>CM018040.1:3444646-4044646 GCA_008638375.1 Nyssa sinensis
CATCCAAGCGGATGTCATCCCTTAAGCCTGCAATGAAACACCCGATTAAAAAAGTTTCTGGTAGTTTATCTACCCGATGAGAGAGCCTTTCAAAGGCCTCTTGATAAGTCGCAACTGTTGTAGTTTGCTTCAAACGGGACAAGGCTTCCGAGGGGTCTTCGAATTCGGTAGGACCAAAGCGAAGCAGGACTGCCTTGGTGAGTTCCTCCCAGGTAGGAGGTTCCCGAAATTTCGTATGCCAACGATGCCACTGTAGTGCAATGCCTTCCAAGTGAAAAGAGGCGAGTTGCACCCGCTGATCAGCTCTAATGCCTTGGTATTCGAAGTACTGCTCAGCCTTGTAGATCCACCCCATTGGATCTTCTCCATTGAACTTCGGGAACTGCAGCTTAAGTGAAGATGGTGGGGAATGGTTGTAGCCAGCGGCAGATGGTGTGGCATGTGGATGGTGAGAGGATCCCTCTTGAGCCATGGGATTAACTTCTGGTGGACAAGCGTGGGAGCTTCTGGTGGAGCGCAGGGCTTGTATTTCTGTCAAGACTGTCTGCAGAGTTGTATTCACCTGATCGAAGTTTGACTCATGACGTGCTAATGCTTCATTCATTTCATTGCGGAATTCTGCATTCGTCTTCCCACGAGTATCCATGGCAAAAACCTGCTCTGATACCAAATGATAAGTTTGAATTTGGAGAGGGGGAAGAAAGAAGGAGACAGAGAAAAGAGAAGAGAGAGAGGGCAACTTGAATTAATTTGATGATGCTTTATTGGATTTCATATGGCTGTATTTATAGCCAATACAGCAACAGAAAATATAAGTGCAGCAACTAAAAGAGAGGAAATCAAGGGAATAGAAGTAAACTAGGTAATGGCTAAAGAATAGGAACAAAAAGCAGCAGACTAGGTCATTTGCTAAAGAATAGGAACTGCTTTGGACTCTTTCAACAGGTGCTTACTGGGTGGCTAGCAGCAGGTTGGAGTCTGTAACACTTGCTTGTGGTCATAGGATTCTGACATGCTTGTTTTGTAGTATTTTTCACTTCTTTGCTTGACTAGTAGCCGTTGTATAAAATGATTTTTGTCACCAGGTCTGAAAAAGTGAGGCCATGTAGTAGTATATAACATTCATATTCATTTACATGTTTTAATTTTATATTGGTAATAGTCATATATTTTAAGTTCAAATGATGTAATATTAATGGTATTATATTATTGTTAATAAATAATATTATATAATTAATGTGATTTTGTTATAGTATCATTATTTCAAATTATAAAGTGACATTCTATTATTGAGATAAACGAAAACTCGATCTCTAAAGACAATCCAATAGTTAAAACATTGAGAAAAATGAAAACTCAATATCTAAATACAATCCAACAGTTAAAACATTTTGTCTCATATGCATTCAAGCTTAGAATAACATATATTATTCATATTAGAAATACTTTAAATCATATAATTAATGTGATTCTATCTCAAATGGCGTGGTATTAATGTGACACTATATTGTTAATCATACTTTATATTAATGCTATTTTGTCACATCAGTGTCATATTTCAAATGACGTGACATTAATTACAACTTTGTCACATCAATGCCACATTTCAAATAATGTGACTTTAATTTGGCACTGTATTATTGACAATACTTTAAATCATATAACTAATATAATTCAATTACATCAGTACCACATTATTTTGATAAGAAAATTGAGATATAAATTTGTAAAGTATAACATTATTATAAATTATATAATTATTTAGTTACCATCTATATTTCATTAAATAAGCAACTTCAATGCATTTGGTATTTGATGTTTTAATTTCATAACTTGGCTTTGATGTAAAAGTTATTATTCTAATTGGGTGTTGTTTGGCTTGTTAAAAAATAATAATGTCATATTTAGCATGAAAATAACTAGTGCCAATTTATAGCATATTATAACATATGACACACGAAGGTGGAGTTTGTGTTATTTTTTTTAATAATTTAGTATTTGACACTTCAAAGTGACTAATTCAAAGACCAATTTCACCGTTTACTAACAAAGAGTTTGATTAAAGTCAGAGCAATGTCTCGTATGAACTGCCCTTACATTTTTAAATTTTTTCAAGTAAATGTGAAACGGATCATGGTGAGATTTACCCTACTTTTTAAGAGAAAATTACTAATTGTGTTAAAAAAAAAACACTTTAGTATTGAAGTTGGGTAGTCAAAATTTGAAAAATTTATATTATAATAATATATACTAAAATCTAAATTTGATATAAATAAAATAATATTTAGCATAAAAAAATATTTTAAGGTAATGAGATTAATTTACACTCATTTATAACAAGAGTAAGCTAAACCACAATTTTCTTTTTCATTGTGACACACAAGATTGTGGATTTTACTATAATAATTATGTGGTCCATATTTCATGCCTAAAAGTGAAAGAATAAAGTCAAAATTTTATTGTATTTAATAATTTTTTATTATAATGAATCCCGTCGCCTTAAATGAAAAAATTGAAAAAACCGGCTATATATACGGCTTGCATGCTTTAGTAGCGACAAGTTCTCAGCTTGCCAATTGTTGTCCATTGGAATTTAAGCTACCAAAACAAGAGTCAAGAATCAAGCTCTCTCTCTCTCTCTCTCTCTCTCTCTCTACACAGACACACACACATACACATACACATACCTGCTTAGAACTCCTTTCTACACAGACACAGACACAGACATACACATACACATACACATACCTGCTTAGAACATCAAAAAGCAAGAAGTTCAAACTTCCTACCAGAATCAGCTTACTTGCTAAAAGCCCAAAACTATGAATTCAATATCAGAATCCTACAAAACCCACCCTATCCATCTCAACCATATCATTCCACTAGATTTCAAACATGTCCTCAAATTACCAGACTCCCACACTTGGACTTCCCTCTCCAATGACTACGACCCTCCCATCAATTATCCAAACGCAGATTCATCAATTCCCATTATAGACCTCTGCGACCCAAACGCTGCAGAGCTCATACGAAATGCATGCGAGCAATGGGGTGTCTTCCAACTCACCGGCCATGGCATTCCGGTAGCTCTCCTGGAAGACATAGAGTACCAAACAAGACGATTATTCTCTCTGCCGGCAGAGCAAAAACTCAGAGCAGTCCGGTCACAGGAAACTTCCACTGGCTACGGCGTCGCTCGTATCGCGGAGTTTTTTCCCAAGCTGATGTGGTCGGAGGGGTTCTCGGTGATGGGTTCGCCGGCGGAGCATGCCCGCCAACTTTGGCCACACCACCACACTAAATTCTGGTACGTGCTGCATGCAAGCTGTCATGTTTTTATCTGCTACTTGGCGCCACGTCATTGTACGGTGGGGCCGTGCCATTAGGCAAAGAAGTAGGGATATTTTTGTAATTTCATGCTCCGTTACTATCTATGAATTGATGGCCGCTTCGTACTGTTACGTGGCCATCATTAGGTGGCGATCAACGGTCAATATGAATAATAACGGTCCACTGACCACAGACCAACTCGCCCGTAATATAACGGTGCGACTCCTATCCTTTCTGAATCATGCACTTTCCTATGTTCCTGATATTGTGTTTCTATATATATATATATATATATATATATATATATATATATATAATCCCAAGTTACGGCGCATAGAAATGATATGTAATTATCCTATCGAGTTGAGATTAATTACATATATTATGTCTCAATCATTTCTTTTATATATATATATATAAAAATTATAGTATAAAGAAATAATAGTTATACCATTTTAATAGTAAAATTACTATTGAAGTTCAAGAATTATGTAAAATTCATGCAGACTCTACGTAAATTCTCAGATAGATTGAGGATGGCAACCAACAACATAGCCCCCCTTCCCCCACACATTTTTTGCAAAACTTAATTTTTGTAATATTATTTTAAATCTTTAAAAAAATTTAAGAGTCGTGCTTCCAAAATTAGAAAATATTTTCTAAAAATTTATTATATATACTTTGTCTCGTACATACAATTTCTAATTTTGTTACTTTCACAATAATAAAAATTATTTTAAGTGTCACAGTCTCTATAATTTTAATATTTTACACAACTGAAATCATATAGAGAACTAATTTCTCTGCGATGATACCGTACTAAACTTTTTGTACCCCTTAAGACGGGAGGGCAAAAGTGACATTTTGCTTTTGGTTTTTCATGCAGTGATGTAATGGAAGACTACCAGAAGGAGATGAAAAGACTCTCCGAGAGAATAATAATGTTGATGCTCGAGTCATTGGGCTTAGCCCGTGAAGATTTGAAATGGCTGAAGCCCAACAAAGGATCCAAACAAGCACAGGGCCTTCTTCAATTGAACTCCTACCCAGTCTGCCCAGACCCAACCCGTGCCATGGGCTTGGCCCCTCACACAGACTCATCACTGCTCACTCTGCTATACCAAAGCAATATTAGTGGCCTCCAAGTCCTCCAAGACAACAGCGGTTGGGTCACGGTGCAACCACTTGCCGGTGCACTCGTGGTCAACATCGGCGACCTCATGCACATTCTCTCCAATGGCCAGTTCAAGACGGTTTTGCATCGGGCGGTGGTGAACAAGACCCAACACCGCCTCTCCATTGCTTACTTCTATGGCCCGCCAAGGGATGTCATGGTATCTCCAGCGATGAAGTTGACCGATGGAGATCATCCTCCTCTGTACCGGCCGGTGACATGGAAGGAGTACCTTGATGCCAAGGCTATTTATTTTAACAAGGCACTTGAGTTGATCCGTTTTGATGCAATTGATGCCAAGAGATGAAAATCAGTGATGTGCGTAGATTTTGAGGTACAACCACAGAAGGCCCATTTTATTTGGATGGAATAAATCAAATGGTACATGTAGTAGTAGTTTTGATAGTGTGAAGAGAGGTGCAAGTAATATGACCTCCAAAAAAAAAAAAAAAAAAAAATATATATATATATATACACACACACACACACGCACATAGACTTCACTCTATTTTGCAAGATGAAGGGGAATCAAACACCACAAGAAGCTTTAAGAGTGGGTTTATCCTTGTGGTTGAGTCAACTAAGTAGTTCCATCATTTGGACTTAACTCAACTATTCAGGCATGTATATGATAATAAATATATTTATGTTTCTTTAAAGCTTGAATACTATATTCAACCACTCTCCCCTTTTGCCCATCCCAAGAATGATCATCTGGGACTCCATCTCAGTGCAAAGGGATAGTAGGCGTTTTAAGCAACAATACACACACACACACACACACGTGCATATATATATATATATATATATATATATATATATATATATAAAACAAGTAAAGAGGGTTATTTTTGTTGCTCTTCAAAAATTCCAGGGTCGTTACAAGGCTCATGCATTTTCCTTTCTCTTCACCAAGCTTAGTGTACAGCGCTTTCTGGAACATATATGTGATTTTGTAAAAAATGTGCTTCAAATATATCATAAAAACTCATTCTAGGATACATGCGCAGGGGTTGCATTGCTTCTCCTCTGCTATTTAATGGCTTTTCTTCTCATGCAATCCTTGATAGATACAGAAAAAAGAAAGTAATAGCAAAGCAAGTAGTAGCAGGGGAAAAAAAGGTCATACAGATTTAAAATGTCTTCAAGATCTTGATGGGTTATTCATCACACATCTCAATCCAATGTTTAAGACCCAAATATGACATTAACTACCTAAACCAAAAACTTTTATTCTCCTGAATGAAATCCAAAAGATGGAATTCATTGCAAATTATATATGCCACACACCCAAAATGACCAACTAATATACCTGAAACTAACAGTCTATAGATATGAATCCAACAAGGAAGGCAGACAGGCTAAAGCTTTTATTCTTTGAAGTCATCCTTGTCATCAACAGGAATTGGCATGTTTCTCCAAAAGACAGCTAGAGCACTCCCACCAATCTGCAAGCAAGATAATGATGGAAAGATGAGTGATAGAACACCAACTAGAAACTAAGATGACTGATCAGAAAGCCAAAATGATATCGGTAAGGGCAATATAGAGTCCTACCGCCATGCAAACAACGCTTACTGCAGAAGGGACAGCTACAAGAGGATTGGTGAAATGTTTTTGGGCAAGTAAAAACCCGAGTGCAGAGCTCTGCAGATACAAAAGAATAAGCAGGGTTAAAGAGCACACAACTAGCCAAGTGATGCAAAGGTTTGAATCATATGTTTGTAATTCTATTTTTACGGGTTTATAGAATATTCATGTTTAAATTTAGGATTTTAGCCGCATATAGCATGTAAAATTCAGCAAGTTTCCAGGTAGGCCCACATTTGCACCAAAATGGAAGTTCCTTCTTTTCCATGTTTACTTCCTTGAGTTGTTCCTCCCCCAACCCACCCAAGACCAATAGGGAAGAGACGAAATATATTTAATAGATGGCCAAGGCCACTCCACCAGGCAAGCCAAAATAAGAAATTTTCCTGGGTAGAGTTCCATCCATTGGATAGTTCAAATCGAACCATCCACCTCTAGACAATACCCCAGAAAAAAGGACTTCAATGGGAGAGCAGCCAGTTGTCCCACTCATTGTCTCCTCATAGACTGTTTTCACACTAGACCAATTGTATCCGTTCTAGTAAGTCCGTCCGGTAGGTTGGTCTGACCACATATTCAGTGGCCAACCACAAGCATGTCTGGAGGACCCAACTGGAGACTTTTCATTGTCTGGCCTCTCTACTGGACTAGTTAATCATATTGTTGATTGTTCAGCTACTCTCTACTACTGCCATGGTCGGCCTTTCCTTGGTTGGTCACACATGGCATGACCATTCATTTCATTTCCAAGGTCAGTCCTACATGGCATGACCGACCATCCCATTTCCAAGGTCGGTTATGCATGGTATCACTGGCCATTTTATATCTTTTGGTTTTAAAAATCCATGCAGTAGCATTATTTTCATTTTGATAAGAAGCACTAAACTGGTAGTTTTGCAAATAATTTAGGGCGGAGCTAAATGCACTCCAATTGTAACCTTTTTATACCCATGCACTCCCACTCATAAATCATGAATTTGGATTGCATGAGTATAAAACAGGAGTGCATTTAGCCTCACCCATAATTTATTGATAAAAAAAAGATGCACTCTTACAACAATGGCAAGGCTACTCAAGTTAAACCAAGTCAACCATTAATGTGCATGTCTGGAACTGTCTTATACATCATAATGAAATATTTAAATTCTAATGTCAGTCGCAGATGAGTTCTCAAAGATCCAATTCCACCCAACCTTAACGGAAAGCATCTAACATATTAATATTGTCAGATGATAGTACTGAGACTTTGTTACATGCTTCATAATTATTTGATACCACAGGACACTGAAGTAATGGGAAACAAAAGAACTAGAGAAAAATGCTTGTTGAACTGGTTCATATAGAATAGCCCTTCGTGCATATGATAATGTTATTATGTGACAAGAAGCAGACATGAATGACCTCTAATGCACTTGTTTGACTTTATGAACAACTTCATGGGAATATATCTACCAATTTAGAATATAGCTACCTGCATCCCACATTCTATGGAAATGGTTCGAGAAGTTGATTCACCAAAGGATATTTTTGAAACCCAATAACCAATAGCGAACGCTGCAGCATGTAGGAGGGCCACTGGAAATAATAATTGTGCTCCCTGAGCTTTCAAGACATCTGAAACGTGGCCAATCTTTCCACAAAAAAAAGCTACCAAAATAAGTTACTCTGCGTCCATTAAAATCAACCATTAACAAGATATTAAAGTGGACTATCAATTTCTATAATGAGGATTTTGCAAACTCACAGGGCTTGCACAAAGTAAGGTGGTCAGCATGACTCCAATTAAAGGCGTTACTGTGACTATTTTCGAAGTGAACTTGGGGAAGAACTCATTCGATAACACTGCCACATAAAGCAAAGAAAGATTAAAATATTTGGTCCAGATTCATTGCCTTTTGTAAAAATATGATATGAAATAAGAGAAACCTCAAATTTCTGCACGATCAACACAAATGGAAACTAATTTAGACGTCTGTAAGTTACCTCCGACAACTGTTGGCACTAAAACAACCTGAAAAGTGCTGATGGCCAGCCCCTGAAAAGATAACAAAAAGAATAAGTGGAAATCTCTTCGTCAACAAGTGGAAATCTCCAATATTAAAGAAGCATTACATCTCTTTACCAGCCTAAAAATGTTTTAATGGGTTCAGCACATAATTAATAGTTTGCAATAAAGTTGAGTGTAATAGGATATAATTGAGAATCATCACTTCTCTATCCCCCAACCCCCCAAATATATATATATATATATAAAATAAGTGAATAAACAACAACAAAACTGCACACCCATTTCCCAGCCAACCCAAAAATATGGAATCTGTTGGACAGGTGATGGTGCAACAGAGCTGGTTTTTGGGAGACACGAGAGTTGGTCCATCAACCTGGGTACAATACAAAATTGTGTATAATTTAGCAGGTCCTAACCAACTCAACAAATATTTAATAGACTGTTGAAGATGGAAATCTCATCCTTCCTTGTCGAGCACTAGTACTGTGTAGCCATATGGTCAGCTGTCTGTGAGGCAAATGGATAAGACTCTTCAGGATTGGAAGTATCACACCACACAAGATGAAAGATTCAATTTTTAAGTGGTAAATTATCAAGAATGTGTGTACTAACCGCCGCATCAACAGGAACAAGCTGACCCGCAAGAAGCTTGGTAAGAAGTGGTGTCATAATAATAGCCCCAATAGTTGAACACCTACCAAAAAAAACCCACAGAAACACTGAAATTCAGATACTCCACCTCTATAACATCAAAATCCATATAAATTAACAATTATTGGTGGTTACTAACATGCCATGTTTTGTTATAAGCCTAAGTATTTATTTATTTGTTTATCAGATGGCTAAAGAACTAGAACTCAGTAGCTCATGTAATTCCTGTCTTATCTTATATTGTTAAAACTATTAGGAAACGTTGTGTGACATCAAAGTTGCAGATCTGCAGTTCTTTGTTAAGCATATTTCTTAATAGTATCAAATTTGAAGCACGTGTATCTATATCTCTGTGTGTGTGTGTATATTTAATTGACAAGTAATACACATGCAACCAAATCTCAACTGGGACTTGAATCTTGCATCTCCTCTTTAGGGGTGACGAGATACCACTCAAGCTAATAGTTGGTGTCTTAAAGCAAATATTTAAAAATGTTTAGTGGAAAAGTCTTTTTTTAAGGTTCTTGCCTGCATGCTCAACAAAGTGCAAAAACTAGTTCCTTTTCTACATTTTACTTCACATTTTATAGATGTATGATCTCATAAACAAAAGAACTATAATGATTTATATTTGATGATAAATAAGAATGCATGCAACATATATGATCTTCCAATGTATCATGCTCACCATCATAGAAGTTTAGTGTTTAGTATAAAAAAATAAATGCTAAAGATTCAAATATTAAAAAGGTAATTTAATCGTGTAAAAATAACAAATAGGTTAGGTGGTTGATTTGTTGATCATTTCTATTTAAAATTTCATTTTCAGACATAAGTTAATACAAGAAATGACACAAGAAGTAAATAAGCATGGCTGGACTGATTCAATTAAACTACATCAACTTTGACTACAGCAATAAACACCCAACTTTATTTTTTTCTTCCAAAAATTGAAGAGAGAGAGAGAGAGAGAGAAGAAAAAAGGAAGAAACAGAAATATATCCCCACTTTCATGAAAATATATTGGCCAAAACTTGTATCAAGGCCAGACAAAAGGAAAAAAAAATTATTGGTGCACAGAACTATTGCAAAGACCTTCCAGAGTAAACAGTCATAATATCAAACTGCAATAAAGGTTAGCCAGAATCTTTTCAACCCAATAAAAGTCATACAATGCAAATCCATAAATTGACATTACGTTGTTATCAGAACTGAGAGTGCTACGTTTCCCTTTGATATATATGTTGCAACATTTGACGCCTGGCCTCCAGGGCAGCATGAAACCAAAATAAGACCAGTTGCAAGAGGTGCAGACAGTTTTAATGTCTGCAGAACATAGAGACAAGAGTTAGCATTTTTTAGCTTAAAGACACCTTGAAAACCAGAACCAAGACCAGTTCATTTTTTCATTCACAAACTTGCATACCATAGTACTATACTTCTCTATAGATAACCATAACTAAGGGTGGAAAAATAATACCATGCTGCTAATGTAGGGTTTAATGATGCACACTAGGTTATAAACAGTAACTTGCATACCTAGGTACAGATTTGTCGATATCAATGGCAACTCATTATTTCGATGAATCATTTCTTAGATAGGGTTTAATGAAGCTTCTGACTACGGAAGAGAAGGTTTAGAGATATGGTAAAAGGAGAGTTGTCAAAACTTGAGGAGATTTTTTGGAGGTAGAAAACATTGTGGTTGAAGGAGGGGACAGAAACACTAAGTTCTTTCATAGGGTGGCCAACGCACATAGGAGGAGGAACAATATCAATTCAGGTTGTCAGAGGGGATAGAAGACTGGAGAAGGTGGAAGAGGTAGGGATGGCATTGTGGATTTTTTCCGAGGCCTATAAAGTAAGACTCAGAAGTGGAGGCCGTGCTTGGATGGGATGGAATTCAATCATCTTTTTGAGGAGGATGCTGCTATTCTAGAGCTCCCTTTTGAGGAGGAAGAGGATGTTGCGGCTTTGAAGACGTGTGATGGAGATGAGGCCCCGGGCCCGAATGGTTTCACCATGGCCTTCTTCAAGCATTGTTAGAGTATAATTAGGTAGGAGGTTATGGCGTTATTAGCTTGTTTTCATGAGTTGGGAGTGTTTGAGAGGTGTCTTAATGCCTCTTTCATATTAAAGATTTTGAACCTATTAACTAGGTGGGGAGTGTGTACAAGCTAATGGGCAAGGTGCTTTCGTTGTGGGCGTAAAAAAAAATCATGGATGCAACCTGGATTGCCAAGGAGTGCATGGACTTTAGAAGAAAGAAAGGGGAGAGGGGAGTATAGTGTAGTTGGATATAGAGAAAGCTTACGACAATGTGAATTGGAGCTTTCTCCTTTCCTGCTAGCTAAGATTGGCTTCGGGGAGAGGTGGTACAGGTGGATCCAATCATGCATCTCCATGGTAGCATACTCAGTCCTTGAGAAGGTGGAAGAGGTAGGGATGGCATTGTGGATTTTTACTGAAGCCTGTAAAGTAAGACTCAGGAGCGGAGGTCGTGCTTGGATGAGATGGAGTTCAATCGTCTTTTTAAAAAGGAAGAAGTTATTGCGGCATTGAAGACGTATGATGGAGGTAAGGCCCTAGGCCCCGATGGTTTCACCATGGCCTTATTCAAGCATTGTTAGAGTATTATTAGGGAGGAGTATTATTAGGGAGGAGGTTATCCCATTGTTAGCTTGTTTACACCAGTTGGGAGTGTTTGAAAGGTGCCTTAATGCTTTTTTCATAGCTTTTGTTGAGAGTTTAATATACATATTTGACCCATTCTCTAATAGTTTAAACTTTTAGATGAGTTGGTAGTTAACATAGTATTAGAGCCTTGGTTATAAGAGGTCTTGAGTTCAAGTCTCTCCATTTGCATTTATTCCCTGTTTAGTTAGTTCGTGCAAAATTACACTTTGTTCGTGTTTGTGTGTGGCTTGTGTCTCTCCACGAGCGAGTTCGGAGTTGCATGTGAGGGGGAGTGTTGAGAGCTTGATATACATTGTTGACCCATTCTCTAATAGTTTAAACTTTTAGATGAGTTGATGGTTTAACAACTTTGATTCCAAAGAAGAATGGGGCGGTGAATATTAAAGACTTAACCTATGAACTTGGTGGGGAGTGTGTACAAGCTAATGGCCAAGGTGCTTTCGTTGTGGGAGGTAGACAAATCATGGATGCAACCTTGATTACCAATGAGTGTGTGGACTTTAGAAGAAATAAAGGGGAAAGGAGAGTACAATGTAAGTTAGATATAGAGAAAGCTTACGACCATGTAAATTGGGGCTTTTCCCTTTCCTGCTAGCTAAGATTGGCTTTGGGAATTGTGGTGCAGGTGTATCCAATCATGCATCTCTATGGTAGTATACTCAATCCTTGTGAATAGTTCTCCAACTGAATTTTTTTGGGCTTTACGTGGGTTGAGGCAAGGGGATCCTCTTTACCCTTTTTTGTTTGTGATTGTTATAGAAGCACTTAGCAGGATGTTGAGTAGAGCTGTGGCCAAGGATTTGATAAAAGGGTTGTGATTGAGGATGGTGGGGGGAAGAAGGTGGAGATTTCCCATTTGTTGTTTGCATATGATACTATTATCTTCTATGAGGCTAAGGAGATGCAGCTTAGATATTTGAGATGTGTTTTGGTGTGCTTTGAGTCAATCTCCAATCTCAAAGTCAACATCAGCAAGAATGAGATTATTCCGGTAGGGGAGGTTGGGGAAGTGGAGCTTTGTAGTGTGGGGTCTGGGATGCAGTGTGGCTCCTTCCCCTCTATGTACCTAGGATTGCCTTTAGGAGCTCCCTCCAGATCTACAACAGATTGGGATTCGGTAGTGGAGAGATTCGAGAGATTCTAAAGGAGGTAGGAGGGCTAGAAGGGGCAATAATTGTTTTAAGGGTGAGAAGATTCCTCTTATAAAGACTATTCTAGCTAATCTTCCTACCTATTATATGTCCCTTTTTTCCAATGCCTACCTCGATGGTGAAGAGACAAGAGAAGATTCAAAAGACTTCCTATGGGGTAATAAGGAAAGAGAAAATAAAATTCACCTAGTAAAGATGGGATGAGGCTAAGAATCCGATTGCAAAGGGGGGTTTGGGAGTTAAGGATTTAAAGGTGTTTAATCAAGACCTTTTGGAAAAATGGTTATGGTGCTTTGCAATGGAGGGGGGCATTGTGGAAGGATGTGGTGGCTACTAGATTCGGTCTCAACAGGGCGAGGGAGGATGGGTTGGTTTGGAAGGTGACTAGTTCCAAGAACTTCACCATCCGATCTTTTTATCAAGTTTTGGCGGATAGGAGAATGGAGGAATTCCATGGAGAGTGATTTGGAGATCGAGAGTTCCCATTAAAGCTTCATTTTTTGCGTAGACAGTGGCTTGGAGAGTTATTTTAACCACATGGAGAATCTACACAAGAGAGGTTTCCATCTTCCAAGTCGTTATATGTGCAAAGAGGATGAGGAGTCGGTGGATCATCTTCTAATCCATTGTAGGGTGGCAAGAGATGCATGGAATATGGTTTTCTCCTTTGATGTAAATGGGTTTTGCCGGCATCGGTTGGGTTGGAGATGTGGTAAGATGGGAAAGGAATTTAAGGTTGCTTGGTGTATGGCTCCAACTTGCCTTTTATGGTGTCTTTGGAGGGAAATAAATAGACTGGTGTTTGAAGAGGTAGAGTTACTACCTTGGAGATTTAAAGATTATTTTTTGCTTACTCTTTTCTTTTGGATTAAGGAGGAATTTTCTTGGTATCTAGATACTCTTATGGACTTTTGGGGAGATTTTAGGTGTTAATTTTTGTAGCCAGTCCCCATTTTTTTTTTTTTTTTGGTATATTGGGTGCCCTTCTTGGGCCCATAAAAAACAGTTCAGCACATGTGCTTGGTAATTAAAAGACTTTATCAGGACACGACTTTATTTCTCCAATGCAAGCCACAGTTCCCCCTGGATTCTGGGCCTACCAGAAAGAAAGGTTTTGCACTTTATTATTCATTGGACAACCAAAGAAATACCCACACACAAAGAATTACGAATTACTTCTAAAACAATGCAACCATGTGAAAAGAAACTTATGGAGAAACATGCATTAGTCTGGTCAATCATATTGATTGGATTCCCTCCCTTGCATTGGAAAAATAAATATAATGTATTAACAATCAAGCAATGATAAAGGAAAACAATTAGCAACCATGGCATGTCAGTGACATTAATGCATGATGCAAGTTGACAAGGACAAAGTTCCTCTACTGAATCCACCTAGTACACCGAAGTCAAGATAAACCTTGCAACTTCTAGTTTCTTTTATTTAAGTTCCCTTCATAACAAATCTTCAACATCTAATCTTGCCAGCACAAGATGGATAAAAAAGGGGATATATGGGGTGGACAGTCAACATAAAACTTCAACAAAACCCATATGAACATGAATCTACAAATGCAGGACTCTGTAATTGACACAAACTAGTTGAACATTGGGATTAATCTGACATCCCATATGAACATGAATCTACAAAAGCAGGAATCTGTAATTGACACCAACTAGTTGAACATTGGGATTAAACTGACTATCATTCAGCTGTGGATCTTAAACATTTTTATAGACGATCAAATATTTGGAGCAAACTAAATGACCTTCAGAATCTCTCTCATATTGAATCTCAAATAACAGAAAAGATTAAAAAAAAAAAAACATAACAAGAGGTTAAATAAGATAGAATATTATTTTATAAGTAAAATAAAAGTATAATATGTGATCCACTGCAACACCACTTTTCACAATTAGCACTTTCATCGTGCCATATCTGAAAAATAAAAAATGCTAAAAATCCATTCTTTAAAACCTGAGATAACACTTTGGCCCCTTCTCACTTCAGAACAAGACAGACACTTTTTCTTCCTCTTTGGAAGGATGTTGTGGTGGATCATTCCTTTGTCTTTGCATTGGATGGTATTTTTTCTATAAAAAGACACACACATCTCTACTTTGTCTCACTTGGGACTTGAACCCCAACCTCCTCTTTGGGAGGTGGAGGAGATACCACTCTTACATTTTTTTTTTTTGGTTTGTGCTGTTTCCATGGACATCCTTTTTATGTACACCTTCAACTTAAATTTCTTCTTTATATACGTAAATAAAAATATGGGAAAACAATTGTGATGTTCATTCAACTATCCTAAATTGCTTTGGAGCCCTCTGAAACCTAAAAAATTTCAAGAAATTTCAACAAACACAATTTACTAAATACACATCATGAAAAATAATGTCAATCAAAACTTGTTTTTCAGTTAATGGGAACCTCAATCTCAAAGGTTGCATGCTAGTATTAATAGAACTAGCCGAACAGGAAATGAGAATCAAATGCAAAGAAGTTGATGAAAATGTACCGTGGCGATAAAGAAGCCTAACATGGGTTTGATCAAGTATTGAGCAAGAAATCCTACACCCACCTGCAAACAAATAAAAAAATGATAATTCAAAATAAATAACATAGAAAGTTCATTCTCGTATAATTAGCAGTCTTATTGGCTTATATATGAATGAGTTGCTTCCTACAGTCCATGGGTTCCGTAGACATCGTCTGAAATCCTCAAATGTCAACGTCAACCCCATCGAGAGCATAAGAAAACCCAAACCAGCAGTGAAAAGGTCTGTTTCTAACCAAGTTACCTGCAAGAAGACCAAAATTCAAGTAGCTAAGCAACATTAGATTTTCCAGTCATCAAAATAGCGGAAACAGACTGATAAAGTTACCGCAGCAGGCTTGTAGATGCCAATGATGGTACCCACTATGACCTGTGAAAGTAATCAGATTTAAAACATGAAACTTCTCCTTAACCAAAAGGAATATATACATATATATAAAATAAATCCAAACTGATGTATTCATTCAGGCATAGTGAGTGAAAAAAGTGGACTAGAATAAATTCCAACTTTTCTAAGGAAATACAAAACATACCCACACAGGAAAAAGAGTTGTTAATGTTTCAATTATTCTCTCATATTTGCTCATTCCACTAGAATTGCTACCAGGAAAAATCTCCAGATACATTTGATGCTGCCTTGCACAAAACTAGGGAATTCCTAATTATGGAAGTAAACAAATTATTGTTATTATAGAAATGGAAGTTTTGTAAAACTTAAAAGGAAACTAACCTTTGACTTAAATGAGGACAACATGCTACAAAGTGAAAAGAAAAATTGCATGTGAACAAGCTTTAAATGACCGAATAAAGAGCATGACCCTCAATATGAACCATGTTGCTCTTCCTCACAACTTAATCCTATCCCCCAAATGATATGTAGAAACATTACTTATCAAAAAAAAAAAACATGGAACATACCAACAACAAATAACACTAAATGTTTTCTAAAAAGAAGCTACCATTTCCTTTTTTTTTTTGTGAGTAGGACCAAAGGGAAATGGACATGCTTTTCCTTTAATCTTGTTCTCCTTCAAAAGTTAACATATCTGAACATGGCAACATTCCCATCATCATCTAAGTATGTTCTAACTTTCTAAGGTTATCACAAATTCATGATCCCCTGACCAGTCAACTAACTTTTGATAAAGTTCCTTTTACATGATCATATTTATGAGAGATTAATTAATTGAGGCACATATATTCAATTTAATAGGAAACACAAATTAAATTAATTTCATATGTGCGCGTGTGAGTGCGAGTGTGTCTGTCTGCATGTGTGCGTTTGAGCCTCCTCTAATCAAGCACTTGACATCAAAACATACCTTGAAGGCCGAATAATTGAGGAAGGGGCAGAGAGAGCAACAACTGGACTCTGTGACTTATTTTGGATTGCCAAATTTCTTCCATTTTTGGCAACATCAAAGCTGTCTTTAAGATCTAAAAATTCCCATTCAAACAATCAGAAGGGGAAGGGGGAGGGGGGTGGTGAAAATGTCACAATGTACCACAAAGTTCAGATACTTAAAAAACAATTAACAGTCCTCAAACACATCATTTCATTATAAGATGGCAAAATAACTAAGCCCATATGTTAAAACAAGCAAATAACCAATACCCACAAAGCAAAAAGAGTTACAGAATTCAAATTTCAACACATACACAGATGGGTTTCAAGCCTCCTTGCAGGTAAGCAAGTTCTTGGCCTGTAAATAGCATCATAATGCTGTAATCTACAATCTTTGGCAACAAATCTAGACATAGACGCCATTGACGACGGACTCGAGACAGTGGACAAATAAGTGATGAGGGTTCAGTTCAGGCAGTAACAAACATGGGTTTTTGCCGTGGCACCTGAAAGTGTGTGTGTGTGTGTGCGAGAGAGAGAGAGAGAGAGAGGAGAGAGAGAGAGAGAGAGAGAGAGAGAGGAAGGTTCCAAGATAGCAATTAGCAGCAGTAGAGATATATGTGATTGTCGTTGGAACCAATGAACAGCACCCAGCAGAGGCTAATCCAAATGTTTTGCAAACACAAGCTATTCGCATATATGTGTATCTTGATAAGTATAAATAAGTTGTCTCGTTTCTGGTGCCGATGCAGACTAACAATGGAGTTCCCTCATCTTTGTTGTAACTGTCAACCAGAACAGGAAATGATGAATAAGGCAATAGGGATGTTTGATGTGATGAGGGCCGTCTGATTTGAATAAAATTACAGGGTCAACTACTAATCAACTTTGATGTGGTAAAAAAAGTGAAATTACAAGCGGTTTGGAGTAGCTTGAGTTGATAAGAGTATTGATTATAAGAAAAGTGATTTTCGAATAATCAATTTAGTGTTTGAATTGATATAATTTAATAGTGATTATATGACAGAAGTTTTAGGAAAAAATATTAAAAATAACTTAAAATAAGTTTTTTAATTCAAAAAATTCATAATTAATTTTTTAAATTTAAAAGTCTCAAATTAAAAAATTTTATTACAAAAAAGTCCAACGAAAAACTTTCATCATAACATTGTTAAAATCTTTTATTAAATAGAGTAAAATATCTTTCAAAATATATTTAAAAAATACTAAATAATTTATTTCTTCAATCCAAAAAAAAAAACATAACATTTTTTTATTTATCTAGAAGATCTAAAAAATAAATTTTCACTTCATGAAATATTACGATTTTTTTTTAGATTGAAGAATTTATTTTATATTTTTTTTCAGTATTTTTTTCTAAAATATATTTTGAAAGTTATTTTAATCTCATCAGTAATATTTTTTAACATTGTTAAAATGAAAGTTTACTGTTTAAATTTTTTGTAGTAAAAATTTCTTATTTTAGGAACTTTTAGTATTTTTCTCTAATAATTAAGTATTTAGAAAAAATTGTTTAAAAATAATTTTAAAATTATATGATAAAAATTATCGTTGTTTTATATTCATATGTTAAAAACTATTGTAAAATGAGGAAAAAAAACACAATTAAATAGAAAGATGAGATTAAGAATGTAATTCTTAAATTAATGAAATTATTAATATAACATTAGTGTAATAGTGCCATGACATTAAATTTTTAAAAATAAATTGAATACTTTAAAAAAAAAAAAAAATTGCATGATTATAGAGAGTTTATCAAAATTTTAGAAGATTTGGGTAGGTTGCATTTTGGTGCCACCATATTAATCATCACATTAGTATGAGTAATTAAAATAATAATAATCATCTAATATAATTTTTATGTTTTCAATATTGAATTTTTTTTTTAAATTTGGCTTCTTTACCAAGTTTATGGTACCTTTTTTCATTGAAACATTGTTCCAATTTCTTTTGAAGGTATGTTCTAAAAATGAACTCCAACAAGTTTTTGTAAATATTTGGCCAATTAATAAACTAACGAGTAATAAATAAATAACTAAGGGCTCGTTTGGGTGAACGTCATAAAAAATTGATTATGAATAATAAATTTTGATAAAATCAATTTACTAAATGCTTTTTAGACAATGTTTCCTCATCAAAGTAAAATTTTAATAAGCACCTAATAAATGGGCTTATGAAGTAAAATTAAAAGTGAGTTGAGTTAAAAAATTTGATGAAAAAAAATTAGTGGCTTTTATCACTCCCCTAAAATATGATTTGTCTCATTACTCAAGACTTACAATGAGTGGGCTATAATTGGCATTTCACTTGCATTTAAATTTGAATATTTTTTAAGACTCACATGATATTCCACAAAGCAAATGATAAATATAACATGCCAAACATAGCATTGACATTTAGATGGGAGACATATATATATATATATATATATATATATTATATTGCATTTTGAGAAGCTGCAAAGCAGAACCTTAACACAAGAAGCAACCTTAAACATAATTTCATTCAACATTCAACTTCATGAAAAGAATAGGGGAAATTGGTACTGAGAGAGGTGCAGCACCAAGCAAGCAAAGAACTGTCAGGTGTAAGCAAGGGAGCTAAAAAAATCAGGAAAAAAAAAATATTTAAGTATCAAAAATGAAAACAAAAATTCAAATCTTTTAAGAACATGCTCATGAAAAATTTCCTGTGCTTCTATGATTTCATTCAAGTGCTATAACAAGCTTGTGACCATTACATGACTATAATAAACTATTCTCATCTTGGATCCTGAACTAAATCTTCTGTGAAGAATCACCATTTTACAATTTTTGACCTTGATTGAATAAACAACCAGCCCTTTCTCCTTAAATAATCTTCAAACGAGGGAGAAGTTAGCCGCTTCATCGGGAACCTGGTCATGTCACAACATCAAGTCATCAGTTAAGTTGGCTGGAATTCAACTTACCGAAGCATCTGTTGGAGCTGAATGACTTGTCGCTGCTGATCTGGTGGCAGTGAACTCAACTGCTCTGGTGTGAGATTTAGCACTTGCTGCAGTAAGGCAGACTCCACCTCGGGAGGAAGCTGCAATGTAGAGGACAAGAATAAAACTTGACATCAATTTTAATGAATCATGTCATTATTCGGTCAACTATGATCTACAATCTAATGTTTTGTAAACTTGTAATCAGAATTAGCTTTGTGATAATTTTGTATAGCCAAGTTGTTACAACGGACACAACTGCAACATCATGGTTTGGCAAAATGTAAGTGCAATTATATGATATTTATTCGGTTTCTAAATTATATGATATGTATTCAGTTTCTCGGTGATGCAACAAAAGCAGTCCATGGTGTGATGTGAAATAGCTTGTAATTTTTTCGACTTCTGAATCACAAAGGGCCGACTCTTCTATTAAACATACATTTTCAAGATTTGTTCCGTACGTCTACAGAAATATTTAATCCAACCCCACCCCCCACCCCAAAAAAGAGAGAGAGAGGGAGAAATAAAAACAAAAACAAAAACCTAAATAATTCTAGGTCTTCCACCCGACTATAGTACTTTTATAATTTCAATAGCTAGATGAATAAAAGTTGCTTCTTTCCTGAAATAAACACAAACTTCTCAAAACCCCATTTAAGCTTAAATTAAATAGTTTATACATATATAAATCATATCACTAACACTAATGTGATTTGATTAGACTATATGCACATTGCATTAGAATAAATCTCACTAGAAAAATAAAAAATACTAAATAGGCATTGACGAACAATTAGGAAGTAAATAAAATTTTAGAAGACTTCTTAAACCCATCTAAAGTAAACTAGTAAACCCTGATCCCTCCCTCCCTCGATAGGTTGGACTAAACTACAAAACTCAACCACATATTACTAGATTATGAGATTCGACCAGTAATAGAAATTTCAAAAGCTGCCAAAAGGATTACAGCACAAATAAGATATTAAAAATTTTCTTAGGTTTCTCAAGGGGCGATGATGCGATATTGGTGTGCAATCTCTTTTTGTACAAACTAGTTTGGCTCATATCAATCATGAGAATAGCTTCTTGGATGGCCCAATGCACAAAAGTGCTACAGGCCTTTTGACAGCTTGGAGGAGCAGTCAACTGGTGTTTGTGTCAACGAAGGGGTAAAAAGTTTCTCAATTCCTCCTAGGGTTTTTTTTTTTCAAAAAAAAAAAAAAATTAGAAGGTCAACAAAACACATCTCGTTCTTCTATTGATTACAATCACGGTGTCTACCATCAGTCATTAAGATACTAGATTCAGTATTTAATTTATTTTCCTCCAAATCCTTATTTTAAAACTGATCTCTGCCAATCAATGCCTTAAATTCCACAAATATTATAATGACAAACAACGGATTGTTAAAAGGTTTATTGAAATAAAAACAATTGCAGAAAACAGGTTAAAATTCAGATTAATAATATAATCATAGAAGCACTGGCTCTTCAAAAGCTTAGGTGCTGTCAGCTGGAGGGAAGTTCTCGTGCTACATATTTCCATCATAGAGCTTTGTACCAAGTTCACTACTACTTGGAGTAGGCAATCTGGATCTTGTTCAGCCAACTGAACCTGTAAATAGCTATATCTTTGGTAAAAAGGGGGAAAAAGATCTAAGACATTTAAATTCTGACCTTGCCCTTTTTGGCCTTCACTCCATCCATTACAACTCACTTATTTCATCTCTTGCATTGTATTTGATACAATTGGTCTTCTTATATGAGTACCAACCATCTCTATTGTTCCACATCTCTATTTTATACAGCAGTTCATATGGAATAAATTAAAGATACCAAAGTTGATGATGCACACTTTTCAGATCGTCCAATTATTTAGGGTACCATCTCCCTCTCTGCACCCATTTCTTTCCATCTTCCATATCTTTATGTTATGCAGCAGTTCATTTGGAACAAATTCAAGGTATCTGTTGAGTGAATCGTAGAGAAAATAGAGGATTAAAAAGAAAGTCGCTTCACACCCATTGAATGGTGAGTGAGACAGCCTTTCATATACCAATGAAAGGAAAATTCCAAAAAATTCCTTGAACACATGTAATAACTCTTGACACTCCCCCTTAAGCTGGAGCATATCTATCGTGCCCAACTTGTTAAAAAGACAAAAAAAATGTTCCTTCCTCACAGCCTTAGAAAACATATTTCCTAATTGATCACTCGACCAAACAAACAATGTAACAATTTGTTTCCTCATCACCATATCTCAACATAATGACAACCAACTTCAATATACTTGATCATAAAACACAAGATTCCAGGCAATATACATGACAACTTGATTACCACAATACATTGCGATAGGCTTCTCACTAAAAAACCCCATTTCCTACAAAAGTGATTTCACCCACATCATCTCACAACTCACAAGCTGCAGGAGTCATAACTCTATATTTAGCCTCTGCATTAGATCTAGCAACCACATTTTGCTTCTTGTTCTTCCATGTGACAAGATTTCCACCCACAAAAGTATCCTGACATAGACCTTCGGTTTGGATGATCATCTGCCCAATCTGCATATGAAAAACCAATCACATCTAAACTATCTAAAGGCTTCAAAACTAGACCCTTACCATGAGCACCCTTCAAATATCTACAAATGGCTTTTCAATGTTGTTGTTTAGGACTTTGCATACATTCACCAATAACTCCTACAACAAAGATAATGTATGGCCTTGTGACTGTCAAATAAATGAGCTTACTTATAAATCTTCTACATCTCCTTGAATCATCAAACAATCTCCTTCATCTCTGCTCAATTTGATATTTAGATCCATAGGACTGTCAATTGGATTAGCTCCTACAATACTGGTCTTATCAAGAACATCGAGAACATACTTCCTTGGAGACAATGCTATTGACTTTGAATCCCTTGATTCGAAAAATGAAAAATTGTGCCAAATAGCATCAAAAAATTCCACAAAAAAAAAAAAAAAAATACCACAATGCTTAGAAAAATGAGACAAGTCAAACTACACCCTGGTTGGTTTTTAGCGACCGGCTGGTTATGACATCAGCGTGATGTCATGATGATGCCGGCAGGCTCTCCCCCTTTTTCTTCTTCCTGACTTTGTTTAGTGAAGATGTCTTTTTCGCTGATTTAGATGAAAAATAAGGAACAATACATTGAAGATAAAAGCTAGAAACCCTAAGTTTTTATTGTTGTGATACCATGTTGAGTGAGTAGTAAAGAAAAGAAAGTGGCTTCAGATCCATTGCACGGTCAGATAGCCCTTTTCATATATAAATAATAGGAAAATTCCAAAAAAGTCCTTAATTGAACACATGTAATAACTCTAATAATATCAAAATTGTTGATGATGTATTGAGATCGTCCAATAATATAGGGTACAATTTTGTTTAGTATCAAAATTGTTGATGAGGCAATATCACATACTTCCTCCCTCTCATCCTCTTACAACCTTCACTCCTGCTTCTTAGCAAATCCATCACAGAACCCAGCATCGTCCACTGACACCAAAAGGAGAGAAGAAAAGATCCCAAAGTTCTTTGCTACTAAACAAAATAAGAGTACACAAATTACTATATTTCTCCTTGATTCTGCACATGCAACATCTATTAGCCAGCCTATCTTTTCCTCAAGTTATCCATTGTGAAAATGACTTCCAAAGCAGCTGACCATGCAAATAGGACCTTAGTAGGAGTTTTTGTACACCAAACATCCCCCCCGCCCAACCCAATTCAAAGCTATATAGAATGATTTGACAATGAAAACCCCTCTCTAGGGATGACAATTTGCCCCGCCCCTAATGGAGTGGGTATGGGGTGCTCATAAACGAAGTCGGGGTCGGAGTGTGGCTTTTAAAACCCTGTCGGGTTCGGGACCCCGTCTCGTTTATATATTAAGTTTTTTTATTTATTCTTATATATATATTAGATTTACCAATAAACAACTCTATATAAAATTAGTTTTAAGGTTTTTCATATCACACTCATATTTTTTTCTTGTATTAGTTATTTTGGCAAAAAAAAATTAATTTACTTGTCAAAATAAAAGTTTTAACTTACTTAAAAAATATTTATATCGGGGTTCAAGACAGGGCTGGGTAGAGTCGGAGAATATAAACGGGGTCGAGATCGGGGTTGGGGTAAACCTCTAAACGGGGCGGGGTCGAGGGCAGAGAATATAAACGGGGTCGGGGTTGGGGAAGGGCCACTGCGTCCCAAACCCGCCTCGCTGCCATTCCTACCCCTCCCTCAGAAGCCTTCCATGATTCCATCTAATCATCAACCAAGCCAGTCACTTTAATCCCTGAAGCATAGAAAGCAACTTTGTCACCTCATCAAACTCCCAATCTTGAAAACCTCCTTTGAATCTCAGGCGCCAAACACTCCATTGTCCGAGAAAGAGACGAAACCGCCATTGTAGCATCTTTATTTACCATGATAAAAAACACGATCCGGAAAAGATTTGCTACAGCATGAAAATAGAAAAATAGAAACTTCACAAACTACTTGAGCTTTTACATATTATTATCATCTCCCCTATGAAGGCTCCTAGGGACCTAAGTATTGCGTCTTTGTGTTTGATGCATTCATCATCCTAGGTCATGCCTCTCACCCTTCATTATATACCCTTCTTTCTGAGGTCCTTTCTGGGTTTTCAGTTGCTTCGATTGAGAAAATGACCAACTGAATAACTGTTTTTCTGTTTTTTTTTTTTGCGGTAAAACAACTGAATAACTTACAGTGAATAGAAATAAGTTTTGTGCCCTTCCATTAAATTTCATCCCATCCTCTACCATATAGTTTGCTTTTCTACTAATCCAGTGAATTATCCGGAAACCCCTGTAACTTTCTGCACCATATATGTTATTTATGAGAATTATTCTACTCTTACTTGAAAGAACTCTACCAAACAATATAAAAGTTTATATTACCTTCATTTTCCTAAGATACTGTTTTAACAGTCAAGTATGGTATTTCAGCAAAATATAATCAGATTATAAATACTACAACAAAATAAATGCATCTTTCTGCCACAAGAAGATGATGTTGAATGACACAATCCTCGTCAGACCCTGGCACAGAGCAAGCAACAACAGAGCTTATAGTGACAACCATTTGGCTATGAGAAGCCAAACAAACCAATGCATGAACAATTGGCTAATCTATCAGAAACAGAGGGATGAGAATTATCTCTCATGTATAAAACACATTACCTGTGAAACTTGTTTTTCAGAGTTTTGAGCTTCTTCGGCTTTGGGAATTTGGTTTCCAGACAAAAAGCCACCAGAAACTTGGGATGTCCCAGACACAGAGGTAGGCACATTTAAAACAGCTGCCGAAAAAGAGTTGCTCCTTCCATCATCCATTTTCAACAGTTTTGAAGGGCGATTTGATGGATCTGTAGTGCCAGGAACCACGCTTGCTTTCTCGGATAACACCGAAGGCAAGCCTGAATAGGTGTCAACTCTCTGCACCCAAGTTGACTCGTTAGTAACATGGGCAGGTCTATGAGCATCCTTGTTCATCCTATCTGGAATGGCTGATAATACTGACGAGCCAAGCTGTCATTAGAAAGGGAATGAATACAAAAATGAATTTCTAAATTGTATCAAAATATCTCCTTGAAAAAAATATTAACAGATAACTAAATTGTCATACATACATATATCCAGCCACTAACTGGTAAATATCATTGAAACGTCAAGGGACTGTCTCAAACTTACCTTTTTTGGGGGAAAAAAAGGTATGTAAATTTTCTTAGTATGTGACATTTTGATAATTGAAAAAAAAAAAAAGGATTTTATCAAAACAAAAGGCATAAACTTCAATCTAATTTCGGCCAATGAAATATTACTATATATTCTATTCTATCTTGACACAAGCTCTACTTGTTTGTAATTCTTATTTGTTTAACTAATGCACAAATCCAAGGTGGGGGGTGCAAGACTATTCTTCCAGGAAGATATGAGTAGAATTTAATTAATACTGTGTGCTATAGCCTGCCTAAGAACAACAGGATCTTTCTGCCAGACATTTGTCTTTGGTCATTTCTCATATCTTGGATACTGATAGCACAAGTTTGGCACCTGAAAGCCTTGATCTGACAATGGGGGACGAGCCAAAAGAGAAGGCTGAAGCGTTGCATTTGGAGCAACCAACTGAGTAATCTGCCCTAAATTAGCAGCTCCAACTTGTCCTGCATAGTGTAACAAAGAAGGTTGCATTTGCTGCTTCATAGATGAGGAAGTTGCCATCTGAATTTGTGGTCTGACAGATACACTGCTCAAAGGCTGCGGACGTGTGGATGGGAATGTTGAAGCTCCAGGCAGCCCTGGCAATGTGGCTTGTTGTAGAACCTGGTTCTGAGCTAGCTGTGTAAGCTGAATTTGAGGCTGTGTAGGAAGTTGTGGGATTGCAGTATACTGGTTATGAACCAAAGAAGTTGGAGGCACAGCGGACATTTGACCCTCCTGTACTTTGGGTATCGAGCCAAACTGCATCTTGTTCTGTGCAAGAGGGGGTAGCCCAGGAAGAGTTTGAACTGCTGCCTGTTGACCCTGTTCGCCATCTTGTAATGAAGGCTGTGCAAGTGGCCCTGGAGCCTGCCGGATATTCGGCATCTGCAACTGCATAGTTCAAAGAAAGAACATTGTCTCCTGTACTTGACAATACATTACAAGAGTATAACACAATACTTTGAGATTAAGTCACAAACCATTTGTGCGGTAACCATTCCTAGCATTATCTGTGCCTGCAATTTTAGACACAGAAGAACTCTTAAAACATTGTGCATGATGTCACAATTAATTGCAATCATAATGAAGAAACAGAACACGGGCACAAGAATGAAGAAACAGAACATAGACACAAGTGGAATAGGTTCTTTTTTTTTTTATCGGTACAAATGGAATAGGTTCTGGAAATGACAACACTCAGACCTGAGGAATCAGGAGCCATGGGAACTCCAAAAGTGGATCCAGCTAAAAATAACATCCATCTGGATAATTACCCAAAAAGAAAAAGGACCAAAATCCTTCCATAGTTCCAGTGAGATAATTAACACAGAATTATAATAATGTAGATGCTCAAAACACCAGAGAGAGAGAAAGACAAAGACAGAGATAGAGACAGAGAGGCTAATTCCCTATTTGGAAGTTTGTGAATAAGAAAATGTTTTAAGAGTAAAGAATTGAGGATTTGAATAACTACCACCTTGTAGTAATTTTTTGTTCTAAAATCAAGGGAATTCATCTTTGCAGTAAAGAATTAAGAATTTAAATAATTACTAGCTCATAGAATGGACAACATTTTGTCCTCAATCGGGTCACAGAAGGCTGAGGCTGGGGCTTTAGTTTTGTGCAATGAGACTTTGGCACAAACGAATTTGAATATTCAAAGAGAGGCCCAATACCTACTTCTCAAGTTTAAGTAATAGAATTTGGTCATTGGGATACAGATGTTTAATCCAGTTATGCAGAAGGGATGTGAACAATCATGAATAAGATCTGCCAGAAAATGAGGAAAGAAGAGGGTAAGTTTAGCTTTCTGGACCATCTTGATAGAAGCAGTGGTTGGCTCCCGACAGATGCCTTTGTACAAGAGAAGGAATCAAAATGCCCACCTACTTAATTGCAGTTACAGCATCTTGCACTCTTTTCTGAAGCTTTTGGCACTAGTTAGGTATTTCCAAATGATTAGCTAGCACAGTTGTAACGATGGTTGATAGCTACATAGTTCATTTACTATATATGAGGTTGCATGCAAAATGGTCCCTCCTGACCTGCTGGAGCTTAAAGAAATAGTGGTTTGAAAGCATATCTGAAAACAAGTTCTCATTTGAAGTAGGATCTATTACAAAGTTAAGTTATTGCAAGGATACTGTGTTTTTTTCCTTTCCAAATGTATAAAAGGATGTCAAAGCCATAGATATCTAAAAAGGATGGAATGAGATGATGCTGAAGGGATGAGTCATTTGCTCAATCCAAAGGAGTCGACATGATTTTGTTCTTTTACTCTGCACCTATATCTTTTCAATCTATTTGACCTTTTGACTCTTGTCAACCAAACCTATACAGAAACAAGCATTGGTTTCAAGTGAAATTAGATTGGCTAAACCAATGGTTTCCTGCGCTCTCCACTCTCTTCATGCAGCATTTCCAGTCCAAAAGGGCTCCATTTTGTAGCAGCAATTTCTTTGAGTTTTATAAAATATATTTTTGAAGGAAGAACCCAAAAAAAATATGGAGTGAACTATCAGGTGGAAAGATGAATTGATCAGATGAATTGATCAGAACCTCAAATCATCACTCCTTAAAATGCAACCTTCACCAACATATCAGAGATGGGTCGCCATAGAAGTGTTGTTGTAATGCTCATTGTCTTAAAAGGGCAGCCCACATTCTTATATACCGATGTAAAATTATATATATATATATATATATATTTACAAGAATGAGTTTCACCCAATAAGATACAATAAGGATGTAAATGTAAAATGTAGTAATGTACATCTAATAGAAAAAGGTAATAAGACAAACTCCTATAAGTCTGGAGCATGATTTGCTGATGAAGATATGACTCCATCTTGCTGAAAACAAGAGATTTAACTTTTTCAAGTTTAGGACAAACTGTACAGGCCAACTTTCTTATATGCACACATGCATGAACACAAACACCCAAATAAAAAAAAACCCTATTCTAGAGAATAAATGGCTCCATGGGAAATTTTGAAAGGTATGAATAAGAAATTTACAGTTGCAATCAACCTCTTTGTTTAACGTCAAAGATGTATCAAAAGGTGGATAACAACCTGGAATAGAGCTTTTGGCAACTGTGGGCTGGCAAGCAGTAGTTGGCGGGCTTGTTCCTTGTTTTGTATAGCCATTACCTGTCATCAAAATGGAATAAAACTATACCATATGCTTAATGTTATCCGTAAAGCTGGATCCACTTTATTCAAATGCTTACCTTCAGTTCAGACATAATTTTATTCAGCTGATTCCTAGACATTTTGGCCAGATGAAGAGTTAAAGGATCAGTGCCCAATGCTGGCTGACTCTGCAAACCATTTTGATTTGACTTGCTACCAACCTGAGCACCTCCAAGAACTCCTGCCATGACAGTTGCAGCAGTCATAGCTAATTGGAGACCAACTGGCTGGTAGAGAGCAGAATCCCCAATGATTGCTGGACCCCCAACTTGTTTTTGAGAATCTGTATAATATTCATAAAGAAAAGACAAATGATTTTAGGTCATATCCATGTAAAAAAAAAAAACTCAAGCATGATGTTTGCTCAGATTGGGGGCAAATCTTTTGATGTTATCCATGAGTTGGAATCGTCGGGCGAGGTATTTCAAATTGTAGAAAGAGGGTTCGAAGTGGTTAGGAGATTATGGGTGTTGAGAGAGGAGTTGGAATGGATATGCAACATTCTGGAGTCATGTTCGTCAGGAAACAGAAGGTTGGTCTTCCCTCTTAGTCTGCACGGGAGATGTCGGAGCTTGTATTTGAAGAAAGGCTCAAACTGGAGGGGGAGTTATATGAGAATAGAAAGCAAATCTCAGAAAGGAGTTAGGTCTTTATTCTTGCCGGAAGTGAATGCGACTGGAGGATGGGCCACCTATGCCCAAGCTTTCAGATCGCTTGGGTTAACACACCCTCGATCCTCTCCGCCCCAGAAAAGTTCTTATTTGGAAATATGCAGAATCGGTGAATGGCCTAGGGACCTTGTGCTGGTGAAATCGAGGCAGGACAGTGTCGGCGAAGATATAGAAATCCAAGTGAGTTCTTGTGCGAGTCGTCTTAATCATCTTCGTCGATGCTTGACTGGCCGTTTCGGGGACTTGAACACTCCAGTTCCGGATATATTAAAGGTTCATCAATGGGCTCTCAAACATTGGGGAATCCAAGCTGGTCTAAAGGTTTTTGACCTGAATGGGGTGTGGTTTCTTTTTGAGTTACCGTCGGTCGAGGTGGCTTCGAAGATTCTCAGACGCCGGAATTGGACTTTTGAGGGGCTTCCTCTGCAACCGCATCCTTGGACCCCCTAGGGATGCTGTTTGAGGACGAAAGTAGAAGGTTCAATATGGCTTAGGTTTATGGGGCTACCAGCCTTCCTCTGGAGCACAGAGGTCTTCCGGGAGCTGGGAAATCACTGCGGCCGTTTCGTGAAAGCTGATGAAGCTACTGTGGAGCGTCATCACTTGCGATGGGCGAGAATTTTAGTGAAAGGCAGATCGGAGATGATCCCTGCCTCAGTCCGTATAAAATGCGGACCATGGTCATTCTCGATCCCAGTATGGTCGGACGGCAGGACCATCGTGCTCGGAGGTGGGAACCAGTCAGTCGGATGTCGCTGTGACCGTCGGAGGAGACGGAGGGGATGAAGTGGACGTACACGCGCATGGGGTGCGTACAACCCTGAACCTGGCCTCTGACAAGATGAATCCACGTGGCGCTCAGTGGAGGGCCTCGTTTTCTCAGAGTGCAGGGGTTTCAAAATTCAAATCGTCTAAGTATGGGAGAGGTTCTTCAAGCGCACATGGGTCACGTGGGAGATGGAATGATCCAGAAGGTCGGAGAAGTAGGGGGAATGTGGGCTCGGGTAATTCTTTCTCCAGCCATGATGGGTCGAGTGGGCTAGGCCACTTCCAAAATAAAAGAATCCCTAAAAGACTCCAGGGTCATAGTTCCCAGGCTGGGGCCCATCACGATGGCCTGGATCAGAGAAGACCGGATGCTCAAGCCCAAAGTCGTAAACGTCCTAATAGAGGGACTGGGCCGGCCCAGAACAAGGCTGATGAGCTACAGCCCAGGTCGGGACGCCTAGCTTCTCTCGGTGGATCAGTTAAATGCTCTTCAACAGACCCTGCTACTGTAGCGATGCAAGGAGACTCCAGAGGTTGGGTTCCTGGCAGGACGAAAAGAACTGGAGGCAAAGGGAAGCAGTTAGCAGTGGCAGTGGTGGAAGATTACATATCTGAGGGGTTCGTCTCGGATAGCAGTAGCATGTTTGATGAAAGAGAGTTCCTACAATACATGGAAAACAGTTATTGCAAAGAAGATAGGCAGAGTGAATGGTTTGCGGAATGTTCCCTGGCTGCAGAAGTGGAGGCCATTGCAGTCCAGGAATTGCAGACAGTCCAGGAACTGCAGGCAACCCCAATAGAGCAGAGGGAAGCAGGTATGATGCTACAACAGGAAAATACTGAGTCTTTGGAGGTCTACAATCCTTTAGCTATGGTCTTGCAGGAAGAATGTTCTCATAGGGACTTTCAGGAGCAGGAAGGCTACCCAGCAGAGTTCCTCTGTCATCAGCCGACTGCCACAGAGGGTTGGGTAATCAGAAAATTGGGGAAGGTAAGCAAATTGTTGGGAGTTCCATGTGTAGGATTCGAGGACCGCTTGATGGATCTTTTTAGAGAAATCATACTGCGTAACTCGCTGCCAAAACCTGGTCCTGTGGAAAAAGACAGCAAGGAAAAGTCAGCGAAAAGATTGCAACGGGTCATGAAAGAATTGTCATGCTCTGTTAATTACGAAGGGAGTAATCGACGGTAGCCTTAGTGGAAGGCAGCGGGAGGTTCTAACAGACTTTGTTCCATGAATTTAAAAATTCTATCTTGGAATGTGAGAGGGTTGAATGATCCGGACAAACGGGCAGTTGTCAAAGGTTTGCTTCAAGAGTGGAGGCCAGATGTCCTTTGTTTTCAAGAGACTAAGATGGAGTGTATGTCGCGAAGGGTTGTCCGCTCCATTTGGAGTTCTCGATGGGTGCAATGGGCTGCTCTTAATGCCCAGGGAACTGCTGGTGGAATCTTGGTGGCTTGGGATTCCCGAGTAGTCCAGTGTGAGGAGCATAAAGTCGGAGTATTCTCTTTGATATGAAAGTTTAAGATGGTTTCATCTTCCTTGAGTTGGGGTTTTTGTGGTGTCTACGGCCCGCTTACTGATGGTGCTAGGAGGCTGTTTTGGGAGGAGTTACATTTGGCTCTTTCTTCTTGGCATATTCCTTGGTGTCTAGGGGGGGACTTTAATGTTGTGCGAAGCCCGAATGAGAGATTGGGAAGTGGCAGCTTCACCTCGGCTATGAGAGATTTTAACGAATTCATTAACTACCAAAGTTTATTGGATCTTCACCTTGAGGGAGGGTGGTTTACTTGGTCTCGTGGTAGTCATCATCCTGCTATGTCCCGGTTGGATAGATTCATGGTGACGCCCAATTGGGAAGACAACTTTCAGGGTCTTTCCCAAAAGTGCTTGCCAAGGCCTTGTTCCGACCATCACCCGGTCATGCTTTATTGTGGGGATTTTAATGCTGGTAGAAGCCCCTTTAGATTTGAGAATATGTGGCTTGATCACGCAGGCTTTGTGGATTTGGTGAGACATTGGTGGGCTTCTTATGTTGTGTCAGGGACCCCAAGCTTTTGTATTGCTAGAAAGCTGAAGCTCCTCAAGGATGACCTAAGAAAGTGGAATTGTGAAGTTTTTGGCTCAATTCAGGTTAGGAAGAAGTCCTTATTGAACAACCTGAAGGAGTTGGATGAGGAAGACCAGCGGACCCCTCTTAATGCGGATAGGAGGGGAGAGAGAGATGGCCTCAAGGGTCAACTTGGACAGATTCTCAGGATGGAGGAAGTTTCTTGGAGACAGAAGTCTCGTGCCATTTGGCTTAAAGAAGGAGATCGCAATACAAAATTCTTCCATAGAATGGCCTCTGCCCACTTCAGGAGGAATAGAATCTCTTATATTGCTATTAATGATCAAGTACTCGATGAGGAGGGAACCTATTAGAAAGGGTATCGTTGACTTCTTCTCTAATCTTTACTCAGAGCCGTGTAGTTGGAGGCCGGGGGTGGATGATATGTCTTTGCCCAGGTTGAACGGTGAGGACGCTTCCAATTTGAAAGCCCCCTTCTCGGAAGAGGAAGTGGAGAAAGCTCTTGCGGCGTGCAATGGGGATAAAGCCCCAGGTCCCGATGGCTTCACTATGGCCTTTTTCAAGAAATGTTGGGATGTGTTGAAATTGGATGTGATGGCGGTTTTTGGGAGTCTTCATAGGGAGGGGGGCTTTGAGCGTAGCCTCAACGCTTCTTTTATTGCCCTCATTCCTAAGAAGAATGGAGCCGATAACATCAAGGATTTTCCGCCCGATAAGTCTTGTTAGCAGCGTCTACAAGTTGATTGCAAAGGTTCTTTCCTTAAGACTAAAAAGAGTTATGGGGAGCATTATCTCTCCATCCCAAAACGCTTTTGTGGAAGGCCGGCAAATTCTAGATGCGGCTCTTATTGCAAATGAGTGCATTGATTCTAGGATGAAGCAAAATCGGAACGGGCTTGTGTGCAAGTTGGATATGGAGAAGGCTTTTGACCATGTTAGTTGGGATTTTCTATTGAGAATGTTGGATAAGATGGGTTTTAGGGGGTAAATGGAGGCAGTGGATTCAGGCGTGTATTTCTACAGTCTCTTTTTCGGTCCTTGTTAACGGCGCTCCGGCAGGTTTTTTTCGTTCCTCCCGAGGCTTGAGGCAAGGGGATCCTCTTTCTCCTTTCCTTTTCGTGATAGCTATGGAGGCACTAAGTTACTTTATGAGTCGGGCGGTGGATGTGGGTCTCATCAGAGGTTTCCATGTGGGGGGTAGCGGGACTGGAGGGGTCACTATCTCCCATTTGTTGTTTGCAGATGATGCCATCTTTTTTTGTGACCCTTCGGTACGCCAGCTTCGCTTTATTCGATGTGTCCTTGTGTGTTTTGAAGCGGTGTCAGGGCTGAGGATTAATCTTGCCAAGAGTAGCATTACGCCGATTGGCCAGATCCAGGAGATGGAGGTCTTAGCTAGTACTTTGGGATTGCAGAGTGGAATGCCTTCCTTTGGTTTATTTGGGTCTTCCGTTGGGCGCTCCCTCGAGATCGGTAGGGGTTTGGGATCCTGTGGTTGAAAGGTTCTTTAGTAAGCTCTCAGGATGGAAAGGTCAGCTCCTCTCCAAGGGAGGCAGGCTCACTCTTCTAAAGAGTACTCTGTCTAATCTCCCTACCTACTTCATGTCCCTCTTCTCTATGCCTAAGACTGTCAGCAGAAGATTGGAAAAGATTCAGAGAGGATTTCCTTTGGGGCCACAACAGTGACTGTAGGAAGATTCATTTAGTTGCTTGGGCTAAAATTAAAAAGCCAGTGACTGTTGGGGGGTTAGGGGTGAAGGACTTATGTCTTTTTAACACAGCGCTTCTGGGAAAATGGTTATGAAAATTTGGGGAATGTGATGGAGAGCTTTGGAAAGATGTCATTGTTTCCAAGTATGGGTGTGATGATGGGGGGTGGTGTTCGGGCCATTCTAGAGGCCCGAGGGGTTGTGGGCTTTGGGGCAGCATCAGCGGCATCTGGCGGATCTTCAAGGATAGATGCACCTTTGTTGTGGGGAACGGTGAGCGTGTAAAGTTCTGGGATGATGTCTGGGCTGATGTCGAGTCTCTAAGGGTGAAATTTCCTATGCTTTACACTCTAGCTTGCAACAAGGAAGCCTGGGTGTCTAAGAGCATGGAAAGAGTAGGGAATGAGTTCATATGGACCCCCCGCTTCAGGAGAGATCTGTTTGATTGGGAGCTTGACGAGATGGGCTCTTTCCTTTACCTCCTCAATAATGTTAGGGTCATGGAGGATAGGGAGGATAGGAGACTTTGGAGGCCGGACAAGAAGTCCTTTTCAGTTAGATCGTTTTACAAGAGCATGTTCATCCCGGACAATCCGCCTTTCCCATGGAATATAATTTGGCACTCAAAGCCCCCCCCAAAGCTTCCTTCTTTGCTTGGGAAGCCTCTTGGAAGGCCATCTTAACCATGGAGAACCTAAAGAGAAGGGGATTTCTTTTGGTGAGCAGGTGTTATCTTTGCAAGAATAATGAGGAGAGTGTGGACCACGTGCTCATCCACTGTCACGTTTCTTGAAGTTGCTGGAACCTTGTCTTTGACTTGTTTGGCCTTTCTTGGGTCATGTCGGGCTCAGTCAAAGACCTTTTGCTGGCTTGGGAAGGGTACAGGCTGCCCTTTGAGATTAAGAGTATTTGGAATTTGGTCCCCATTTGCCTTATGTGGTGCATTTGGTTTGAAAGGAACAATAGGGTCTTTGAAGATAGGGAGCTTTCTCTTCCCTTCTTTAAGGATGCTTTTTTGCGTTTACTATTTTTTTGGGCCAATGAGGCGTTTCCTGTAAATGTCACTTCTTTCGTAGATTTTTTGGGTTCTCTTAGCCATATGTAATCTTTTGGGGTTTTTGCCCTTGTAGCCCTTTGGGCTCATTTATATGATATACACGTCTTACTTATCAAAAAAAAAACTCAAGATTGCCAAAAGTTCAGAGAAGAACGGAAACTAACCAACATTAGCAACCATCCCAGGTCCACCACGACCCTGCAGAAGAAGAAAATTCAATCATTGCTGTGTTAAGCTTACAATATAAAATTACATTTGGCCCCTTATTAGTCAAGGAGAAATAGTTAGCGCTTGGAAAGAATGACATGACATGAAAGAGCAAGCACTGATCACAATTACTACGACGAAGAAAATGCTACTTTTTTCATTGCTTAGTATTATGTGTTTTCTCTCATTAACATCAATCCACCAAAGATCATAACTCGACTGGAAGTTTAAAATTATTAAAGGCTACAGTATGGGTTGCCAATACCTATTTTTACACCAATGTTATAAGATTATGAACATTAGGACACTCTGCACAATGAGACTGTTGCCTACACTCTATGGATCAGCAACATAAGTTAAAAGATGCAGAAAGAGAGAACAGGAAAGCCTACAGTGGTAATCGAGGTGGATCAGCCGAATTGACTTGACCATTCACTATGATAATAAGAGCTATAATGGTCAATGGCCATAATCTGCCAGCCAAAACGTAATAGACATAATTTTGCGATTTCCATTCAATTAATGATATTTAAATACAACAAGGCCACAGATCTGGAGAAATAACTGAGAAAGAAAAAAATCTTAAATCCCTCGGAATAAATTTTGCCATCCCCTGTGAAGTATTGACACATTGTTTGTATGTAACTTTTAAGTTCAGGCACCTTGTGCCCAAATTATTATGCCTTTAGTTTCTTCCTTTAGATATCTTCTTGGGGGATTTCTAAATAATCAACTGCAGAGGTTTATAAACTTATATAAGTGCCAGACCCTTGGCAGTTAAAACCACACAAAAAAGGGGGGGGGGGGAGAGAGAAGAAGAAAAGTTGTTTCCACCATTGCTGTGCTATTTTTGTAAAGGAAAAAGAATTGTTTATGAGTCAATAAGAGGCAAAACCACGGACACAAGAATATGCAAATTTAAAAAAAAAAAATCGTCCCAGTTTTGCTATTCTAGAAGTCTTGGCTCAAAGAAGAAAATTGTAACAAGGTAGCCCCTTTTTTTTTCTTCAGGAACTTTAGTAATGAAGGAAGAATCTGTTCTATCTTTTTTTTTTTCTTTTTCTGTAAAATCTTATGAGAACTTTCCCTTGATTACACATCAAACCAACCACCCTAACTGTCAAATGGACAAAATTTAACAAGAAGTCAAGAACTTTAACGATGTGGAAGAGCAAATATCACTTTTATAGTTTTATTCCTTTTTCCTCCATTGGTTTGCAGATTTAGTGAGAGAAAAAGAAAAAACAACACAAAATAAATCATTTTTCTTTATTTGGTTACCATGAAAAATAGGGAGGAAAATAAAAATATACAAGGGAAGGAAGAAATTTATAAATTTACATGTCATTTCACTTTCCTTTTTCCCTAATTCACAATTAAAAAAAAATAAAAAATTCCACATTTTATTAAGATGCAGAGAAATTGCTTCCCCCTTTCCTTTCCTTTTCCCTCACTAAATTCGTGAAACAATCATCTCAATTGAGAATTCCTCCCTTTTGTAGATATGGCAGGCTTATTGTTTTCTCATGTGGTTTTGATGCAAATGTCAAACAATGCATTAAGTAGCATTTGCATAAGTATGTCAATTTGTAAATTTTCTGGAAAGAATAATGCTGCAACCTTAGTTTGTACATATTTGATGTAAATAAGACTAAAGTTATGTTTGAATAATAGAAATCTCACATGCTTGGCTTGAAGGGACACTTGGCAGGATATGTGAGATACTAATTTTCATTAATTTTTTACCAACAAAATTTTTTTTTCAAAATTCTGTTGTGCCAAAAAGCACATCGATACTCTTTTGTTAAACATATAGAAAACATCATAGCCATACCATTTTGTACAAAAAAATTTGTTCGTGTGGCATTGTTTATTAAAACGACCATCTTTTGTTGCACTGTAGCAATTTATATTTCCTCCTTGACGGATATAAAATGGTTAGAAGTGATTTTCTCCATGTGCCATCAGTGTACTTGAGGTAGCAAAAAAACGTTGTCTTTCAATTATTACAATATTTAAAGGGCAAACCTAGTGCATGAGGCTGCTGCCAAAAAATAAATAAAAATACCACTGCTAGCAGCACGACTTTTTTTTCTTTTCTTTCTCCATCTCTTTTTTTCACTTTTTTGTGCTTCCGTGATACCTTCTCTTTCAAAACCTATATTTTATAAGTTTTGTTACTAGAATATTATAGTCTTGAGGTAATTTCCTTAATAGGCAGTTGCTTGTAAACTACTTATCATTGAGGTGGGTACTTGTAAACTTGCTAACTACTTCTCACTAAGGTAGCTCATATTTCAGCATGAAATATAGCGTCTAAAAAAAAAAACTCCTCAGCTTTCCTATATAGAGAGAGGTGTAACTTCTCTTTCAAGTTTCAAGGAAGGTTATTGAAAGAGTCAGATAGATAGTTTCTCTTCTTCCACTCTTTCTTCTTCATAGGGCTTCGATTTTGAGCCCTAAAGCTCGTGGTCTTCAAGCCTTTCTTGCTGGAAATTGTAGAAAAATGCTCTAAAATAATATTTTTCCAGTTTCAGCCTTGATTCGAGTGCAAATGGGTTCAAAAATTCTTGTAGCAATCCGACTCTCTACCCAGGCTACATCAATATAAAAAGGAAAAATAAGTGCCAACTGGTTAGAAAAATACAATCTGTGGCAACCAATTGGTGTATCCATTCTGGGTCCAATTGTAGAATATCCTCACCTTCTTTTAGTGACTGATATTTATAGGTATGCCAAACTGCATGTCTCCAGATTATGGCCACAAACACAACCCACACCACCAAAAAAAAAAAAAAAAACGGAAGAATTTAAGAAAACATCACCACTAGAAAAAGAAGAAGAGAAACCCCATACACACTAAAACTTGAGCTAGCTAACAAATAATCAGCTACTGACCTCCAACTAATTGTCACACACACACTAACTCTTCATGTGTTGTACCTAGTGTCTTATTTCTCACACATTTGGTCCTGAGTTTTACAAAAGGAGGGGTAGATGGCTGATAGAAAAGGAAAACTTCTACTCAAACTTTATGAACTCACACATGTAAAGAAACACAATTTTTTATTTTAACAAGTAAAACTTATACTCAAAACTCTATGAACTCACACGTCAAGAAACACAATTTTTTCCTTTGAAAAGTTTATTATTAATATGAATACCTTACATTCACTAAGCAATACATGAATCCAATATCCATTCAAATATCAAACTGTCAAGAACTACAACTAATTACTCACAAAAGAGAGTAACATGGCATTCGGGAAGAAAATCGGATGTGTGCGTAAGAATCCACAAGTTCCGTTCACAACAATGCCAGCTTCTCATCATGACAAAAATGTTGTGATGACTTCTAGAAATTTGTAAATATGTCAGGAGGGAGGACCTTTATTTTTTTGTTTCAACAATTAAAGCATCCACCAATTATCTAAAATCCATACACTTGAATACAATCTGTGGAACTGATTGCAGTTCGCACATCAATTTCACAATCATATCTTTACTTTGTAATTTTAAGAATTATAACATCGACGAAAAACCTCGTGCCTCATCTATATTCAAGCAGTCGGGCAACGTTTTGATATCATGGACCAAAACCTCATGTACCTTAGTTGATATACAACGTTCAAATTCATAATGCAGATTCCAGAATGCCAGTAATAGCAGAAAATAATAATAATAATAGAGTTCTAGACATTTACCTGTTCACGGTTTCTGTCAGCACCTTTGTCATTTTCAGCAAAATCAACTCGCAATTGCCGACCATTAATTTCATAACCCTGAAGATTACGACGAGCACTTAAAGCTGTCTCTTCATCCTTATATTCACAAAATCCATAACCCTTTGGTTTGCCAGTTTCTCTATCAATTACTAATCTGAATGGGAGGAAACAAACAATGAACATCTAAATGACTGTCATTTAAAAGAAAATGAAAAACTAGAAATAAAAAACAGATTTACTAAAAGATGAAACATATCCCTTTCCAAACAAACCAAGGAGCTCCTTCAATATTTACTCTAGCAATGTTTTTGAAAAATAAGGCATTTCCCTCTTCGTGAGATCAAAGGAAAATAATTTGTTTATAAAGCTTGGCCATAATATGGGTTGGTGCAATATCCATGACCAAACCCATTACCTTTAGGTTGAGGTAAAGATCAAGTACAATCAAGTAGCCATCAAATAACTATAAGCCTCATGCCCCACCTGAACCCAGTTACGGAAGAGCATATGATCAAGTTTTGTGACCTTAATTCACCTCAATAAGGTAGTGATAATGTCTAATATCAATCAGGGATGTGATGTCTGGTTATCAAGTAAAAGAGTAAATAATCAAGTTTTGCGAAACTCATTCACCTCAATTAGGCAGTGATCTTTCTAGTAACTGGTCATCAAGGCAACACTTACCCCACTCAAATCCAATGTGCTACAAGCACTGGTTCCCAAGCAATTAATCTGAAACTTCCACATTGATATTAATTGTGCTTAATTTCAACATTATTTATAGAATCACAATTTTCTAATCAATGTATTGTTAAAGAATTCTTGTACCAAACATCACGCCCTGCAACAAAGTCTGAACAAACGAGTTTTTGCATCCTAGTTTAAATAGTTCAACAATTTAAATGCAATCACAAATGAAAAGGCATCGCCCCAAGTACGCTGATACTGAAAGACACTAGATTCTAGGGCTTTTATTCGGTGATTAGTTACACTGACCTGAACGACACGACAGGCCCAACCTCCTCACATATTTGTATAAGCTGTTCTTCAGTGGCGTCATAGGGTATGTTCCCAACTGTCACGAAATCGATCCAAACGAGCATCAGCAAGCAAAAGTCAATTACCAAAATATTAACACTCCGTTTGATTATAACTAATAAAAAGAAAATGATAATTCTGAATTCTGTAACAGTTTAGGGTTGAATTAGCTGCTAAAAGATTCAAAATTTTCTCAGCCGCCAAGACACCGATTCTTGAATCAGAACAAGCAAATTCAAATTTTCTAGAGAGAAAGGAGGGTTGAGTAAGAGAACGAACCAAAAACGCAGCGATGCTGGGAACTGGCCATCAATTATCAGAAGAAGGTGAAGCTCAGGTTCGGCTTCATCTTCCTCCTCCTCGGCATCGTTTTTATTCAGTTTCCTTATTCTATTGTTGATGGTTCTCTGAATATATAAATATGTATATATATATATATAGAGAGAGAGAGAGAGAGAGAAGGGGGGGGGGGGGGAATGGGAGAAGAAGGGGTCGATTATGTGTGCAGAGACACAGAGAGAGTTTTGGCCATTTCCCAACTCGAATTTGTCAATCTTCCGTGCTGGAATGGAATCACCCGTTTAGTTTTTCCCTAGCATGGAAAACAGCTCACCGAGAATTTCATTTCCTTAACTAGCGGGGAAGTTCCGTGCGAAGGAAATTTGTTTCACAACGTGTAAGGGAAATTTTTTTTTTAATTTTCCCTAGCATGGCAAACTGCTCGCCGAGAATTTCATTTCCTTAACTAGTGGGTAATTTCCCTCACCGCCAAGGAAATTTGTCTTCCAACAGGGGAGGAATTGGAAGGAGTGGAAGAAAGGGGAGGAAATGAGAATGAGAGTTAGTTTATTTCATATTTACTTGAAAATGGAAAAAGTGTTGAACAATTATTTTAATTATTTTATAATTCGTTCGGAAGACTGTATAAATATTTTTATTGATTTTTTGAATTTCTTTTTTGGTATAGTATAAATATTTTTTTATTAGAATTTTTGTCTGATTTATATAATCATTTATATTCATAATTTTAGCTACTTGCCAAAGATATGATTAATTACTATTAATATTTTATATATTATTAATTTTAAATCCATGATCGAAAATTAGTAAAAAAAAAATTCCCCCTAAGAGTAAATTCCTTGGCCGTCCCTGCACAATAGCATTTACCTAAGCTTTGTATGTATACATGCCATGAGGTTTTCTGAAATTAGGAAATTAGTTTCCTCGCAACATAACGGCCTGTACAGGACTATAACTGTACGATCCAAATCCTTCAGACGGACTTCTAAGTTGTTTGAACAAGAGATCGAACTCTTTGTTCACTCATACCTGGTAAGTCTTTTGGGCAAAAATCTATGTTCTGAACCACAATTTAGGGGTTCATTACTGTTTAATTTGTAAATACTGAAAAGGGTCTCATTTAGCTGTTTCTATTTTATAATTTGCGTCCACTGATGATGTTTTTGCTTTGATTATGTAACTGTTTTTTTTTTTTCCTCCTTTGCTTTCACTACCGTGAGAGCTTGTATCATATATGCATCTATACATTTGTTTGTGTATTCTTCAGATTTTTATAAGATAATTTTAGTGGGTTTTGACAAGGGATGATTACTGACTTCCCTTGAATTATTTACCGGTATTTTCAGAAATTACTACTTATTTCTCATTTGTTATAAGTAACAATATACAAATTCCCCTCCTTACCAAAGTTTTCAACCAAAATTTTTTATATGACTAATGTATTCTTGTATATTACACTGAAAGCTCCTATTTTTTTTTTTTTAGAGATCACAGGGAGGTCACTGATATCAGTGTTATTATCATACGGGAAAAAAAATAAATTCATGTTTTTTTTGTTAACGTCCTTTTTTCCAATAATTCTGACAAGAAAAGTCAGTTTAATATCAAAAACTACAAAGAGATCCTTGTAATTGTTAGATATAAAGGGAGGTTACTATAATTTTCCCTTTTGGCTATTGCTTTTGATATTACTATTTGGGGTGGGGACCAGAATAACTATACTTAGGGATTAGAATCATTAGATGATGTTAATCTAATTAACCATTTAAACCAAGTCCTATTTGATATAGTATCTCAACCCAAACAATTGTCTAGAATGTTATGGTGTGATACCCCTGTATTGATTTTGCTATAGTTGCCATGGTGTTCTCCTCACTAACTCTCATTCAATTAGAAGTTTACAAAATCTTGCTGAATTTGCTTTCAGGATAATCTGCATGCCCCTTATATAGTATTGGCTTCCATTGTTTGCCTCATCGAGCAAACTCAATGCCTAAAATTAGGTTCTTTATATGTGCTACATGAACTAGATAAAGCCATAAAGGTCATGGGTAGGCTTCTAGTCTTCTATTGGGGATATATATGAGTACTCAATGGGCCAACAAGCCTGCCCAGAGGCTTATGGGGCAAAAAGGCTTCACTAGAGAAGTTTTCAATTCCTTTCCGAATCATGTGATGGCAAGTGGTCAAATACATGAAGTTGATAAGTAGTTGATTGGCTAAGTAAAGTTTGTTTTATCTGACCTCCCATTATGGTAATTGCTTATAGGACTTATGAGGTTGCAACATGGTCTGACAATTAGTGTCTTACTGTATATTTAGTGGAACCTAACAGGGAGAGTGAAGGGCCAGAATTTCCGATGATGACAATATGAGATTGATAAGAGAATAGGGAAACAAATTGATACTAGACTAGCAAAGTTGATAATAATAAATACCAGTCCGATGTGATGTGGTGATGCCAGTATACAAAACATGATCATGAGATGAGGCCATCAAAATAATAAATGATTATAATCTAAGAAAACGTGGAATTCTTAGTTGTTTATTACTAGTATAAGGACTAGGTGGTGGAACAGAAGGCTGCCCTTGCCCCTCATACAAGAAAAAAAGTCCAGTGGGATTGTAGCACCTATGCTACTGCCACTATGATTTGTTATTTTTGTGAGACTCGTGTGGGTCCCACGGTGATGCTCAAATCACATTGATGGCAGCACGGGACTACCGTCTCACTGGACTTTTTTCCCTCATACATGAGTGGTGATTTGGTCTAACTTACTCATATTGGGTGTTTACTACAATGCTTCAACGCCTCTAGCACACTCTTTTTTATAGAGCATGTTCTAGACCTCTAAGGTATCACAAGACTAGAGATTGGGACATGAAAGAGCAGATGGTGATTGTTGGTGATTATTAGACACCTCACTCTAATTTCACTTATATCTCTTTAAGTTCCTTGAATTAGTTCTTTATTTACTCATAGTAGGTGTTTACTACAATGCTTCAAAGCCTCTACCACATTCTTCTTTATAGAGCATTTTCTAGACCTCAAAGGTATCACAAGACTAGAGATTGGGACATGAAAGAGCAGACGATGATTATTAGACTCCTCACTCTAATTTCACCTATATCTCTTTAAGTTCCTTAAATTAGTTCTGTAATTTATTTTTTATTTTTGGTAGCTTTTCCATTGAATATGGTCAGTTCAGTTGACCCGAACTCTCTCACGGACAGATTAGAAATTTTCTTTTGTTTGTTGGCTGCTTTAAACTTGAGATGCAAAAAGTGAATTGCTTTCATATTCATGTTGACTCTATTCCATAACTTCTACTCTATATATTTGGGGAGAACATTATGTTGTTAATTGTGGAGTTGAACCTATGTTCGGAGTTGTCATAGAAGAGTGGGCTTACTCTACAGCTTTTAAGACTATAAAACTTGAGGAGTCCTCACCATTTGCAATTTTACAAAGGAATAAAAGGCATATTATTCACAACCAAGGAAGATGAGATCTCAGCTTAATATAATCTTTCTTTATCAGTTGTAACCAAACATTAAGGCATATTTTCATGGTTTCTTATAATCAGTATCCTCAAGAGGCTTCAATTGTTTTTTTTTGGTCTTTCCCTTGAGTTCATCTTGGTCCATCCACTCCTTGTTTTTGGTTTAACCGGACTGTGTTTCCCTCTTCAATTATTTTTCTTGTCTTTCCCTTGAGTTCATCTTGGATTCTTGGTCCATTCCGTCCTCGTTTTTGGTTTAAATTGGACTCATCTTACATGTCCCTATTCTGTTGTATGCAAACTGATGAGGATCTGGCACCCTGATAGTCCTACCTTTTTCTCACGGGTGACTATTCAATGTGGACTGTAGGGTTTTCCTGCTCTTACAGGACATCTCATTTCTCTTCTGCCTCTGTAATGTTGTCCATACTTTCACTGTATTTTTTGACAATTGTTGTTTGGCTTGTAAACCATTTGCAGCTAGGCACTTGTTATCAGGTTTACATGATTGGCTTTGGCTCCTTGCCAATGGAATTGTCTCCATCATGAACTGAGCTGTTCACTGCCATGTCATGGTATGGATGACCAAGTGCCCCTGATTTTTTTTGGTAAATAATGAGAAATGTTTTAATGCCCACCTGTTTGTACCCACTTTCACACATGAGATGAGACCCACCATCCGTGGAGCCCACCAATGGGTCTCACTGTATGTGAGAGAGGTGGACACAAGATGGTCATAAGGTGAGCATTAAAACATTGCTCGGTAAAATATAGGCCTTCCATTTCATACCATAAGTGCTAAAAATCGAAAAAGGTCCCAGCTCTGCATGGAGACGCTTTACTAGATGGGTGCTAAAGGGGTGGATAGGTGGATGGAGATCTCTAACAGGGAACAATCATTATTCCTAAGTTTCATATTGTGATATGGTTTTTAGATGGTATTTAGACTGCTAATTCTGTTTTCTCCATGAAGAAAAGTCTTATTTGTCTCGTGTGATTTGACATTTACACTAAAATTCCAAAGCTTTGTAATCTGCTGGTCTGAAACCCTTTGGAATCATGAGAAAAATCTTGATTTGATATTTTCAAATTTCAAAGCTTTGTAATCTGCTGGTCTGAATCCCATTGGAATCATGGGAAAGCACTAACTCTGCCCATTGGGTGCTTCAGTCTTATCCTTCTACAGAAAGGCTCCTAGCTCAGAGAAAGGAGGGTTGTAGTATTTTGATAACCATAGTAAGCCTTTGAATGAAAATCACATGAAACGAAATCTAAAAATTATTGGGGTCTTATGACATGCTAGCCTATGATTAAATAGAAGTAGAAGTGGTGAGAAAGGGGTTGCATAGTAGATCCATATATTTTGAAAGAGTTGGGTTGAGAAAAAGTTATTATTAAATGATAATTGTGATGATTATGGTGCTGATAATGAAGATGATGATGAGGATCACATGGCAATACTTTCCCTGTCAGATTGGTTTATTTTTCGGCAGTTTGAGCTCATAGGCCTGTAATTTCTGCATGGTTCTTAAACCCCACATTCCAGTTAAGTAAAAAGGAACTAGAGTTCAATGCTATGATCATTCTGGCATTACCTAGCCTCATAGAAACCACAATCAAAGGTGAGTTTTCACATTCCTGCTGCCTATAATTGACATTTGAACTATGCCTGACTGCTTGGATGGTGGGTGTCAGGTCCAATCTCCCGCAATTTTATGTTCAATAATGAAAGGTTGTACTAAAAAGTTTGAATTATTGCTTATGCATTGCAATCTTGACCCAAATTTGATCAATAATCATGATTATTTGTTTGACTTCGAGTTAAATATTGAAGCTTTGCACCAGAGCAAGTTAGCAGATACAATGGTAAAATACTTGGGCTGTTGAGCGTGAGAACACCTGTTTCGATTTCTTAGTTGAAAGATTATTTCATTGTATACACTGAATGTCTAACAGTTAGTGATGTGAAATCATAGTTAATCATTTTATGTTTGTGCCAATTTATTTAAAAGCTTAAGTTGTTACCAACAACGTATACCAAACTAAACAAAACAATGAATAAATACAAATGGAAGAGCTTGAACCTAAGGCTTCTCAGTAAACAAGACTCTGACATCGTGTCAAACCGTCAACTCATCTAAAAGTTTAAGTTATTAGAGAATGAGCCAACAATGTATATCAAGTTTCAACAGTTACAATACTGCAAGTGTGACATCATTGGCATGGAAATGGGACCTGCCGAGAATTAACATGTTTGTTCAGTTGTTCCAATTATTAGCTTGTTTGGTTTTTTTCTCTTTCTTTGGTTGCAGGTGATTGGAGATAGCAAATGGAAGATACGATGCAGCACTTCCTGCTTTTCAACCCAAGCAAGGTGTGAAAGGAATACAAACTAATCTGTCTCTGTGAGTACAAACACACTGGCGGCACAATGGGTACCTCAAGGAACAGCTCAAGTCGCTTGGGCTTTTTGGGGGCCTGGCACATGAAGGAATGAAGAAATGATATTGGGGGGCCTCTATTTTGTTTCTCTGATCTGACAAGGATAAAACCAACCGATGGCGGGGGTAGTGGATTTCTGAAAAAATCCTCCCAACGATGAGATCGATGTCCACATGTGCCCGATAAAACCAACCGATGGCAGGTAGGATAAATTCTTTACACGAACAAGGTCAGTGGACCTGGTTCATCAATCCCACCAATTACATCTTGCCATGTAGGTAGGATGTTACTTTTTTTCTAATAAGAGCCGGACATCTTTTTCAAATGGCATGATGTTATAGGCCGAGGTCCATCGACCTGGTCCATGCAAAAACTTCTTTGGCAGGTAGTGGATTTCTTGGCATTGGGCACCAGTGGTGCAGAGCATATAAACCCCTAACTGCATGAGGGCCAGGAAAAATGTAAGTTATGTAGTTTTAACTTTTAAGCTATATGACTTCCTTGGACATGATTGTTTGTTATAGGACAACAATGTAGGACCTTGCACTTTGGGTTTTAGCAAACGAACAAAAGAAATCATGAATGTAGTAATTGTATAATTCTGAACTAAATGGTTCTGTTGAGAGCTTTTTTCCATAACTGGTTAGAAGTTGCATGCCATCACATCGTTTTTTGCGCTCATTCATTGAATTTGCACCTGTATATTTGGTGATCTGAGTAGTCTTTTATATTTATCTGTATGTAAAGTTAGTGCCTCATATGTTGATGGCTTGATGCTATGGATATGCTCTGTAATCGTTAACCAGAAACATGTGGATGGTTGCATCAGGTTGAACCCTACCGCCAAAGCTTAGCACGATTCGTGTGTGTGTTCAACTTCAACATTCAACCAAGTTAGGCTATACACAATGGATGGCTGACTGTATCAAGTTCTTTCTCCTCTTACTTTGTTCTCCTTCAGAAGGTACATTACTGGTGCATTAGACGTTAGTAATGAAAGAAATTCCTAGTTAAAAGACAAAAAGCTTGATGATTCTTTGATATAAAAGGATTAAGGTTCTCTCCGATATTAGATTCTTTCAATTCCTTTAATGAACTGTTAGATATGAAATAGTCTTACGTCGAGGGAATCTAATACGAGAGAGAATTGCACCTCCTGGGAGAAAAAATAATGAAGGAATGGCACCTCCTGAAAGAAAAAGTAACGACACACAACTGAAGTTTCACCCAAGAGAAAGAGAAATCTATAGATTCCCTAATTAGATCATAACATGCATGCAGCTACCTTTTTTATATAACTTTTCCACAGTGATTTGACTTCTCAAACCACTTGGAAAGATATATATATATATATATATATATATTCAATTCAGAGTTCCACCATGGGCCTCGTAGCCCTATCTGGGCTTCAAAAGTCCAGCCCTACTATGGGCCCTAGTAGCCAGTATTTTGGGTTTCCAATTACAAGCCCATATACAATTTCAGAAAATAGGATAAATTTTAGCATATCCTTCCAATCTTGCAAAATTAAATAGAATATTTTGAAGTTATAATTAAATGAAATAATAATAATAATAATTATTATTATTATTATAGAATAGTAGAATGTAGAGTTATCATTGTAACACACACACACACACACACACACATATATATATATATATATATATCATTTTCATATGCTGGTCCCCTACTATGCACAACTTGTCTCTTACTACTTTCTTCCGTTTGAAGTGACAATATCAGTCCCTGTTGTCTTCTAATGAATGCCAACATCACCACCATCTACCATTATGATCTTTCTCTTCTTCTTTTAATCTTTTTTTATTTTTTATTTTATAGGCTCTCTCTCCATGTGTGTACTAATGCTTAGTAAGACTGGAGGGGGCAATAACTCCAAGGAGTCGCTCGGTTGGAGAAGCTCGAAGAAATAAGTGTTTAAGAGTGTAAGATATATGATTCAATATTTTACGAGTACTCTTGAAGTCACCCGCTCTGCAAGCGCAAACTTATATGAAATCTTTATGGTAAGAAGTCCCAGTTTACGATATGAACATGTGACCTAAAGTTGCAATTGGTGGATTTGGTTCTGAATTAACCAAAAAAAAGGGTATATATGGAGAGGCAAGGAGACAAGTATTTCATCTCCTTACTTTTTTACATGGCTAGTCATATATCCCATCCTTCCTCACCCTCACCCGGCTCTCATTTAAACTAACTATATTAATTTTAAAAAATAAAATCTAACAAATTTATATTATTTCAAATACAAATATATATGTATATGTATATACACACAAATTATATCGACATAATATATATATATATATATATATACACACATTATTAAATTTATATATATGAGAGTATTTATGAAAAACATGTGAATATTAAAGAGAATTTATGTAATTTATATGTATAGTTGAGATGTGATAAGAAGATACAAACTTATCATCGACTTGAATCTGTATCGAATTTTAATATATCTTCTCTCATTATTATTGTATTTTTGTTTATTTTTTCTCCAAAACTCATTTCATTGGGAAAGAGACAGATATTTTGCCACTCCTATTAAATGGAGTTAAATTCAAGGTACTTCCACACATATGACAATGTTTCTACCTAAATTTATAGAGCAAGGAATGTGACTGTAGAGTGGGATAGGTCCCACTTGATCTATACTCAGAAAGAAAATTTAGGTATAAATCACATCAGCAGGAGATCGAACGGCCAGTAATGGTTTGATCAAGAAGATGCTTTAGAGCCAAGTTGACCAATTCCCAATCATCACATGTGAGACATTTACTAGCATTGTGATTAATTGTGATGATAAAAAAACCAAGCTGGTCTGTCAGCCAATTCACTTTCAGTTACTCATACTAGTCTTCAATTTTTGTTTTGGTCAATGATTTGAGGGGGGACCCTTTCCACCACAAAATGGTCCATTTTTCTTCATTGATGCTTCTCCTTTAAGCTCCAAAAGGGACCTTTAATTAGGATATTTTCTATATATATATATATATATATATATATATATATACACACACACACACAAACACATAATAGTGTCGATGTACATGCTCGATCTGATCAACAATACTCAATTTTCAACCGTACATAATTATAGATGAAAAGAAAGTATATATATTTTTATATATAATAAATTAAATAATAACAAAGATCGTATGTATTACGATAAAAACGATATAGTGATTAACATCAGAACGAGATAAGAATTGACGATATAGTTATTCACATCACAAAAAGATAATAATTGACTTTATAATTAATAACAAATGACATAAATAATTCATAAATAGAGCCAATAAATCACAAGAAATTAATAAATGAAAAATAAAAACATAAATTAGATACGACGAGACAAAATCACAAGTTAAGCACAACGAAAGAGTAAAGAATAAGAGATTAATAACAAAAGGGCATAAGTGTCATTTTTTAGTGACGACCAACTCACAAGAGATTCATAAATGAAAGATAAAAGTGTAAATTAAATACTACGAAACAAAATCGTAAATTAGGCAAGATGAGTAGATAAAGGAGGTAAATAGAATGGAAGGGTAAAAGCGTCATTTATCGGTGACAACCAAATATATATATACATAATATATAGTTAAATATGTAATATGGAATGAAGGGAAAAAGGAGAAGGAAAAGAAGAAAAAAGAAAGAAAGAGAGGAAACAGGCAAGGAAGGGTAAAAGCGTTATTTACCTGTGACGACCAAATATATATACATGGTTAAAATATGTAATATGAAAAGAAGGGGAAAAGGAGAAGGAAAAGAAAAAAAAAGAGAGGAAACAGGCAGGGAAGGTATATAATTTCTGCCTTATGGATGGACACATGATAATAAATGAATAATGGAACTTATATCAATTATTTTTTATAGAAATTCTTTTTAAATTCTACTTTTGCCCCTCCTAAGTATTATTTCTGAATTTCCCACTGCCAGGGGGATTCCAAAAAGAATAAAAAAACTTGTTGCCTTCCATTTAAAATTTCCAAAAAACAAAAAAAAAACTCTCAATTCTTAAATCATAATGCATTTATAACCTTATGCTAGTAATATATGAAAATAATATATAAATTCTTTTACCAAAACATGCATGAATTAATTTTTATTTCCAAGATTGTTACAACTTTATAGCATGAAACCACTGTCGTCAAATCGAACACCGGCAAATCTAGATTATGGACTTAGGGAGAACAAGAATTTAAAAATCAGAATTTAAGGAGATTTTTTATGAAAATATAAAAATTTAGGGGGTGGAATCCTAATTTTAAATAAATTCTATTAAAATTAAGGATAAAAAATGAAATTTTAAAAAATTTAGAAGGCCATTGCCCTCCCCCGGCCGCCGCCGCTTCCGCTTAATAGAGCCTAGATTATGGACTTAGGCAGAACAAGAATTTAAAAATCAAAATTTAAGGAGATTTTTTATGAAAATATAAAAATTTAAGATGGGGAATCCTAATTTTAAATAAATTCTATTAAAATTAAGAAAAAAATGAAATTTTTGGGAGGCCATTGCCCTCCCCCGGCCACCGCCACTTCCGCTTAATAGAACCTAGATTATGGACTTAGGGAGATCAAGAATTTAAAAATCAGAATTTAAGGAGATTTTTTTTATGAAAATATAAAAATTTAAGACGGGAAATCCTAATTTTAAATAAATTCTATTAAAATTAAGAATAAAAAATGAAATTTTAAAAAAATTGGGAGATCATTGTCCTCCCCCGATCGCCGCCGCTCCTGCTTAATAGAACCTTTTTCAACTTCATCCAAGTAATTTATGATTTGCTTGACATTTATTAAATTAAATGTCAAATAATTTGGATATAATTATTCATTAATTTCATGCATGCATGGATTATTTGAAAACTCCATCACACACAGACAAAAAAAGAAAAAAAATAGAAAATGACATAACATGCTTGTTTTTCAAACCAATCAAATTGTAATAAACAAGTGAAACGACTTGGTCAACTGTTAAAATGACACTTGCATTAAGAATTTTGACAACGTTGATTTGGATTGTCATTGTCAAAAAATAAAAATAAACCACAAGCATTTGTTTTTTTTAGGTTTTTTGAAATTCTTATGTGCATGAATCAAACATGGGTGTCACCATTTGGTCCCATCAGTTAATGGGAACCTTAGATATAATATATAAAAAGCATAAGCAATAGAATTTCAAAAATATATTTATATAAAATATTGAAAGGAACAAAGTCTCTTAATTTTTAAATTATTTTAGTAAAATAGTAATAGAAAATGATTAGCTTTTCAATGTTTTGAAGGTGGTGGGGTGTAAGGTCATTTTGGTAATTTTATACTTATAATATTTATATCTAATTATTTATTTTTTGAGGGTAGTTCTAATTTGAGTGAATCAATTATGCGACTCTCTCATTTTTATATGAATATTGTTATATATAATATATTTTCTCATTTTATTTTCTTATTAATTTTTTTTTAGATCAGTTAGGAGTATTATGAACTAGCTTATGCGCACCAGATTAAGTCCTCTTTGAGATAAGGGATAAGAATATAAAAATTGAAATTTAAGAAGGACTATTATAAAAATATTAAAAATTTTGAGGGAGTGATTCCTATTTTTATTTTAAAATTTTTTTTATACAAATTAAGGATAAAAAATAAAAATTTTAAAAATTTGGAAGCCACAGTTGTATCCTCCACTGCATGTGGGTTCCATCAACATATCTCTTGGAATGAAATAAAAATGAAATATTTGATACATAAATTGTTGTAGACAGGCTTGTATTTGGTATTGGGAATTATGAGATTAATCTAATATAAATAAGACATTAGAATGTGCAATAATTACGACTTACTGTCTCTTAATATTTTTATATATCGTTTGATATAATAAGATATAAGAAAGTGAGATTAATTAGTAATGGAAATGACAACATTTCTATTTCTATTGAGAAAAATAAGAATAAATTGAGTGAGACAATTAGTCAAAAACTCAAAAGAGCTAAAAAATATATTTTGTTATACTAACAAGTTGTCATGAATTCTTTGTCTCACATCGAATAGGTAGTGGGGTATCTTGAGATTTATAAAACAGATGCGTTACCTCCACTTTACATGCTAATATTTTAGGTTGAAGATCCAATACGTATTAAGTAGTATCTGAGCAAACCTGTCCCTTATTCAGTTGCACGCCAAATACCCACATTATATATATATATATATATATATTCTGATTAATAGGGTTACAACAATATAATGTTTCTGACTCTCATCATATTACATGTATTCAGCGACACATTGAGTAGGCACTAAACCTTAATCTCACTTTTACCATACAATGATTAGTGTGAGGGTTGTGTGGGATGTTTGTGATGATATGAATAATGGATCATGCAAAAGGCTTAGATTATATGGCCAAAGGTAGTATCCTATTGCTTCTACTTATTATCATACATATATATTCTCCTCATATTATATATAATGGACTATTTATTCTATATCAGATAAGTGTTGAGGTGTCTTGAAACTTATAAAATAGGTCTGTAACTTTCATCTAACAAACTAGTCTTTTAAATTGGAGACGTTAGTCTAAATTAGTGTAAATCATAAAATAAAAATGTGAGTGGAAGTGCAATATACCTTTGCCCCCTCAAGAGATTGAGATTTGAGAATAGTCTAGGGGCAAAAGTTCAATAATGGCCATAACCTTGCTAATTGTGTCTTAATTAATGATGTTTACAGACATCAAAGCTCCAAATCTAGAGCAATAACTGAAAATAAAAATCTTAAATCCCTCAAAAAAAAAAAAATTCCATGCACTGTTTATACTTTATATGTTAACTTTTTAAGCTATGGCATATTGTATCCAAGATATTGTGTCTTTAGTTCTTTTTCATTTGGGAAATTTCCTAATACATAATCAATTGCAGAGGCAATTCTATTTAAATATAAGTGCATGCCAAGGACTTGAAAGTTGAAATCACTAAAAAAAAAAATGTTTCAACCATTGCTTGAGCCATCTTTATAAAGGAAAAGAAAATATTTTTGAGACAACAAAATGCAAAATCAGTCACACACACACACACACAGGAGTTGTATGGCACTACTCCTAGCATGACACCAAAAAAGGCAACATAAAAAAAAAGTAATTTTGAACTACTTTTGACATGATTTCGTTTTTTGCATAGGGAGAAGCAGCTCAAACACAAAATTTTCAAAAAACACTCTCGCAAACGGTTAAGAAATTCATATACTTTGTGTACCTCATGCTCGGGATTCGATTTCTCTATACATAACATATCGTCGAGTGTCTGAGATTATTTTCTCAAAGGCATTAAAGTATACTCGAAAAAAAAATTTACAACACAATCGCCAGTTACATTTCTCAAAATAAATTTTATAAACGAAAAAGTAGAATATAAAAATTGTTCCAAATGTACACCACCATATGCAAAGTTTCAATTTCTTTATCTTTTTATTTTATTTAATTTTTGTAAATTTGCTACTTTTGGAAGTCTTGCCTCAAAAGGAAAATTTTAAAAGAAGTCAAGATCCCTCTTTATTTGAGAATTTTAAGTAATGGAGAGAATTTATTCTTTTCCTTTTTCCTTTTCCTTTTCCTTTTCCTTTTTCTTTTTCTTTTTTCTTATCTAACCAACCACACTCAATGTTGAATGGAAGAAACATTGACAAGAACAATAATGATGTAGATAAAAGCTTCTTAATGTCAGTCATATTCCCTGTCTTGTCTCAATTAAGGATTTAATCATTTTCTAGATTTTGACAGGCTTGTTGGATTTTTATTTTGTTGCAAATATGTGGCATTTGCAGTGAATATGGAATATTTTGGTAATGTTTTTTTTTTCCTTCTAAAAGTATTTTTAATAAATGAAAATTATTTTTTATATTTTTAATTTTTATTTGAACATAAAAAATAAAAAGTGGTTTTATTAACAAGTTTCTTTAAAGTGATTTTAATCCTTTTTTTTATAAGTAACAAAATATATTTTCAAAGATATATGTAGGGTATTTAAAAAATATTGAAAAATATTTATATAATTTAAATGTAAATAATTAGAACAGAATAGAGTACCTAAATCTCTCTTTGCTCCGTTAACCCATTTTTAGTTTATTTTTTCTTTAATTTCCACCTTATTCCATTTATTTTTTCTTCAAATTTGTTCCATTATAAGCAAGACGAGACAATTTATCATCCATATATGAAACATATACACGTATATGCATACATATATGTTTAAATTTATAAATAATTATAATTACAAGTATGTATACATATTAGCACATGTGCACACACATATATAGACACATGTATGAGCATGTGTATCAACATGTTTGCTCTCAAGAAAAAACATATAACTTTTTATTTTTTATTTTTTTTAAAAGTCCTCGTTTAGTTCAAACAAAACATTATTTTATTATTATTTTTTAATTCGATGCTTAAATAATTAATAAAATTACCAGACCGCGTCTGTCTTTTTTGAAATTTTCAGAAAAATGATGTTTCAAACTTTGATTTGTATATATTTGACTTAATTTGCATTTAGATTTTGTTTTTATTAAAGTTTGTATATATTTGGCTTAATTTGAATTTAGATTTTGTTTGAATATGAGAGAGTCAGTCAAAGGTAAGAGACGTAGAAATTTAAATTAGAGAGCCATTTTCAAAGGTAAGAGATATGAGAGAGTCATTTTCAAATACTGTGAGTAAAGGAGAGAGGTAGAAATTTAAAATTAAGGGATAAACTTTGTTTTTATTATAGATCATGAATTTAAAAATTAAATAAATATAAAAAAGTTCAATATTAATTAATAATATTTTATAAATAAATAAATTTTAATGATATAAAGGAATTTATAAATTAATTATGAATTCTAACCCAAAAAAGGAAGAAGAAACCTTCAAAAAATTTAGGTGGTACAAAAATCCCAAAAATATCCATAAAAATGGGTTATTGAATGATCAAATTGAAACTAAAATAAAAATTTAAAGTATGAAAACTTTAAACTCAGATAGACAAAAAAAAAATATAAATAAATAGGTTTATTTGTTTATCTAGAAAATATGAGGACGTTTTAAATAAAATAATTAAGCAGAATAATTGACCTCCAAGCTTAAGTGCTCGTTTGGATGAACAATGAAAAAATATTATTTGAATTAAACAGTTGCGTGTTTGAGTGAGATGTTAAAAGCTACTTAATAGGAATCAAATGAGTTGATTATAATGAACTTGACCAATTAAATGAGAAAATTAGACTTATCAGTTTAACTTAAATTATACTTAATAAAAAAATTATGACTAATAAATACAGTTTGAAAATCTATCCCAAATAATCTCAAAATTAATTAAATTATGATTGAATTTCAAAATGCATTAAGTTATGATTGAACTGTCCATCTAAACATAATTTTAAGTTATTTCACCCCATACTATTTATATATATATATATATCTATATATAGATATGTATAGATATATTTTTGTGTATATAATACTATATATACATACATATATATATATATAATTTGGTGGAGTGGGGATAGGGCTCCCCTATAATTTTCCATCTTTTTGAATTTTCTTGGCATACCATGGTCAAAAGTGATATTTTTCTGGCAAAGATAGCTTCAAGTTATTTTCCACAATAAATAGGTTTATTTGTTTATTTAGAAAATATAAGGACGTTTTAAATAAAATAATTAAGTAGGACAATTGACCTCCAAGTCTAAGTGCTCGTTTGGATGAACAGTAAAAAAATATTATTTGAATTAAACAGTTGAGTGTTTGAGTGAGATGTTAAAACGTACTTAACAGGAATCAAATGAGTTAATTATAATAAACTTGATCAATTAAATGAAAAAAAAAATTAGACTTATCAACTTAACTTAAATTATACTTAATAAAAAAAATTATGATTAATAAATACGGTTTGAAAGTTCATCCCAAATAATTTTAAAATTAATCAAATTATGGTTGAATTTCAAAATGCATTAAGCTATGGTTGAACCGCTCATCTCTAAATATATGTATAGATATATTTTTGTGTATGTGTGTGTGTGTATATATATATATATATATATATAAAAATTTGGTGGAGTGGGGATAGGGCTCCCCTATAATTTTCCATCTTTTTCAATTTTCTTAGCATATTATGGTCAAAAGTGATTTTTTTTCTGACAAGGATGGCTTCAAGTTATTTTCCACAATAGGAATTAGTTATCATGCTTCAGAAAGCAAAATGTTTCCAATTTGAATTTGTTTTACTGAACTTTTCTAAATCTTACATGTTAGAATTTGCATAGAATTTATGAAAGATACAAATCTTGAAACATACAAATTTTGTTTTTCTCTAATATATAACGAAAAAAAATGTGGCTAAATTATGAACCAAAAGAGCCAAAGTTAAGTCAAATTTATATAACATTATTACTTATAACTAGCATCTGATTGGGATAGATATATTAAAAAATAAAATAAGACTTTTTAAACAAGTTGTCAGATATATATATATATATATATATATTTGCGTTCCTCTGACTTTTTATACTGTCAGCTATAATGCTTTTGACATATGGTCACAAGAGCACATGACCTGATCTCACCATGCTTGGACATTTCAAGGTAAAGCTGGCAAATTTCTGATCTGTTGTCAATTACAGTTCCCGTTTTGAATGGGAGCTCATGTGCAGTCTCCATTTGTCAAGGTTCCACTTCACCTTTTTTTTTTTTTAAATTCTTATATAAAATTACTATTTTTTAGGAACCCATATAATATAAGGTTGAGCTACGAATAAGTCATAAATTTGAACGAGTAATGATAAATGTCTTATTTTTTTTATAATTTACTTTTATCAGTATTTCTTTCATAAATATGAGAGTCACGTCTCACGGTAGTCCATCATGAGATCCACGGATGAATCTTACATTTGTGAGATAGGTAGAATTGTTAAAAATTGGAGACCCAACTCTAAATTAGCTCGATCCTTAAAACTCAGGTTTTAAGGAGAGGGAGAGCATCTTTATATATAGACCAGAGGAGCTAGAGACGGGCGATGTGGGACAATCCAACACGCTCCTTAGATCACATTGCCTGTGGAGGGAAGGCAGGTGAGCGACCTCGTGCAGCTAGCCCAAAGTTAGAGCTTTGGCCTGCCTCTGATACCATGTTGAAAATTAGAGGCCCAACTCTGAATTAACTCCTTAAAAGACAATCCAACAGGAATAAAAATGGGTAAATGAGGAGTGGAATGTCAATCTTTATATAAATTTGGACATCTTAAATTCATGCAAATAAAATTTAGGATTGTGAATTAGTTGAGTCAAGTTGAGTAATGAGTTGTTCAGACTTGACTTGTGAAATCAAATGAATTTCAAATTATGATTATGTTTGGCTTGTGTATTTCTCGAAATGATCTTCAATGAATCTATAAATGAGCGGATTGAGAGCCGAGCTCTAGTAACTTGATATTTAATACAATATTAGACTACTTACTCACTTAAAGAGCCAAACTCAATGAATTAACAATTTTTAAAATATATTCAAGTTTAACTTATTTATCTTACAAGTCGGATTTGAACGAGTTTTTAATCGAGCTAATCACAAGTTAAGCTCAAATAATTTGATTTATTTTACAGTTTTAATAGAATTCTCTCATTTACCACTCCCAATAAATAAAATACACAAATGTCTTTAAATAAAAACTTTTTCTTTTGTATGTAAAGATAAGTGACTAGGTTTATTTTTAAACCTTAACTTTTATAAGGAGAGTACATTAGCACTCTCTTTGTTGACTAACCTATATTAGATTTTATCACTTTTAAGTAAGCATACAATGACTTGGTGCAATGATCTCAAGATGCATTTCACATCTAACTAGATTAAGCCAAAAACTGGTGGTGTTTAAGTTGTTTGTTTAAGTTGGACATTGCCTCCAGTTAATTAATATGCATTTGTGATTAGAATTATAAATTAGTCGAGTTGAACAATCTTGACTTATTAAAATAAATGAATTTTAAGTTGTGTTCAAATAATCAATTTTGAACGAACCTCTAATCGAACCGAATTCGAGTAGTTTGATTTTTTTATTATATAGAATTAGACTTTTTTTGACTTAATAAGTTGAGTTTGAGCTGAATTCAATATATTAACAAGTCTTAAAATATGTTTAAATTTAACTTCTTCATTTTACAAGCCTCTAACCGAACTGATTACGAATCGAGTTTTTGTAGCTTGGCTCATTTTATAACCCTATTTGTGAAGTGTGTGTACACAGTCTCTTTATCTCCTCTGAAGAATGCATCTATAAAACACAAGAAGTCCCAAAAAAATCTCATAAGTTAGGTAGGTTTGATAATCTTTTTTAAGTACTTTTTTTTTTTTTTAAATTTTGCTTACTTAAATAAACAAAAAATTATATGTGGTGCTTGATTTATTTTGCTTTTCAGAGATGATTATCAAATGTATTTTTATTTTTACCTTTTGTTTTTAAGCAAAAAAAAATCAAACTTGGTAAAGTTATTGTTTCATTTTTTAAAAGTACTTTAAAAATGTTTTATCAAGTGGTATCATACTTGCTGGAAGTACGGATTTCAATATATATGTGGAGGCTTTTGTTTGGAAGCTTTTGAGTAATACTATACTTTTCAAATTCTTGTACCAAATTTTAACTCGTAAATAATGCAATAGTAAATTATTTTGTAAAACAGGTCATGCGATTTGAGAAGGATAAAATTTTTGGAATTGATTTGGAGCCCGATTGTCTCTCCTTCTAAAAGGAAAAATCATGGATCGCACACAAATTTTTTACTCCACTTCAAATAGTTCCGGGCCATGCGATTTGAGAAGGATAAAATTATTGGAATTGATTTAGAGCCCCGATTAGCTCTGTTTTTGAGAGAGAAAATCGTAGATTGCACACAAGTTTTTTATACGTTATACGACTAAAAAGTTTTGTGACAAAAAAATATAATTGTATAGGTTATACGACTGATTATATTATTATTATTATTCAGTATTGGTCTCACTTATATAAGGATATTGAGAGAGGTAGACTAAAAATAAACCTAAAATCTAAAAAATAAATACAAATAAAAAATGAAAAGGTGTAGTAGCAGAAGGGTAGGTAGAAAACATTTGAGAGACAAAAGAGAAAGGAGAATAAAATCAAATAAGATCCAACCCAACCAATAAAAAAATAAAATTGTTTATTACATAATGATGCAGAGGCACTAAGAGAGAACAAAAGATAAGGAAAATTATAAAAAAAAATATTCAATCTTCTTGCCATCTCTTCACTGGACATTTTAATTATTAAAATCCCAGTATTCTTCACCTCTATTTGCCAGCCTAGAATCTCTTGTATCTTCTCCATCCAAATCTATTATTATGCCACATGTAAGTGTATATATATATATATATATATATATATATATATATTCACAAAAGTTATATTACATTAATCAGTTTTGAAATTTTTAACAATTACATTAATTTCTCGTGAGATTTCTAAAATTATACTAACCTTTCCTACAACCTGACAAACTATAAATATTCTTCTCCGATTAATTTTTTTTTAAATGATAAAACTGTCTCTTGCATTCTTTTTTTTTTTTTGTTTTTACAATTTGACCAATTTCTTTGATTTTTTTATTATTAAATAAATATTGATTAAAATCTTAAATTTATTTTTATATAAAATAAAAATAAGTTATTTACCATAAATTCTTTAAAAAAAGTTAGAAATAATTGGTCAAAATTGGAAAAAAAAAACATATCATTTTAAAAAAAATGATTAGAGAAATAGGAGAGGAAAGCAATCAGTGTTTTATTTTAAAAAAATGAATGGAGAAATTTGAATTTCTTTGTCTCATAAAAATAATATTTCTTTTTTTATAAAATTCAAAGTTACATAAAAGTAATATGAAAATGACCACTTTAGACAATCGCAATGGTCACAAGATACATTTCATTCCATTTTTCTCATATAAAATACATAAAAAATCACTGATACAATAATTTTGACTCAGTTAAGAAATTATTAAAAAAATCTAATATTACTAAGAGTTCGTTTGTATTTCTCAACGAATCTCTTATTTATTAAAATTTTTTAAGAATTATATTTTATTTATTTCAAATATTTTAATTTCAGAATAAAATAAAATATTTAAAATTTAAAGAAATAAGAGACCAATAGTTAATCTTAATAGAATTGTTGGGGAAAAAACAATTGCAACATCAATCCTATGTCATTTGTAATGATTTTCTGATCAATTAAATTTTTTAAAAGTTAATTTGTTATTTATTTCAAATATTTTAATTATTAATTAAAAATTTGGCAAAATCCTATGTCATCTGTACCATGGTCTTACCAAATGGTGATGCGAAAAACAATGTAGGAGCAAGAATTAGAAACAGGTGTAAAAATAAAAATCTGGACAACTGGGACCGTCTGATAAAATCTGTGGCCCACCTTTCACTGTCTGCATGGAGTAGGACAGTGAGTCATTAATAATGCTATTCACATAATTATCAGAATGGAGTAGGACAGTGAGTCAAAATATATATATATATATATATATGTTTTATTGATTCAATAGTTGAAATAATTTTATAATTAATATATTAAAAAATATATATGTATATTAAAAGTTAAAAAAATAATAATTTTTTTAAACATCTAATAATAAATAATAAAATATAAGAATAATTATTGAAATTGTTTATATATACATGCAACAATAGTTTGTTTTTTTCTAAATTTTATTATTTGATCATAAAACATAATAAGTTTTGTTAAAAGAAAAGGAAAACGAAAAAGTGATTCAATTAATTTTTTTTTTTAAATCGACTTATTCAACTGATTTTGTTTTTCACATCTGTAACATAAATAATAAATTAATCAAATTGAACTAATTTAATGTCTAATTCTTAGTTCAATCGGTTGAATCAGATGATTTGGTCCTATGATTACACTTTTCAAAAGTTTTTTTCAAATAATATAACAATATTTTATTGTGACACATTAATTACATGGTTTAATACACTGCTAATATTAGAGCATCACATCATTTAATATACAAATTCTGTGATAGAATTTTGAGCAGTATAACATTTTTCATTCATCATACATGTTTTTTTTCGATATTGTCAGTGTATATTATGATGCATTAATTACATATATTTTTTAAAGATTTTTTTTGATATTTCAAAGAAAAATTACATCTGATATTCAATTTAAGGTATAAGAAAATTACTAATATTCTTTTAAACTAAATAAGTAATATTGTCTTACACTTTACTCATGCCATAATTTTTCTTACATACAATATTTTTTTCTACAATTAAAGTATAATTTATAAATATAATTATTAAAACATATCATAATTATAACTTTAATAATTAGTATTAATTTTTTTGAAAAATGTATTAAATATTAAGTAATAAATTTTTTAATTATTCACGATAAAACTACGTTTGTTTCTTAAAAATTTATTAATTTATTAAAAATTAATTTTATTATACTAAGAGTTTTAGTGTATATATATAAAAAAAAATTGGATAAATTAAATTGACATTCACTAAAGTTTTTAAAATTACATTGGACATTCCTTATTTTACTTCACAATATACAGATAGTATTCCTAAATCAATTTCTTTCCTTCAAAATAACAAAACTATTCATTTTATTTTTTTAATTTTCTATTTTAGAGAATTTTTTTTAAATATTTATTATTATTTTATTTACAAATAAATTTGAAGTAAATAACTTATTTTTATATGAAATAAAAATAAATTTAAGATTTTTATCAATATTTATTGAAAAATTAATATTAGTCAAAATTTAAAATATATAAAAATAATTTTGTTATTTAAAAAATAAAATTGATCAAATTTTAAAAATATAAAAATAATTTTTTTATTTTTTAAAAAATTGACTGAATATAATTTCAAAAATTTCGTACAAAATCAGTCTAATGTACCCCTAAAATACAAAATCCGGAAAAGAAAAGAAAAGAAATGGAAGGAATCAGGTTCCGACACGTGTGGTGAGTGCGCGTTATTAAACGTTGTTTTTCAATTATCACAATATTTAAAACAGAAAAACGTTTTCACTGCTGCCAGCACACGCGCTTCTATTTTGTTTTCCCTGCTTTTTTCATTTTCACCCTTTTCATTTCTTGCGCTCCCGTGACGGCTTCTCCTACAAAACTCTCTTCTCTCTTCACTCCCAAATTTCGACACAGTGTCCCCATCCTGTTTCTCTCTCTAAACCTCCTTTTTCTCTCTCTTCCCTTTCCCCTCATGGCTTCTCACCGGAGAATCACTTTTGAGTCCATACAAAATCACCACCATAAACCACCGTTCCGAACCCACAAATAAAAACAAACTCGTTCTTTGAATTTTTTTTGCTACAGAAAACATTAATGGCATCGTTTTTCAAATTTGGAGTAGTTGTTTCTGCTTTGTTGTTTGCTTTGCTTCTGCTGCTGAGTGAATTAGTCAACTCGGAGCCGACTCAGGACAAGCAAGCTCTCCTTGCTTTCCTCGCACAGACTCCTCACGAAAATCGCCTCCAATGGAACGCTTCCGACTCAGCCTGCAATTGGGTCGGCATCGAATGCGACGCCAATCATTCGTTTGTCTTCTCTCTCCGACTTCCCGGCGTTGGCCTTGTGGGTTCGATTCCGGTTAACACAATTGGAAATCTGACTCAGCTTCGAGTTCTTAGTCTTCGTTCCAACCGTCTCTCTGGTCAGATTCCTTCTGATTTCTCCAATCTAAAGTTACTCCGAAGCCTCTACCTACAGAACAACCAGTTCTCCGGGGATTTGCCTCCCAGTATACCGGAACTAACTCGGTTGACTCGTTTAGATCTCTCCACCAATAACTTCACCGGCTCAATACCATTCGCTATCACCAATCTGACCCACTTGACACGACTTTTCTTGCAGAACAATGGCTTTACAGGCCAGCTTCCGAGCATCAGCCAAGAAAGTTTAGTCGACTTCAATGTCTCAAACAATCGTCTCAACGGTTCAATTCCTGCGAGCCTAAAGAGATTCTCTGCATCCGCATTTTCTGGAAACATTAATCTCTGTGGCGAGCCATTGCCGCCGTGCAACCCATTCTTTCCCTCTCCAACACCATCACCATCTTCAATTCCGCCACCGCAAAACCCGTCCCGCAAAAAGTCCAAAAAGCTCTCAAAGGCTGCCATTATCGCAATTTCGGTCGGAGCCGCGTTGGTTCTGTTGCTGCTGTTGCTAATTATCTTTCTCTGTTTGCGGAAGCGTCAACGACAGGTACAGGCAGCGAAGTCCCCGAAGCCGTCCGCGACAGTGCGGAGTGCCGCGGCGGTGGCAGAGACGGGTACGTCGTCGTCCAAGGACGATGTGACGGGTGGGTCGGCTGAAGGAGAGAGAAACAAGTTGGTGTTCTTTGACGGTGGAATTTACAGTTTCGATTTGGAAGATTTGTTGAGGGCGTCGGCGGAGGTGTTGGGCAAAGGGAGCGTCGGAACGTCGTACAAGGCGGTGTTGGAGGAAGGCACGACGGTGGTGGTGAAAAGACTGAAGGAGGTCGTTGCAACGAAGAGAGAGTTTGAAATGCAAATGGAAGTTTTAGGGAAGATTAAGCATGACAATGTGGTGCCACTCAGAGCCTTCTATTACTCCAAGGATGAGAAATTGCTTGTCTATGATTTCATGCCCGCCGGCAGCTTATCTGCTCTTCTTCACGGTATGATTTTTTCTCCTCTCACCCTCTGTTTCTCTCTCTATATGTAAATATGTTTGAATTTTTGCTAAATTTTAGGGTTTGTCTCTAAATTTTGGCCATTGATGAATTCTCATTTATTTGATTTCTTTTTATATGCAACATAGACCCACATTAAAATTCAAGAGTTTCAGAATTATTACCAGTAATGAAGCTCGAAAATACTGTGATTTGATTTAGTTTTTTCACATTTTATATATTTTATGTAATTATGTGTATATGTGTATAAGCGTATATGTACATGTATATTATATATATATATATATATTATGTTTTTATCTTTGCAGCACCAAGCATGTTTTGGGCAATTAGGTTAATGGTGTGTTTTTGTATCAATTAAATGTGTGAAATGTAGATTGCGCCTTAATTGGGTCTCTTCTCTCTCTCTCTATATATATATATATTCAGAATTATTACCAGTAATGAAGCCTGAAAAATACTGTAATTTGATTTAGTTTTTTCACATTTTATATACTTTTATGTAATTATGTGTATATTTATATATGCATATATATATATACATGTGTATATTATATATATAAATATATATACGTTATTATCTTTGCGGCATCAGGCATGTTTTGGTCAATTAGGTAAATGGTGCGTTTGTGTATTAACAAAATCTGTGAAATGCAGATTATCCATGAATTGGGTCTCTCTCTCTCTCTCTCTCTCTCTCTCTCTCTCTCTCTCTCTCTCTATATATATATATATATATATATATATACCAACGTGAACACAGCAACAGACCACCATGATTCCTTACAGACATGCTTTTGCTACTTTTAAATGATGAAAGAACAGCTTTTTCATCGCTAAGCTTATTCTTCTTTATTAGCCCTTTATTGTTAATATAATACCATTATACCAGGAATGTTTTGTTTCCTAATTTACCCCGGATCATTCAATTATCTGTTCTTTTCGGAGGGCAATTTTGTCCTTTTACCCATCACAAGTTTTTTTATTTAAAAAAAAAGAAGAATTATGAATACACTGGTGACCGGAACTGCCGGTGTATGTTTTGCAGGAAGCAGAGGCTCAGGCCGCACACCGCTTGACTGGGACAACCGGATGAGAGTAGCGCTGAGCGCCGCAAAAGGGCTGGCTCACCTACACGTGTCGGGAAAAGTGGTCCACGGCAACATTAAATCATCCAACATCATCCTCCGGCAGGACCACGACGCCTGCGTCTCGGACTTCGGTCTCAACACGCTGTTCGGCTCGTCGACGTCACCCGCCCGTGTCGCCGGCTACCGTGCGCCGGAGGTTGTGGAGATCCGGAAGGTATCGTTCAAGTCCGACGTGTACAGTTTCGGTGTATTGCTCTTAGAGCTGTTAACGGGTAAAGCGCCCAATCAGGCGTCGTTGGGCGAGGAAGGCATTGATTTGCCGAGGTGGGTCCAGTCGGTGGTCCGGGAGGAATGGACGGCTGAGGTTTTTGATGTGGAGCTGATGAGATATCACAACATCGAAGAAGAGATGGTGCAGTTGTTGCAGATCGCGATGGCGTGCGTCGCCACCGTACCTGATCAGAGACCCGCCATGCCGGACGTGGTCCGCATGATCGAGGACATAAACAGAGGTGAAACTGATGATGGGTTACGACAGTCGTCTGATGATCCGTCAAAAGGATCAGACGGGTCAGACGCCACCACAGGAATCAAGGACCCCACCTCGTGCAGTCACACCGTAGACACTTGAAAAATAAAAGAAAGTAGAAGAAAAAAATCTCAAAAAATGTGATGGGCCTTCCCTAAAATGCGCACAGTGCGTAAGTAAGTGGGTTAACCTGCGCAGCCGGAGCTGATTGGGGGGTGTGTTTGGAATTGGGATGGCCTATTATGTATTTTTCTTTTCTTTTTTTATTTTGAGTTTTATTTTTATTTTTTCCAAAAAAAAAAAACAATTGTGCAATGATTTTTATAGGGGGGTTGGGTTTGAAATTTATTTTTGGGGGAAGGTGGGGAGTTCCATGAACTGATTGGAATTGACCAATTGATGGATTTAGTTGGTTTTATTTAATTCTTTCTTTATATTTTATTGGACAGCAGAATACATCCATCTTGCACTTGGCTTATTGCTTCTCCTAATTTTATATTATTATTATAATTATTATTTATTGTACATTATTATATTTATTATATTTTTTTGGTATAATATATATATATTATATATATATATATATATATATATAAAATATGAAACAGCCAACTGTGAGTTGAACATTTTATCTGAAAATTCCAAAGAGTTGTTTTATTCTAGGTTCAATGTCAGGTGGCCTTTGGACTCTTCTCAGCCATTTAATATTACACAAGACATGGTCATATGACCCAATACCAAGGGAAAATATTTCATGTCACAATGTAATTTTCATTTGTTATGTATTAAAAATTAAATTTAATTGACCAATATAAAATACATTTTTGAAAAAAGGGGATGTTTTATTAATTTTTAACCAATAAGATAGTCAAATATTAGTGAAAATTCAGGATTACGGTCTTATTCGAGATGGGAATGTCTTCTTTCTCTTTCTACAAATATGGGTTGGGTTGATTCAATTTTTTTTTTATTTACAGAAACTAGAAATAAAAGAATAAAAAATTAACTATTGATATATATATATATATATATATATATGCAATGAAAATTAAGTTATCTAAGTCTTTATGACATTTTGACAATAAAAAAAAAATTGATATAATAGTAGTTTTGGAAAAGAAAATTAACAACTTAATTTTCAATTTTTTTTTTTGTTAACGAATGTATTTAATTTATTACTGTCTCGTTGATTTGTGACTTAAAATCATAATACCAAAAAACAAAATACTCATTACCATATTAGATATTAAAACAAAGTTTGTAAATTTAAAATCATATGTCTTATCTTTTTTTTTAACCCATCAAGTTAGGTGAGGGAATGCAAGAGGGTAGAGAAATTTAAAGTATATTTTTTGTGATGCAAATATAAAAGTAAATTAAAAAAATTATGATGATTGGTCAATAGATTTTTTAAGATTTTTTTTATAAAAATTTAGAACAAAAAGAGTTGATAAAAAAAATTATGATTTCGGTTCTTGAGTTGAGTCGGGTAACTCAAACTTTCAATCTGAATTAACTCGATCTTTCAGCTCTCTAATTCAAATCAATCCAAACTTACTTTGATCCGAATCAATCCAAATCTATTAAAATCGGGTTGAATTAGATTATGTTGAGTTGATTCTTGAGTCTCTATTATTTTATAAATCTCAAATTAATATGATTGAAATAAAAATATAGAAGTATGAAACCTATTGCCTTCAAATAAAAAAAATATGTCAAAATAAAAATAAATTCGACATCCCAAAATTAGTGGCCAAAAAGTAGAGTCCGTGTGATCATTGTCCTTGTCCAAACGAACGCAACGGGGCGGAAACCCAAATGGTGATGTGGGGGCAAATCCGGAATTCTGAACAGAACCGCGTGAGAAATTTGTCCGTTACTGTGTGGGGACTCGCGACTGGGGGTGGGAAACAGGCTGGCCGGCTTTTTTTTTGCCCGAGTCTTTTACTTTTCTGACAAGTAAAGGACAGTGCTTGCTTTGACTCGGCGTGGGACGCCGCTGTTGGTCCCCCGCCACCTCTGTCTCCGCCGACGCTTCCATGACCAACCTCCTTTTTGCCTTTTGCGGTCCCTTCGTTTTCATTTCTTCTGGTTTATCAATTTGCCCATCTGCAATGAGTCAACAGTCGGCTCACCAAATTTTTAGGACATGTTTGAATTATTAATAATGTTAGGTTTATTTCAAAATTTTATTAAAAGTATTTATTTTATGAGTCGATGGTATTTTATTGATCAGATATCATATTAATATCACATCATGATATGATATTTGATCATTACAAGACTGTCAACTCATGAAAGTAAACACTTTTGATAAAATACGAAAATAAGACGAGCGTTACTCTTGAATTATATAGTCTTTATAAAAATATTATTGATTTAAATAATTAAGTTTTAAGTGGATTAATAAAAAATATTTAATAATTATTGAATGAGAATATTTATAATAAACTTCAAAAAAAAATTGTAACCAATAAATATGATTCAAAATAATCTTAAAATAAATTGTGTTTAATAAGATGATTCAAACATAGCCTTAAACGGTGATTATCACTTTATTATCATGGTATATTATCTTAAAAATAATTATACTAATTTTTGTTGATATTAAAAATCACGCACATGAAATATTCCCAAATCAAATTTTCTTTACTTCTTTTTTATTTTCTTCCTTTTTTAGTTTGTTGACTTGTAATTTCTCCTATCAAATTTCTAGACTCTTTCCTTCCTTCTTTTCAAATAAAATTAGAAAAGAGTCTTTAGTAATTCTTTTGATAAAAAGAGTAAAACTTAAGTTCAATTGACAAAAATGTAATGCCAATGCGTTAAAAATGAACAGTAAATTGATCTCGAACTAAGCTAATGAAGGTTATTTGCTCTAATTACAGGTTTATATTCATGACTAGATATCATGTATCGAAAAAATTATAAGAATAAAATACTTACAAACTTGAAATCACATTTACACCCAATAATGACTTAGAACAACTCTAAGAGTGATTTTAAGAGAGGAGTCATTCCCTTTTAACTGCCAATATGACTCCCATTAATGCATTATTTGTGAAATTGCCAACTCATTTAAAAACTAAAACTTTTAGAGAGATGTAACTTTTATTATTATATTCTTTAACACGTCTCCTTACATGTAACTAGTTTAAGTTACAGGTTTTAATTCGTATTTTCAAGGTGATGGCCTAGGCAGACGTGCCATCAGCCTAATGATTTCAAAAACTCGATGATTCACAAAGACTCGATAGTTTACGGGATTCTGTAATTCATACCTAAGTATCCGTTTAAGCTTTTAGATGAGTTAGTGAAGTATCTGTTTAAGCTTTTAAATGAGTTAGTGATTCAATATGATATCAGAACAGGTTAAAAGTCCTGAGTTCAAATTCATATTTTTAGGGTGATGATGAGATTTGAATTCAATATATTTGGTTTACTCCGATACCATGTGAAATTACCAACTCATCTAAAAATTTAAACTATTAAAAATGGTATAACTTTATTATTATATTCTCTAACATTGTTCACCTTCCAAGAGAGCACCCATCGTAGCACCCGTTTTGAATCCAACTATGAATAATGAAGAAGTTGATATAGATATAGAAATTATGAAAAGAAGATCCAAAAGTTAGAAAAAAGAAAGATAGATTGATGGGAAAAGAGATAAAAGTGAGAAAAATATATTCAAATATTAAATGAATACTTCTTTGAATACTGTTGAAATGATATATAATATTAGAAACCATTAATATATGTATAAACACTGTAATAACATTCAAAAGAGATTTTTAGATCAAAAAATGGATCCTCTCTTGAAATTACTCTTACATAAAATCGGTTACTATCTTCTTAAAAGAAGTACCCAAAAAATAACAATCTTTATATCTATACAGATTACTAAATAAGAAATGAACCGACCAAAAAATACTCAAATAGAGCAAGTCAAATTTTTTTTCCACCAACAATAATGCAGGTCAAAAAATTAATTATATTTTAAAACATAAATTTGGATAATCCCTCGTAGGAGTAGACTAAGTGACAACACAGAAAACGACCCTTTGGAATCATCACTAGTTCTATGGTTATGAGTGTGACTTTGCCATGTGCATTGTGCACCTAACCTCATCCACGTGTTTATTAGATTTAATCATGTTAAGTATTTTACATTTACATAATTTAGTGCCGGATTAATAACACCTTTTTTAAAATTAAAAAAATATTTATAAGTAAAAAATATTTTTCAAGGTGAAAAGACGTGTGATAATTATTTTTCAAAAATAATTTTTATGTCAGTAATATTTTTTAATGTATTTATTAAAATTATTTTTAAAAATATATTAGTGGGATGGTTTTGATAGTGTAGTAATTAGAACAAATAAAAAATAATAATTTTTTTTTTTACTTATTGAAAGTAAATATATATATTTTTTTTACTTTTGCTTAAATATACTTTTTCGTTTTTGTTTTTCTGATTTTTTAAAATACTTTTTCTATAAAACAAACGTCACTTTTTAAATTTTGCTTTAAATAAGCTAAAAAAATATTTAAAAAAGTGTTACCAAATAGACATTAATATCAATTAAAAACTTGTACTTTCATACTTTTAAAGTGGGAGTGCCTTATTTTTTTTTTTTTTTCCGTTAGGCTTCACTTCATTTGATTTTTTAAAAGAAAATTACACAAATACTTTTGATTAAAAATGAATATAATGAGTTTTGTTTTGTTAATAAGGGCAGTCAAGTAATTTTATTTTTAAAATAAATACTTTTGCAGCTAAATATGGAATTTTGAATAACATTTTTCCATTTAAAATATATGATAGTATTAGAAAAAGGCGAATTTTGAGTCATCACTTCATTTAATTAGTTGTTAGGCAATTCACATAGTATGATATGTGTAGCTATGAGTAATGTTATGTTGATCATTTTTGTCTACAAAAAACGATGTGCATGCTTATTTAGCATTATTAAAGGGGTTCAACATTATATCTTGATATGATGTTGAGCCATTACAACATTATCAAATTAACAATTACTCAGAGATGTGACTGAACGATAAAAATGTTGAGGATAAAATCTAATCATTTCGAGTTCATGTGTCGATCGTTGGTAACTAAAACTTAAAGAATGAATTTGACTGTTACGAAAAGTGAAACTTAATCTGATGCGTATAAACTGACTTAAGATATATTTTTATCAATTCATAATAATATTATTAATGTAAAAATTGTTGATAATGGATGCATTCCATGCCACATGGCATAAACGAAGGGAATGAACACATTTGACATGGCAATCCACATACAATGGTTATAAAATATTAAGTTGGATTTAAGAGAAAACATAGGAGGAATTTTTAAATCGGTCCGATACACTGAGATTGCAATATACGTTCATTTAATAGTATTTTATTATGAATAATATAATTTATTTATTTTAGTGACGCATAGTATATATGATAAGATGTTATTAAAAAAACATATTAACACGTAATATATCAATGCTGTTTAAAAATACTTTAACATTCGGTACTCATGACACTGTTCGACTTATTTTAAGGAGACACTTTGCATGTCAAGTCATTATTAAACGAGAACATGGCCACAATAGTGTCTCGGACACTTCTCTAAATTCAAACCTTAGATCGCCTGGTGGGACAGAGCAACTACGGATTGGCACTCTTAAATAATACGGTTGGACTAACACCCCTTAACACAAACATTCACACACACACACACACTTATATATATATACATATGTACCATGCACATGCTTTTTTTTTTTTTTTCGCCTCTCAACACATTCACATCTTGTTTGATCTTGGTGGGATGATTATATGCACCCGTTGACATATATATATGTATCATGCACATGCTTTTTTTTGTCCCCTCTCAAGACATACACATCTCGTTTGATCTTGGTGGGATGATTATATGCACCGGTTGATCTATATATATATATGTGTGTGTGTGTGTGTGTGTGTGTGTGTGCAATTATTCTGACTTGTGTAGCAATTAAATATTATTTTAATTTTATACTTTTACCCCTAATTTTATGTACCATTTTCATGGTTCAGAATATCTGATTGATTCTAACTTGCGCCAGACCATCAACACCACCGTCGCCGGAAGCTCTCACCATCCGAGCATGCAACCAATTACAACCAACCACGTAGCTTCAATTTCACTACCAAATGACGGAATTACCCTCCAAAACAAAGCTAATCCCAAACTTCATTGGGGAATAATGAGGAGGCCATCCAGCCACGTGAGTCCTTGGACAAAGCATAGTTTTTTTCTGGTTTGGTGCACCGAAAGTGGACGCTAGCAACACCTTTTGGTCGGACTCAGATTGACTACTGTGTGTTTCCTCAGCTTTGCTGGCCTCTAATATATATATATATATAGCTTCTTTTCTGTCTGGTTTTAGTTCTTGTCCTAATCAAGATTAATTTTAGTAAAACCCAGATTATGCCCTTGGGCCCACCCAGTTAAAGTTCTTATCTCCTTCATCACAACCGTCCATTTGACTTAATCATGAAGGCATATCCCAACCTCTGGGTCCATGACATTAGCTTTACAACTTTATTAATACTTTACCTTTTTATTTTTATTTTATGGTGGGACTTTTAATATAAATATGAGAATGTCTTTACAAAGAGATGACTCAAATGAGGAATATATATCAATAATACACCATGCTTTGCTGTGAGATTTATGATACACAATAGATGCTGACCTCAAGAGGATTATATATATATATATAGATATGTGTGTGTGTGTGTGACCCTCTGTATCAATGGGTTTGTGCCCTATCATTCATACCAAGCATGTTGATGCAAGGAAAAAGAAAAAAAATGGGAACCCACTTTGTTATCATGAGGTTGTAGTATTCCTATAGAAAAAGAAAATCAATAATATGATTTGAGACATGTTACTAGCACTGGCAGCTCACATTTATCATTTTGAGGTGTGTGAAGCACTTGGAGGCACATCAGATTAAGAGTGTTAGATTCATATCGGATTAAGAGTGATTCATATTTTATTTGTTAAGAAAATTAATGTCTCACGTCGTATTTTTTAACCAATTTAAAATTTCTTATTTTAATTCAGATTTGTTAATTATTAGATTGAATTTGATTCGATATTAATATTAATACATATTATGTATATAAAATATTATGTTAATATTTATATAATGTGTAAAATTTAAAATATATAAACTCAACTTAAGACAATTTTATATAATTTAATATTTAATATATTATTAAATTTTAAAATATATATTTTAATGTAATATATATAAAAAATTAATATATTTGTTATATTTAATCCATACTCGATCTATTTATCTAAATAAATTAAAATATTCAGATCAAGTCATCAAATCAAATTCTTTATATTATATTCGGATAAATAGATCAGATTTAGATAAAGGCCCGCTCCATTGATAACCCTATTTGAAAGGATAAGAGGGGTTGTTAGCACTGGATACTCCAATTGGTATTTGGATTTGCTTCTATAAACAATTTGTCTTCATATAAAGTTAAGCTAAGCTTACCCTAATCTGTACTTATACCCATATGATTAACAAAACATAGAATTTCATATAAAGTAAGGTTAAACTTACCCTAATCTATTCTTATACCCAGATGATTAACAAAACATAGAATTTCAGTGAACTAAGGAAAACTCTTCTTATTCTATTTTAAGGCATCTCTGTCTTCTTTTAGAATTTAAATTTAGATAATCATTCCATCATTTATTAGGGTTTTTGATGGGTTTAGAAAGAGACCCACCATGTTTTTTTTAATGAAGTCACAGTTAATGAAAATTTGGTGTGTGGAAAGTGTTCATCAAGCAGATATTTATGTGTGATACTATAAAATTTAATGTCTAGGCTTTTGAGTAGAACTTAAGACAAGTAGAGTTATCTTTCCTTCTAAGTTCACATTTTGAAAAAATACAACCATGCTTCAATTTCTAATGAGAGTTACAAGTACTATTAAAGCCAACTAAAATGCGAAAAAACGACTTTGATTGATATCATACACCTACTTTGAAGAACTTTCAGTTTGATAATTAAATTTAGCATTGAATTGAATTTATTCCCAAATCTCTGTTTGGTGTTAGTTTGGTGATGGATCAATAAAGTCCATCAACACTTTTTCACAAGGTACCTGAATTAGTCCTCAGTCATTAACCATGTATACCAAACACCATAGCATTATATTGTAATCTCAACAACCAGAGTGATTACAAATTTGATTATATGAAGTTGGAAAAGCTCAAACTTAACCACTAGGGGGTGTGGTCGAGATGTAAAGACATTGAGGACTAAAATTTAATCGTTTTGAGTTCGAGTTCCTTCTTAGCCGATCGTTGACAGTTAGAGATTAAGGGGTGAGTCTGACTTTCACAGGGAGAGAAAGTTAGTCTAGCGTATGTAAGCTGGTTCGAGATGCTCTTTGACCGATCCATCAAAAAAAGAAAAAAAAAAAAAAGCTCTAACTTAACTGTATGTATTTTCATTGAATCACACCAAAAGCAAGAGACAGTATATTTAAATTATTTTCTGGTAAGCAAAGTTGTAGAGAATGAAATGAATACCAAACTAGAAGTATTTACTCCACCAGTCTACCTCACCCCAATTAAGTAAATAATCTATATTTAAGCCATTTCTTTTTAACAAACTAGCTTCTCTTTGGGACTTCCCCAACATCATTTGTATGATCTCTGATGGACCATATGCTGTAAATATCATTTGATTTCTGATTACATCTTCCCTTTCATCAAAACATCAAAATATGGCATATCACTTTCTTCTTTGCTTGTACTTGCAACAAAGTGCACCATTTTGTAGTGGTCACAAAATGAAACTTACTTTACAGTTCATATATATATATATATGTGTGTGTGTGTGTGTGTGTGTGTGCGTGTGTAGAGAAGATCATATAGCATGATTTTTGGAGCTAGCTACTTGGGTTCTTTGCATTAAATACTGAACCAGATCATATAGACAATCAATTCTGTGCATTGTTTTCTGGGCTAAAATGATGAAGATAGTTCTAAGAGGGGTTGCGTGTGTCTCCATTTGTCTCACAAGTAAAAAAAAACAGTTTTATAACAAATTTTTATAATAAAAAGCACAGTTTATCTAGGAGAATAGCCATGGTGACATGCGAAAACAATGAATTCTGTTAAGTTTGAGAGCCAGAATAAATCATATCTCTGTTATTCGTTTCATTTTCTTTACATTTCAAAAATAATGAATGATAAAATGTGTTATGAACAAACAATTTGAAATAAGAAAATAAATATAACAATAAAGAAACAAAGAAACTAAAATTTGAATGGTTGTAAAGCACAGGAAAGAGAAATCCACTTTCAAAGATGAAGATTACAAAGAAAGTTTGCACAAATCTTCTGTGTGTCAACAAGAAACACTACTACTCTCCTCACATAAAAGTTTCCCAATTAAAATTGTGAGGTTTGACACCAGACGGATCAGAATGGAATACCAGTCATAGGTTGCTCACAGCAATCCAGATGAAACACAATACAACAATTCACATCCAACAGTTTCCATATTCTTCCCATCAAGGTCGGTGCTTGGTCTCAGCAAGAGCGATAACTACATCTTATTGATAGCTAGACAGGTATTGATATCAAAGAAGGAGAAGATTTGAAGTACAGTACTAATGAAGATTGGGACTTGTGTTGTATTTTGTTAATACATAAGTTGGTTTGACATGTGCACTTAGACCTGAAAAATCATAAATGAGAGACTGTATCTATTACCAAGATATATTGATGAGATAGAAACAAATGTTAATTATGTTCTTGGTGAACTTTATTTATCTTATGGACTTGAAATAGGTGTTTTGAATCCAAAAGGCTTTATGTGGCAATCTGAGGATCATGACTGGTTTAAATTTAATATTCTTATGTTTGATAAATGAGAGAGGTTATATATATATATATATATTATGAAAGGTTTTGGTGGTAGGTGGATGGACTCTGTTCTGTTCATGATCCGGGAATGGGGGCATGACATATTTGGCTTCTGAAACAGGAAAAGAAAAAAAAAATGTTCATTGCCTTAAGAAAGCAAAGAAAACTCAAGACCAAGGAGAGTGCATACAATATCATTGACAAATATGATGCCAATTGGTCATTTATTGGGTGGTTAATAATATTTTCATACAACAAAAACTTAACTTATTTGAATAGTCCTCGGAGGTTTCTATAACCACCATTCATTATTACTACGTAAACACCAAAATGATTGGTGGTTTGAGAAAAGATTTCTACATATACATTTAAGAAAAAGATTTCAACCACAACTATCCAGTGACACTGTCAGGCATCTAATGACTTTGAGAAGAACTTATCACAGATTTGAAATGCATCACCTTGAGTTTCCTTCAATTCAGTGTTGCTTAACTTGGAAACATAAGACAAGTTCAACTTCAAAATGAAACCCTCTGAGAGTAGGGGTCTGTAGGGGTCTACAACAGGATCTCTTACCAGATCATAAAAAGACTTAAAAAACCTGGTGAATATGAGACCAGCAGTGTAGATTTTTGTAAGGGGCTTAACACGGGGCAAGAGATTTCCAATGATTTGAGGTAGCACAAAGAAATCTTGAATCGGAACAAAATAATCGACAAATTTGGTCATCCAAATTTGCAGAATGTGAGCATCTATTGTATATGTATCCTTTCTGAGTGGATGCAGAACCCATGATTAATGAGAAAAATCAGGAAGCCGAAAATGTGAACAGCCAAGGTAATTAGAAGAACCTTCTTATCACTAGGGACATGTACATCTTTTGAAGTACCACGAGCAAGTAGTTCATTTCGAGATTTTGACACCATCTGGAATAGTCTAGCAGTGAGTGGCAAGGCAGCCAACAGAAGAAGTTCTTTAGTGTAGTCAAGGACATCAAAGAGCATCTGATACCCATGATAGTCATGAGGTTTGGTTCTGTAAGATTCAGATTCCATTGATTTGAACAGAATCTTGGCACTGCTGATCATTGGAAGGCTGTATCCAAGAAACTGGATGGCAAGCATCACAAGCGAAATATAAGGAATGGCATCAACCTTTTTCTTGATGTAAAATAGTTGGCTCAACATGATTCCTATTTGACACCAGTAGCATCAGTATCCGAAGAATTCCTTCAAACGTTTTCCTGAAGATAACATCACTTTCATGCTTTCTATATCTTATCACAGATGTCTTTGCGCTTATTTGGCTAAAATAGAGTGGCTCATCTTCATTACTTTTGTTCATGATGGTGTTCTTTGCAGTTGGATTTATTAGCCACCTTGTAGTTTCAGGTGGGTACTGTACTTTCACTTCAATCATACAATCTAGGCCTCTCTCAATATTAATACTCTCAGCCTGTCGCTTTTGTGCATCCAATTAGATACATCTCATCAACAAGTGGGTCATAGAGACCCTCCAGGAACATCTTGCACACATATTTGTAAGGTTTATTGTTATCTGTGAAAATGAGATGCAGGGAAACATTCAGGACTTTAGACTTCTTTATTTCAGCTTGAGAATTAATTGGAGAACCATCTTTGTACAAGGAGGGATCGTAATGTCCAAATAAAGGACCTAATGAGGGAACCTCAAGTCGAACAATAAACTCTGGAATATGGACATATCGCAAGAGACTGGAATGCATAGGCATCCAGGGAGAGATCTCTGAGACAGAAGATTTAGACTGGCAAATAATTCTTCTTTATTTTCCAGAGCTGGATATGTTAGAAACAATCGCCTGAAAGTAGTAATCAACTCAGATGGCCAGCTTCTCTCCTTAAATGCACCAGCCAAGTCAGTCTTTGAGTACTTGTATGACAGGTAAGATGCACTGTACCAACCATAGTTATAGTGGAGATCTGAGGGATGCATTTCCAACCCAAAAAGTATGGGAAAGTATGCGTCGGCTTCATTTCTAATGCTGGATATGCTCCCCAAAATGATACTCCTCTGTCTGCTAGAAAGTGAACAAGGAAAGTATATTGATATCTGAGAATCACATCCTTCCAATTTTGAATCAACAACTCCGAGACACCCAACCATGCAAAGCTGCTCTGCGGAGGAGTTCCATAATCCCTCAACAGACAGTGTTGTACCAGAAAGAACCATCCTCCTTGCTGCTATATTCCGTTGAATCACTGCAGGAAATGCTCTCAATACTGCAGAAACCCTAGCATTGTGTGTCTTGTTTTCAGTAGTTTCTTGCTCGCATATGACATTCTGCATCATGAGCTTAACATTCATGTAACTCCAGTCAACATATTTAATCTCCTTCCTAAGCAAAAAAGGGCCTAACCTCCCATAATACTCGTATCCACCACTGAATTTCCAATTTGGTGCAATGTTATAAATTTCATTTGAAAAACGTTGGAGGATCTTACAGAACTCAGAGGCATTTAACATGTTGACACCATCGTCCATCAGTTCATCTTGTAGCAAATATGGATCACAAGTTCTTGAATTGAGCTTTTCAGTACTAAATTTATATCTTGAGTATCGACCCAACTGAGAAGACAAGTGAACTTCATCAAAGTACTGAAAGCTTTCTCGTCCATTCAAACTTCTAATTTTCCCCTGGATTGCTCTTTTAGTTAAACTGAAGGTCTGAGGGTAACGAAGAACAAGAAATATCTGATCATCTTGCAAGAGTAGGGGCTGAGGATGTACTTAGAACCAAAATTGTTTGTCATATCCGAAAAATCATCAATTGAATTCCAAGAGGGTAGAGTTGAATTCCCCAACAAACAAACCAAATTTTCCCCTCCATTCTCTTCATTTTCAATATAAATACCTTCAAAGACAATTTTGAGGGCAGACAAACCAGGCCTTATATGGAAATTTGAGTATAATTCAGAAATAAATGTGCTATTTCTAGATATACCAATGGACAAAACCCCACCAAGACTAACAGTGTTTTTGGATTGATGGACTGAATTGACATCCTTCACCTCAAAATTAACCAATCTTAAGGGGGAGATGAGTGATGAACTGTCCATTGGCATGTCACTGTCATCAAATGGCATCAAAGGTGCTCCACCAGCCCCCTGCTCCCAATCTCCATTGAAGAAAGAGAGTTCATTCTTAAGTCTATAACCTCTACTATCATCAGGTTTCAATTCAGAAAGCAGAAGATAGAAAAGGGCTGCATTGCTTTTCAACCTCAGCGAACCGATTGTATGTGTAGACTACTGAAGAATCATCTGGGAATGCAAAGTCATCGAAAGAAGCCGTGTAGCATAACCCAAACAACTCTAGCAGGGTCCAGAGACCAAGAACCAAATAATGGATCTTCATAACAGTGTATTTCAGATGCTAAATCCTAATGCTCAACAACCCACAAAGCTTTCTTGTTATTTAATATTTTTTTTATAAACAACCCACAATCTAAAATCGGCAAATATAACAAACTCAAATTATCTGAATCTAAACCAGATATCAAAACCAAAATTCAATAAAAATGGGATGAACTTAGAAGGAAAAAAGTTTAGATGAGTCTCAAGGTCAAATTGTTCTGTTTTTCTAGTTTGTTCTTCTATCCTAACTTCAATTGAAAGCAAGATGAAACTCAATCAATAAGGTTACATGGTAATGGTGGGAAATCAAAGAGCTTAATGGAGAGAGACTACCCTGAAGAAATGCTGTTTTGTCACTTCTGTATTCCTCCTCACACTGCAAAATTGATTCCAGAGATTTTGGGGTCCTAGTAAGAGAACAAGGGAAACAACATGAAGCTGTTCCAAGCCAGAGAGTTGACCAGGAATTAAAAAATTGCAATTACAGGCATCTTTCCCAGTGGCAATAATACCATTTCAATTAAAAAAATGTATTCCAAGTCACATTTCAATTGGATAAACTACATTTACCTCACCTGATGTCTCCAGGTGTTGCTCAAAAATCAAAAGCCTCCATTGTTATAAGTTCAGATTACTGGAAATTAGACGGAAAAAAAAAAATAGTTTCTTCCGGTTTTGTATAGTGTGGAAATCCAAAAACCTGTAGCGAGAAAACAGGAGAGAGAGAGAGAGAGAGAGAGAGAGAGAGAGAGAGAGAGAGAGAGAGAGAGAGAACAATCCAACAATCACAGCATATTTTATTAATACAATTTATAATTTTAAACTTGACTCTGCCATGGCTACTGCCAATTGAGCATTTTAATATTTACATAACCTACACAGAAAGCTTCTAACTTTCTCTTTCATGTAACCTATCAAACACCTTATGTACAACCCATCCACATTTTAATCGATTATTTCTTCAGATGCTCTGCATTCAATGTGTGAAACTCTTGCCATTTCTTGCAACAGAAGTCTTACCCTCCAAGTTCATTCCATCCCAGAAATTATATATATTTTAGCTACCTCTTGGTTGCTATTTTGGAATGATTGATCAAAAACTCTAGCAAGATAAGTACTTCTGAAGTCCTAAATCAAATCAAAAGGGTTGGAACTAATTTTATTTCCCTGTTTTGAACTCTCAGTCTCTATCAACTGAACTCTCAAATCCCTAAAATTCAACCAATTAGCTTGTATCTTTTATGTTTCCTATGTTCTAACCTTTTCCTCTCCCCCAACAAATGTTTAAAATCACATCCAGCTATAGTAAATTTTTTATTAAATCAGCTTACCAAATGACGTCATGCATAAAATGATCAACCCCATGGCCCAAAGTATTTGATATGCCAAACCAGAGTAAACCATTTATCTAGACCAGCCCAAAGACTTGGGCAAATGTGCTGACCCAAACCGAGTTCTTGGGCCTGAGTTAATGTTTCCAATCGAGACTCCAATTAACTCAAGCAGATTAATGAGATGCTGCCATCTTAGAGCATGTTTGGCGGCGCGACTGAGGGTTAAAAACACGAGCTGGTCCTGTGATTCTTCAAACTTTGCTCTGAGGAGCATGTGGACACGCAACACCGAACGGGCCCTTGGTCTTGGGCTCTAACCCCCCTCATAGCACAAATCTAATCTGAAGTGACCCAGTTCATGGATTTTATACTAGTGGCCCAGTTGTTTTTATTTATTTTGTTAATTGTCCAACTATAATAGCTTTTCTCTCTTTTGTTTTTAAGAAAATGTCTATGTTCAAATCTTTTAAATCATTCTATTGCAAGAATTGTAGAAAACTTATTATAAAGGCAGATCTGTTTGTCAAATATTTGAAAGTTTGATTTATCATTATTATTTTTATAAATATTTTTAAAAAATAAGAATTGGCTGTCTAAAGTTTTTGTATTTTCACAATCAACCCCTTAAATTCTACTCATCTTTATATTTTTTACTCCCTAAATGTAAATTCTGAATTTAGAGATGAGAGGCATACCGTAAATTCAAAAGTTATTCGTTCAAATCTTGTGTCTTTTTTTGATTTACTGGTATATGGAATATGGGATCGTTTCGTGCATCCTTTAGTGGGATTAGTTTGAGTCAAAACACCTCCTATGTAAAAAAACAAATTATAAATTTGGCCACTTTTTTAGTTGAGGTCAGCAATTAATCTATGATCATAACATCCTTATAAAAGTTGCAAGGACAGCAATGGACCACAAAAAATTGGTCATGGTACCAATATATATATATATATATATATATATATATATATATATGCGCCCGCACATTAGACCAATGGGATGACACAATTTTTGAGATGAGGTGAGATGAGATGAGATTGGTTTTTGTAATTGATACTGAACTTTTAGGTGACAGTTTCACATGACAACTCTAGGTCAACAATGCATAATTATACATAACAATTTTTTTCTTTTCTTTTTTCCCCTAAATTCCTATCTTCATTGACACTCTAAATGCATCTTCCTAGGGGATCTAAGAAGCTATCTTTTGCTAAGAGACCGAGCAAAGTGATTCTAATTCCATTCCCACTGTCTGATCATGTTTAAGATGCTATTCTCTCTCTCTCTCTCTCTCTCAAACTTATCATGAATTTTGAAAAAAAATGATTTGATAAGGGTGCATGGTATCATAAAGTAATGTTACACTTTTCATTTATGTTATTTGCTACCTTGACAGTATTGTTGACGTAGCGGAAGCTTGTAAAGAAATAGGGCACCGCCTATCTCTTGGAGAATCGTCCGAATTCACGAACAAAAGTAACACACTCGAATCCACGAGCACAGAACATGGGGACTCCTCACCCAATAAGAGAAAATAAATCTCCAAAATTCGTAATTGAATTAATATTAATGAATAATCATCTCATAAAGACCTATTACATCATATTTATAGTGCTAAAACACTACTACTTTGACTAGGAAACCAAAACTCTTATTTTTATACTAATCCTATTACAATAAAGACTAGCAACTCAAATAGGAAACTATTAATTCATATATTTTCTCTACTAATCCAAATAAAACTAGGAAACTAGAAAAATTAAAATAAAAAAAATTAAACAGTCCTAGTACAACTCTAAAACAACTTTTCATATTTTTAAGGTAACAAATCTGTTCTACATCAGTCTCTCCCACTTGAAAACAACTCGACCTCGAGTTGACTGGATGTATTCGACCTCGAAGTCTTCCATAACCGGGTAATAATAATTGAATCTTTTGAAGAAAAATTAAATATTCAAGGAGTTCGTCTACCATATCTTCCATGAAGTCGGTAATTTTAGGCCCTTTTTCTGATGATAATAATGCTCCAGTAATGAAACAAAAATTATCTTCTTGATCCACCACAATTTCAATTTTACTATAATCATCTTTCACGAATTCAGGTTCAACTTCATCATCTTTAGTGTTGACAACTTTAATGGAATTTTCTTGGTCAACTTCTTCTTTATCATCTGCACCAACTGTTTCAACAACATCAATAGAAATAAATTCAACTTTATTTTCTATCAACTCTCTGTGATATTCTTCAACGCATGGAAGACTTTGATCTTCGCTTTTTATGATAGGAGAGTCTTCTATAAGGATGTTGACTTCTTTCAACGATTCAGTATTTAGAACCTTATTAGTTGAAAACGCCTTCACTATTTCAGATTTTTCTTGTGCTTTTTGCTTGGTGCTTTCCCATGTTGGCCTGTATTTATCTTCTAAAATCTGTAAATAATTTATTGGCAAAAATCTATTCATAAGCAGTTTCATCATTCTTGGCCACGAACGAATACATCTTTTTCCTTGTAGTTGTCTACGCCTCTGTAAATCAATCCACCATCTTTTCGCGAATCCAATGAGTTTAGCTTCAGCCCAAAAATATTCTTTTTCTTTTAACAATCTTAAATCACAAAGACGATCATCTAAATCATATATCCAATCAAGAAAGTCTTCAAAATAAAAGTTACCATTAAAATATGGAAGTCTTTCATAATTGCGAACAGCTCTGTCTTTATCCTCATAGGCTAGCTGCCTACGTGGAATCTCTCGATGGCGTTCACGAACAACTTCAATCTTCGTAACCATATTGTTCTCACGGTCACCGCCGTCAAGAATTTCGCCTTCGTTCCGTGCGTTTGCCATCTGAACAGGATTAAGCCTGCTCTGATACCAACTGACGTAGCGGAAGCTTGTAAAGAAATAGGGCACCGCCTATCTCTTGGAGAATCGTCCGAATTCACGAACAAAAGTAACACACTCGAATCCACGAGCACAGAACATGGGGACTCCTCACCCAATAAGAGAAAATAAATCTCCAAAATTCGTAATTGAATTAATATTAATGAATAATCATCTCATAAAGACCTATTACATCATATTTATAGTGCTAAAACACTACTACTTTGACTAGGAAACCAAAACTCTTATTTTTATACTAATCCTATTACAATAAAGACTAGCAACTCAAATAGGAAACTATTAATTCATATATTTTCTCTACTAATCCAAATAAAACTAGGAAACTAGAAAAATTAAAATAAAAAAAATTAAACAGTCCTAGTACAACTCTAAAACAACTTTTCATATTTTTAAGGTAACAAATCTGTTCTACATCAATTGTATACCGATGTGATTTTTTTTTTTTTTGAGTACAGTGAGGGAGAGAAGAAACTATTCTAAGTGTGTGTAAAATAAGATTCGAATTCTGACATGTCGTGTGAAAAAAAAAGATTTTAGCTATCTTATCTCAATGTATATTCAGACATTATGATGTGATATTGAACTAAGACAATACTACCAAGTTAACAGATAAATAAATTTCGATAAAATTTACAAATAAGAATGGTATTGTTGTGGTCCCATAATATATAACATGGGAGTCCCTCAAAGCACTATATATGCTTAGGATTTAAACCTTCTTTAGCTTATATAAATCAAAACTTTTTTCCCCGGATTAGTAATAGTGAAAACTTCACACATTATCTATTTTTTAAGTCGAATTAGGTCATTAAAAATCACTTGTTCTACATCATTACCTATTGGTACTTATTTTCAAAAATAACTTCTCACGATAACTTAAAATAGAATAATAATAAGAAAATCATCAAGACAAAATATATATATATATATATTCTGATTACAAAGTTGCAGCATCTATATCTTAAATGAATTAATAGAGAATTTAAAAAGAATAATCAGCAATTCTCATCATCATCATCAAGAAAAGTATACTGCCAGTTAATGGGTTCTTATACTACTAAAAGAAACCTTACAGCCCGTAAATGTACCCATCATTAACTTTCCTCAAAGCCTAAAAGAATATTTCATATAATGCAAAATAAAGGCCATTCCTTTTCCTTTCTTTCTTCTTTAGTCTTTGAATTGAGTTGAATAGAATTTTGAATTTTGAAAAACATTTCATCTAGTTGCCAGAAGATTTTATTAAGTTGGTTAGGATAAAGAAGAATAGAATCTTGCATTTCTTATCCCTTGTTTTTGAAACTTTATTGATTATTCTAAGTATTTTAGCCTTTTTCAAAGCACAATTATTCTTACATTACTTGGCTTTTCTATGTATATATATAATATATTCATTTGTTTACTCAATGTGGGTGATGTTACATAATAGTTTGGTGTTTATCTACATGCATGCATGTCACCTTGCCGACATTGCCTAGTGGCTGATCTTGGTTACATTAAGATTAAGTGTCTGTTGGGTTAAACTGTATAAAAGTGTAAGTTGGAAATAAGTAATTATTGAAATTAAGTAGTTGACAGAGATAAGTAGTTGATGAGAAAAAATATTTAAGCATTTGAAAAAAAAAAACTTGTCAAAAAGTGATTATGAATTACGAAATGACAGAAATGATAAAAAAAAAAAAAAAAGAAATGATAATCGAGTAATATTACATTACTTTCTACTAACTTAATCAATTAGGTACCTAGGATCAGCTTTTTGAAATAAGTTGATTTCAATAAAAAGTGTGATCGAACGGTAAAGACGTTGAGAATAAGATTCAAGCGTCTAGAGTTCAAGTGTCCTCTTTACCGATCGTTGGCAGTTAAAATTAAAAGGTGAACTTGATTGTCAAGAAAAGAGAGATATAGTCTGGTGCATATAAGTTGACACAGGATACCTCTTAACCGATGAATCAAAAAATAAAAAAAGAAGTATTGAACCATTCTATTAGTTGATTACAATTTAATTCACCCAAATGGTTAGTTTCAAATTAAGTATTTATTTGTCACTCAAGCATAACTTCTCACTAAAATTATGCCAATGAGCCTTTAGGGTTTAAATTAATTTTTGAGAAAAATACACTTGCATTCTCAATGGTTTGGGTAGTAAATTCGGGATACTCACTCTATTGAGTTTTCTGTCAAAGTAAACAAAAGAAAGTAAAAATGAGACAAATTTTCAATGGGCTTAATGGGTTGAGAGTAGATTTTATTTTTGAGATTTTATGTTATATTCAAACAAAATAAGGCCGTTTTGGAGGACCAAGTTCACGGTTGCATGTCGTGAATTTTGGGATGGAGGAATTTGTTGCTTCAGCAAAACTCTACTTCGGGTCGTGATTTTGGTCAAAGAAGTGAGGTCGAATAGACTCTCAAACACATGAGACCGGGATAAATCTAGTAAATGCCTTATCCGAAAGCACGTTAATTGCACATAATATTTGCGTGCAACTACTCTTTCAACTATATATATATATATATTGTTATTGTTTTTATTTTGTGTTGTTAGTTAGACATGGCTAGGTTGTTGAGGTGGAGATGTATTAGGGAAAGAAAATGATGGAGGGATGATTGAAAAGACAAACTACCATCAAATTTAAAAAGTGTAGATGAAAAATATGAACAAATAAATACTCATATATACACGTGCATCAGTGCATGTGTGTATATATATATATATATATATATATATATGCAAATATTCTATAAGCATTTACGTGCCCAAAAAATCGCCTTTTCAAATAGGATACCTCGAGGAGAATATTTGCAAGGATAGTGGTCCAAAATTGGGTTTTGGTAATAATAGAACTCACGTGATGGGCTTGTAAAAGTATCACATAGGCCGTTTCTATCAGCCACACTTTTGGCCCATCCCAGCCCTAAGGGAACCCTCTCACCAATCACTGTGCCAAAAGAAAACGGGCGCGCGCACACATACACACACACACACACATATATATATATATATATATATATATATTAACAATGTCTTGATGTTTATATCTATCTGTCTATCTGCTCTTTTGAGAGGTAGAATTTATCATTATGAGACTCACAAGCAAGTCTTATTCTTTATAAGAAGATAGGCACTAGATGAGCACAGAAATATAAATATTAAAATATATTATTTATATATATATATATATTGTGCCACTTTGAGTCCTACATCAGTTAGGAGTCTGGTACTAGAATCGCTTAGGAGTCTGGTACTAGAATCGCTTATAAACTCCAATTGTCCTCTTCCTTGCATCGGGCATTTTTCTGGGCAAAAGCTCAGGAGGAATAAATCCGTGCAGGGCAAGCCATAAGACTTACAAGCAGACCTAACAACCAAAGTGGACAATATGGTGCACGCGGAACCTACGGTGTGTCAAGACGAAAAAGTGCAGCATCAATATATATATATATATATAATAATAAAAAACTTTGAACAAAAGCCATTCTAATTTTCTACATTATTTTTATACAAAGTACTTGTTCTCAGACTCAAAACATTCTATAGGAAGAAAAAAAAAGGAGAAATAATCATGAAAATAGAAAAAATATTGTAGAATAACCATTTCTCTACCAAAAAGACCAAGGAGAAAAGGGTTTTATCGGTTAGCAATTCTTACCCTTGTCTAATTTAAAAGCAAAAATAAATAGAGTTTGATTTCTTAAAAAATAAAAAAAAAAAAGGGTTAAAATTGACCTAAATTGCATCTTACAAGAAGTTGAAGATAAAGAAGATGATATATATAACAACAATTGGCAAGAATTTATTCCACAGTGATCATTCCAAACACACATAACATGTGATTACATATAGAATTCAAAGCAAAAAGGGTGAGAAGATTGATGAGGGCACTTATCCCAATGCTACTTGCATGGGCGTTTTCTTCTGAGAAAAAAAGTTTAGTAGTAAGATAATATCGAGAATTTTCAAATTCTAGATATATAAATTAATTTACATTTCTCACTCTAGTCCATACACTCTTGCAATATAATATTGATTATAATTTTCTCATTAAGATTAAGAATGTTCAACAAATTGAAATTACTTAATTACTTTTACATGAAATATATATATATATATATAAAGTTTAGAAAATTAAAAAAAAATATTATTCAATTCAGGTTTGAGAAATACAGGTTTAATTAAAGTATAAAATTATTTAAATACTTATATTAAAAAATACCTAACTCATAAATTCAAATAATTGTAAAAAGATAATATAAAAATAATATTTCTCCTTTTATTTTTTAAATGAAAGTAATAAATTTATAAAAAAATAATAATTTATTTTTTAAATAAGAACAATAAATTTAGTACAATACAATGGAAAAGAGCAGGTTTTAGCAATATGATAGTATTAAAAAAAATTCATAATTATACATATTAAAAGAATTTCATAATTATTTTCTCTTAGTAATAAGTACCCCTGTGGCGTAAGTTAGCATGACCCCGCATCTTCCAATGTCTTGATCAATGTTATTGGGAAGTTTTGCAACGTTCAAATATTGGACACTAACATGCACACCTCGGTTTCGATTTTTAACAATAAGTATTCTAATTTGGGAGGGAATATTCCCATATTTTTTTCTTACACCAGACAAAAGGGATATTCAGAAGGACGATATGGGGAATATCATGACACGTGTTCCGAGGAGAATCTCTCTGCCTATGCTGCATATATATAGGCAGAGAAAGGAAAGATATAAATATATATATATATATATAATTACATGTAGAGAGAGAAAGAGAAAGAGAAAGAGAGAATCTGCACAAAAGGTGTGGGTTGGAGCCTTGTACGAGAAGACTGATTTTAGAAAGCGACCAACCATATCATTGCTCTCTCATTCCCTGCTATTACCAAATGGAATTTGATTCTCTCTCTCTCTCTCCCCTTTTTCTTTCTTTCTTTCTTTTTTTTTTTTTTAATCTTCCTGTAAAAGTTTAGCATTCTGATACTGACCCGGTTTGAGTTAGGTCGGGTTAAATTTTAGCACAAAAGGTGTTTTTTTTTTTCAAATTGTAAATCGTTCTAATAATTAAATATATTTATCAAACAGTTAAAATTTTAAAATTAATTCATTTATATTTATAAAAATGATTTTAATTTTTTTTAAACTGAGCCTTAGACATAGTATAGATATATTTGTGTATCCACATATATATATATATATAAATAATATAAATGTGCATAACCCAAGTTGTGCATGAATGCATATATATATATATATATATGTGTGTGTGTGTGTGTGTGTGTGTGTAACCCCAAAGATGGTCATGTGGTGGGTGGATCCGAATTTCTCTTTTGAGGTTCACACTTCTAGTAAATTAAAAAAAAAATCCTCAAAATTAAAGGGAATCTTCCTACCTTCCTACCCACTTCACTAAAGTTTAGTAGCTGAGAGAAGATTCTCCTCTCTCAGGTCCTTTAATATTCTTCTTTTGGGAGGGGGGAGGGTTTCTCTCTAGTTCTTTGAGCTTTAATTGTGGGGGTGTTTTCCCTTAATTTAGAGTCGTAGAATTGGAACTCAGATATTCCTTCCTTAGGGCCAAATATTTTATTCTTTATATATATATATATATATATATATATATATAATGAATGTTTCATTCAGAGTACATATATATTCTCTTCCTCTCTCTCTCTCATTGCACTCAAATGTATAGAACAATTATGCAACTTTTGAAACCAAAAAGAAAGTTGCATGGTGGATTTTGATACTAACAATGTCCTCTCTTTCACTCTCCTTCAGTTGGTAAAAGTAATCTATATATATATATGTATAATATGTGTATATATATATATATATATATATATATGATCCATGTTGACGGAATTTGTATGTATATAGAATTCCTTTGATTTTTTTTACTTTGGAACAGTTTTAGTTATAAATATGACACATATACTTTGGAAAGGACACCCTCAAGTACTAATGACCGTACACGTGTCCAACATCTCGCACCTGTTGTTACAAAGGATGTTTTTCTTTGCTAAACAAGACATGATAAGTAAATCATAACCATTGAATCCATCAACCGTTTTCTAACTTCAATGTGGGTTGTTCTAATTTAAGTTTTACTCTTCTAGCTACCATGCATGTAATGGCAAGTTACGGATGGTATCACTTCATATTATCATCTATATGGTGTGACATTATATCATAAATTTTAATACTTTTTTTTTTCAAAATTTATGATAAAATTTTTTATGACATCACATTTTTCACACCATATTAATTCATAATGATGTGATATTTAATTGTTCTATATACACTATATCATAAATCTCATTACTTTTTTTTTTCAAAATTTATGATAAAAAATTTTATGACATCACATTTTTCACACCATATTAATCAATAATGATGTAATATTTAATTGTTCTCTCTCTCTCTCTCTCTCTCTATATATATATATATATATATGTAATTTTGAAAAAATTATTTAATAGAACAGTTATTTCATATTATCATATGATATGATTTGATTGTACATTATAAATTTTAATACTTTTTTTTCAAAATTTATGACAAATTTTTATGACATCACATTTTTCGCACCATATTAATCAATAATGATGTGATATTTAACTATTCTATATATATATATATATATCATTTTATGTTATTATTTAATATGGTGTAATTGTATACATCACATGTATCACACCATATTAATTAATAATAATGTGATATAACTGTTCTACTTAATAATTTCTCATCATCAAGAAAGCTAGCTTTCCATTTGATTTACAAAAGAAATTTTAAAACATTTGATGACATGCATTAACAGTTGTGAGCCCATATACAGCATCAATAATAACATCATATAACCGTCCAACTAAATAATTTATCCTTTGTCTAAAGAGCTAACTTTCCATGATGCACCGACACATGTACATCAAGATTTGTGAGTCTATATATTGTAATGAAAATGCTAGCCCTAAAATAAAATACATTTATATTAAGATACCCATTAAACCCAATAAGGCTTTTTATGAAAAAACTTTTAAGATTACACACATATTTATGTGAAAAAAAGATGGGCCATAATTAATAACTACATATATATATATATATATATAATGTGTGTAATATATATATATATATAGAGAGAGAGAGAGAGAGAGAGAGAGAGGGGAAAAGAAAAGGGAAAAAAAAGACACTAGGAAGAAGAAGAAGATCATCTTTTTATTGGTGATTTGAATTCGTACAAAGACTATCCCAAACTCTAACACATGACCCCTCAGTTGTCAGACTCTCTCTTGATTCCTTCTCTGAGGGCACCCCTTCACACACTTCATTTAGCTTTTGCCTTTGTTCTTTGCAAGAAGTTACATTAATCCTTCTCGCTTTATCTCTTCTTAGCTTTTTCTTTTCTCTCTCTCTCTCTCTCTCTCTCTCCAAAACCCTACTTTATTCTCCCTCGAATTCACCCCTAAAAAGAAGACGATCCCCCTCGATCCTCCTTGTGTTCACAAACAACATCTCTTCCCCCCCTCTCTCTCTCTTTCCCTTCTCTCTCTTTTCCACCAGTTCCAACTTCAAACCTAGAAAGAAAAATAGCTCACCATCCTCTTTCCTTGCTCTTGTTTGTTCCCACATACAACACTATTCCTCCTGCATGAGCATGAACATTTGTAATAACAGATCGAGAACTTGTTGAATAGATTTGTTGTCACTATTATAAGATCAATGATGGCATCGCCTTCGGAACTAAGTCTTGATTGCAAACCCCATAGCTATTCTATGCTGCTAAAATCTTTTGGAGAGCAGACCGAGCAAACCCAAAAGCTTGAAGACTTCCTCGCCCGCCTTGAGGAAGAAAGGCTCAAGATTGATGCTTTCAAGCGCGAGCTTCCCCTCTGCATGCAACTTCTCACCAATGGTACCTTTTTTATTTTTATTTCTTATTTTGATATGCATACATACATACATATATGTATGTATGTATAATCATCTATTTTAGGATTCAAAAATAGATTTATTTTACTAGCTAACAATGGATATTCATGTTCTGTGCAGTATTGTCTAGCTTTTTTTTTTTTTATCTTTCTACATTAATAGAAGCAAGAGATAGCTTTTCATGTGCACACTTTATTTGTTGAACCCATCATTCCTTAGTATTCAAAGTAGCTGATCATGATTCTAGATATCATTTTATAGAAAAAATACAATTTTACATAATTTATGTATAGTGGGTTTTGGTGAGTTCGCACACATTGGGACTTATATATGTGTGTGTGTGTGTGTGTAAAGTATCTTCTCTTAGTATTGATATTGGTTTTTTTTTTCTGGGTTAATTAGCCATGGAAACATCAAGGCAGCAATTACAGACCTACCGGGCGAGCCAAGGACAACGGCCTGTTCTTGAAGAATTCATACCACTTAAACATCCAAGCTCTGAAGGATCAGAAAAGGCATCAAACATGTCCGATAAGGCGAATTGGATGACAACTGCACAACTATGGAGCCAAACAAGTGATGGAACCAAGCAACAATCCACAATAACAACTCCTAAAGAAACCGAATTCGGCTTCATGAGTGTTAGTCCCAAGCTAAGCTTGGATAATAAACAGAGGAATAGAGGTGCTTTTCTTCCGTTCTCGAAAGAAAGAAACTCATGTCCAAGTCCAACATTACGGGCAGCTCTCCCCGATTTAGCTCTTGCCTCGCCTGAAAATGAAATTCATGAAGATAAGAAATTTTCTGAAGCTGATCAAAATGGAATATCTTGTTCAAAGAGAGAGATTTCTTGTAAGGGTGGCAATGGACCGGTGGCGATTGAGCAAGGAAAAGGAGGTGGTAATCCAGAAGAAGTGCAAACAACCACCACCATCACCACAACCACATCTCAAAATCACCGGAAGGCAAGAAGGTGTTGGTCTCCGGAATTGCACCGACGATTTGTTCAAGCTCTTCAGATATTAGGTGGTTCTCAAGGTAATGAAATTTGTGTTATAGTTGAGTGATATAGATTCTACATGTAATATAATGATTCTAGTAAAAAAATGATGATGATGATATATAATAATGATTATATATAACTTGATTTATATTTTTTTGTGATTACAGTGGCCACACCAAAACAAATCAGGGAGCTGATGAAGGTTGATGGTTTGACCAATGATGAAGTTAAAAGCCATCTGCAGGTATCTCTTTCTCTCTGTGTCACATGCAGACATGCATGAAAGAGCATTTCTTTGTCCTGGTTCACGTTGCCAAGCTTGTGTGTACCACACTGCAGCACTGCACTCTGCATATTCTCAAATGTTGTACAAATACAGATAGCTTTATATATATGTGTGTGTGTGTGTGTTTATTTACATACATGTTTGTATCTATATGTGCAGAAATATAGACTGCACACAAGACGGCCAAGCTGCCCGAGCCCACAGACAGCAGGAGCCCCAGCACCCCAGCTTGTGGTTTTAGGGAGCATATGGGTCCCACCAGAGTACGCCACCGCAGCAGCAGCGGCCCACAGTGGTGCATCCACCCTATACGGGGCACACCCAACCACCCATGCCTCGGCGCACTACTCCGTGCCCCAAGAATATTATGCTGCGCCACCACAGTTGCACCACCACACCCTCCACCACCAACTCCACATGTACAAGGCCACCTCACCGACACAGAGCTCGCCGGAGTCTGACATCAGGAGAGCCGGGGACCGGTCTGAGAGCATCGAAGATGGCAAGTCTGAGAGCAGTAGCTGGAAAGGTGACAGCGGAGCCGAGAATGGTGGAGACAGAAAAGGGTTTGCAACGCTGCTACAGGAAGGTGATCAAGAGAGCAATGGAAGTACCCTTAAGTTCTAGGGTTAGGATTTTGGTTAGGGTTAGGTTTCTCAGTTGTAAAATATATTTCTATGTCCTATATAGAAAGGGTAAAAAGGGAATAATGAAAAAGTGAGGGTTTGTTTTGTTATCTATATTTGTATCCTTCACTTTCATGTCTTATTTGATGAAAATTCAAAGATTGGATTATATGATTTTTGGCGTTTTATGGTTTTTTTTTTCTTTTTGTTCAGTTGACAGATTTGCCCTTATTTTTTGAGGATAATGACAACTCTCTCTAGACCCACGTTCCGGTTCACCACAAAAGTGTAAAAATGGTTTGGAATATTGAGAAATGGCAGTGGGACTAACAGTGGCATGGTTCTTTCATGCTCTTGAGGTCAGAAAGTGCCATATGTGCATGTACCAAATAAAATTTGATGAAAAACCAATTCTATTTTTACGGAAAAAAAATTATTTCACGAGCCTATCACATGATGTAATAATCGCTATAAATTCAATATAATTTATAGAATCTATGTAAAATCAAATGTAAAACTTTTGTCACCGAGAAGTAAAGATCTAAGAGAAGTAAAATTGAAATCTCGAGTTCAAACCTTATCTCTCCTTGTTACTTATTGTGTGAGAGCTTTAGGAGGATCTTTTTCCCTCGCGCAAGTTTATAGTTCAACCATGCACCTGAAAGGTTCGGTTTGTACGGTTAGTTCCTAGATTATTATAGTGCGGCCATGCACCTGAAAGGTTCGATTTGTACGATTATTTCTTGAATTATATATAAAAAAAAAAAGAAGTTGATGAAAAACTAATGAACCTGGTTCTTATTAGAATTAAAAAAAAAGAAAGATGAAATTAGTATTATGAAATGAGTCTTATGAAAATATAAAAAATAAATAAATTGTGAGGGTCAATTCTTAATTTTAAAATTTTTAACAAAATAATAGTAGAAATTCTGAAATTTTCAAATCTTTGGGAGGTATGGTTCCTATGCTACCTCCTACATCCCCCATCAGTATGTGGATTGAATTTTTTTTTATTATAATAGATCGGAAGTACCTAATCCATGCATAAGGTTCTCTGAAACATTTTTACATAGCTTTCCAACTACCTAATTCATGCATGAGGTTCTCTGAAACATTTTTACATAGCTTTCGACTGTGCATAGAGTGACTCTGATCACTCGAACTAGGAATCTCTAAAGAATACCTCCAAAATTCTCCTAGTGGAGTCACCCACTGAATTTGTTATGTGAGATTATTGAAAGGAATAAAATAATATAAATTTAACTTTTCACCATACTTAAATAAAACAAGGATAAATTACACCGATATTCCTTGAGATATATGACAATTACACTGATCTTTCTTGAGATTTTTAGAATTATACTGACCTCTCTTACTTTACAAAATAATATATAGATAGCTTCCTCATGTCAATTTTTTTTTTTACAAAATGACGAAACTACTCTTTTTATTTTTTATTTTTTGTATTTTGTTCAATTTATTCTAACTTTGTTTTAAATTTTTTTATTTAAAAACAAATTTAAGTTAAATAACTTATTTTTATTTTATATAAAAATAAATTTAAAGTTTTTATCAATCTTTATTCTAAAAATGAAAAAAAAAAAATTGGTCAAGATTTAAAAAATTGAAAAAAAATATGGAAGGAATAGTTTTGTCATTTTAAAGAAAAAAAAATTAACTGAAGGAAGTATCTGCATACTATTTTGTAAAGTAAGAAAAGTCAGTATAATTTTAAAAATTTAAAAAAAATTAATATAATTGTCATAAATCTTAAGAGAGATCAGTATAATTTATTCATAAAACAATTATTTTTAGTCTCGAATCAGCATTTTCACATTTTCAATTCAATGAAGTAAAGCTAAGATAGGTTTGGATTAAGCTAACTAGTTTCTCTAATCCAAAATTTAGCCATTTGTTATTTTGAAAAGAAAAGAAAAAGTAATAGCCTGATTCTAAATATTGCTGGTTCAATTGTGAAAACTTTGTTGGCCTGTATATTCTTCAGTTCAAGGTCTTTTAAAAGGATATGACCATGCTAAAATTGAATAGGGACATGTTCAAGTGACTTTTTGTTTTTGTTACTTTAAGAAAGCATGAATGGAACATAGTTTTCTAGTAACTAGAAATCTTTTTTCATGCTTAAGCTACTTTTATGCCTCAAATTTTACTTACACAGTTGTTTCTTTAGTTGCCATTCTTAAAACAATAATAAAATGTTTGGGCTCTAAAATTCTTGTATCAACTTGGTTTTTGAAGTACGCCAATCACGATCTGTCATGTGAATGAGTTGTTTGAATTTAAGGAGACAAATGTTTTTTCTTTTTTGTCTGATTATCAATTATGACTAATTTGGTTTACAAATTTAATTAGTAGTCCCAGTCTATCCAAGAATTACTCTGTTTGGACTAGTAAGTTTGAGAACCTAAATTTAGATACGAGAGCAATCAATTTGTTAAAAAAGAATATCAAAACGTTCAAATCTATCCTCGTTAATAATACCCAATATAAGATTGGGTAATGACCTTCCACTAACAATCAATCGAAAAACGGACCTTCCAAGACTAGAGTTAGAGTTTGACAAAAGCGAATAAAGATTGAGTACTTCTTGACTAATACTCTCAACGGTAAGAACAACAGCCATGTATGCAGAAATAATACACTTTTACAAATATGACCATTGATTTCACTGTTGAGAGTATGAGTATACTTAGTGCTTCAAAAGGCTTGGAACCTAATTTTCTTCCACATCGAATAAAAAGACACAGACAGTTCAGAGAACTCATTATAAGTGAGATTTAAAGCATAAAGGAAAAATGGAAAAGAAAATTTGAAATGCCAGAAAGGGAACAGTCCAAAGATATCAAAAGCCCAGCTGATGTTGAGTCTTGATCCTAAATTGCCAAAAAGTTAACAAACTTGATATCTTCCCATTCCATTTTTCCAGTTTAGTTTAGAGAAAAAAACACACACACACACATATATATATATATATATATATATATATATGATTTGGATTAGAACCAACATTGGTTTTGGTGCAGATTTGGGTCATGAAAGAGAGAGGGAGGGCACCGAAAGGCTTGCAACATTGCTTTCCAACCTAGTTTTAGAAGCTTTCTCGAAAATATGTATGGACTGCCACTTTTCCCTTTCCTTGATTAATCAATTAAGTTAGTACTTTTGACAAAACACTCCAATGCCCATTGTTAGCATTCACACCATTTCTTAATCTTGTATATAAAAAGCCCTCGTTTAGACCAACTCTAAAAGTAAAAGTAATGTTAATTTTGCTAAAGTTAAATTTTAACAATATTACAATATTAAAAATATATATTTTGACATTTATGTTCCAATAATAAAATGTTAATTTTTTTTTATAAAACTACCATTTTTTTTTTCAACAATCATTTTAAAGCATTGAAAAAAAATATTTAATAAAATCAGAACCGTTGATATCTTGCAATTTAAAGTATGATGTGGGTAACAACTACCAAATCAAAAGTTGTATTTAGTAAAATTTTTGAGTTTAGACAAATTCTAACAAGGATGAAAATTACCATTAAAATAATATTTTTTAACCAACCTCTCAAAATTTAGCTTTGGTAACTCTTTAACTTCACCATTGGAGTTACTCTTAGAGAGTTGGCTTCTCTTTGCTCAATTTATAGTACTTGCCAACTTGGCAAAGAAAATGGAAAGAGATTCTCGCCAAAATCCAATCTGAATCCGATTTAATTACATAGATAAGAGTAAAAAAAAAAAATTGATTCATGACTCGAATATATAACATGTATATTATATTTATATATTTTATATTTTTTGACTAAATAAATTGCACACTGTTGTTAAGAGGACTTGAACTTTCAACTTCTCACATAAGAAGATGGAAGAAGTAGTAGCCAAGCTAGATCTTATTGGTAAATTTTTATATATTATATTAAAATTTAATAGGTGAGATTTGTTAATTAACAAATTCGGATTTGTTAATTTAAAAAATACACAAGCAGTTAGGAATTAGATAACTTGAACCTCTCACCTGGGGAGCTAGAAGGCAAAGAAAATACAATACAATATAAACCATTGAGTAATAGTGGGATCTAGCAGGGAAAAAAATTAAAAACTTGAAAACTGGAATGGTGGTATAAACATTCGAGGGTAGCACAAGTTAAGCACCAAAATATTTATAAAGAAAAATGTGAATGTGAATGTGATTCCTACCAAATAAAATAAGATCAAAACAAAGCTGCATATTAACACTCATAAAATGCAGTAATGGTCTGTTAAAACCTCTCGAGCATCGCCATTTGTTAGGAATCCATCCCGCAAGCCCACGTCGTTTCCAACATCCAACTCTATCATCGTTGTATCGACAAGAGACTGCAAGTTTAAAAATAAAAAATAAAAAAGGTTATATTTTTCAGTGATAAAATAAATTGTGTTCCACTACGAGTTTCTCTTCTAAATTCAAATGTAGAATTTTTTGTTGCTTGAAACAACGAGCATGATGTTTTGAGCCACTTCAAAGTTGAGATAAAAATCAACCCTAATTCTAACACACACACACACACACACACACATATATATATAAGCAGGCACATGTTTCACCATATCAAGAATTGTACCATGACTGGACTATAAAACTGTGGTCAAAACTAATAAAAAGCAGCAATTTCATCCTAAAGTGTAATCCAATAGCCACCATCAATTCCTGCAAAAATAATGTCTTCTTTCAAGCAAACAACCACTGAAACACACCCATACCATCACTTGTTTGCATTTTTGTGGAGATTTGTGAAACGCACATTTATAAAAATTTAAAAATGCACATGCATTTCATATGCTCTGTGCAAACTGATATTTATAGACGCACTTTTGCCACAGGATTTTTTTTAAAATGACATTAATTCTGGTATGTGAATGCATGCCAACGGATGATAAAAATAAAACTGTGTTCCACGAGTTTCTCTCTTAAATTCGAATGTAGAAATTTTTGTTGCTTGAAATAAAAACTTCCAAAAATTAAAAATGAGCAAGATGTTTTGAGCCACTTCAAAGTTGAGATAAAAATCAACCCTAATTGTCCCTAAATTTTTATACTAGTTTTTAATTATTAAAGAGTTATTTAGTATTAATGACTACTTTATATTTAGCAATTTTTTTTAATTTCATCTCAATATCTTCTAGAGTGGATAAACATGTACTCTAAAACATTTTTAATTAATTAATTATAATATTTATCTTCACACATTAATATTTTTTATTTTATGCTTTCATCTATACATTTTAATTTTTTTTTATCATTTCTACTACATTTTCAAAATGTTTCTGAAATGTTTCTATTTTTTGGATGACCGAAACAACACTACGAAACGAAATTTTGATCCTTGGACACCACTGAGTATCCATTTGCCTTATGCCATCTGTATGGCAAGATGATTCTGAGAGCCAACCAATGATGTGTTGAGTTGCAAACTTGAAACTGACAAAAATTTACAGGATAGTACATGCTAGCATTTGACAGCATAACATGACGTGCACATGAACACACAATTCCATCTATTAAATGCACTTAGACCACACAAATATAATGTGAGTTGATGGGTTACATAACTGTCAGAATAAAATCGGGTGGGGAGACTAACCTGGAGTTCCTGTTCACTGCTTTTAAGTCTTTCACTGTAGTCTTTAACATGCAGAAAACAGGAATGCAGCTACGCACAATTCAAGAACACAACGTCATCTCCAAGCAATGTTCAAACTGAAATTATGAGTAGTTAAATGATTTACATTACCTTGGTCAATTGAATTTGACGATGAGAAGAGAGCTTCTTAGCAGCTGTCAGTGCATCCTCCAAATTCTGCAATTATCATCCTTTTCTCAATCATTTTTTACATGAGCATGCACACAGAAGTTGAAGCAGACACGTGATGCAAAAAAAAATTCTTGATGATCCGAAATGAGAAAGTAATGTAATCAGAATAACCTCAGATTTCTCCTGCAACTTTGAAACAAGTTGTCGTTTCTCCTCTGCCAACTGTTCCATCTGAGATATCTGACAATGTAATAAACATTAGCAAAACTTACAAGGAAATCTAAAAGATGGTCCATGACCAGCCTGGCCCAAGAGTCCTAACATGTAATCACAAGAACATTGGAGGTTGCCATAGAAGAGCTTTTTTTCCCCTCTCCCAGACAAGTCATAGAAGACTTCTCCCAATGTGGAAATTGAGCTAGCCATACAAACAACTGACAGAATTTGATGGAAGTTCATAATGACAATTGAGACTTTTTCATACAAAGAAGAACAAATATGTAGCCTGTGTTTTATTACAAGAAACGAGAAATATTATAAGAATATATCATATAAAGAAATAAAGATGTACAATAACACAGAAGGATGATGAATCCCTGTCGTCTAAAAAAAGAGAAACTGAACAAGGGTTATATAGAGGAAGGCCACAGAAGATAAAAAAGTTTTATTCCATTTCAAGCAACCAATTTTTTTTTTTTTGACTAGTACTTCAAGCAACCAAAATCAAAAGCATATATATATATATATATATATATATACAGAGAGAGAGAGAGAGAGAGAGAGAGAGAGAGAATTTTGTAGCCAACCCCAAGTAGTCAGGTACTCGTGTTTACAACTTTGTTGAGTTGCTTTGCCTTTAGCAACAATGGCATCATTACTGCACCACATTGTGGGAGGCTGCAAGATTAAGTCCCACCAGCCTACATTACCCCACCAATAGGTGATACTCATTAATTTTGAGGCAACAGTTTTTGTCGCTATTGGATACATAAAATGATGCAAACTTCCATAAAGCCCACTCAGTAGTCAGTAGAAATGAAAAACTTAAGAATAGGCATGTTTCTATGTTATTAAAGACTTTAAAATAAGGCAAACCTGCTTTTGAAGTTCTTCAAGCCTTTGATTTGAAATTTCCAGCTGTTTCTCCACCTGATAAGGGCATCGTTTTTAACATTATACAAGTGTTGGCATGTATTATAAAACATAAATAACAAAATCAGAAGATACTTAGAATACCTCATCATGATCATCATTGCTCGACGCCAATGAAAGCTCTCTACTATGTCGATCACTAAAATTAGAACTGCTTTACAGAAAGAAACAGAATACTTAGATAAAGTCCTATGCATTGCATTAAATCAATGTAATTCCTTATCAGCCTTATTTCACAACATGTTGATGAGGTCAACTAATTTAGCAAACATTAAGGTTATTGCAGTACACAAAGTTTATATAATAGACACAACAGAATAAAAGTGTTAACTAGTAAATTCATAGAATAATTTAATTGCCAAAAAGAGAAAGTATGGAAGATGATATCCGGTAGGCCTCAATTCCCAATATTCACTGTAACGGAAACAAGTATGACTGGACCAAGAACTACCCCAAAGAAAATACAATTCTTGAAGCCAAGAGCATAGGCCCATTTAACTTAATGGAAGGAACGAGGAACCCAGAAAGAGGACAACGGGACAAGCCCCCTAAATAATAATTTCAAAGCCCAAGTGAAAATAATTGACTAAACAGAAGAGTTAACAGCCAACACAAGAAGATTTGAAGACATAAATTGCCGAGGAGGTGAACCTTCATGACTGAGGCCATGATCCACCGAGGTCATGGTCCGCCAAAGCCTTACAAAAATCCCTGATAAAGCCTTCTCAACCAAGGTCAAAATGACCAAGGTATAAGCCTAAAGTGGCCCTAAACCAAAGCCATTTTAGCTAAACTCTCTACACACAAACCTCAAAACAATGAGGGAACTCCTGATGAAAACATTGACGAAGATTGTAAGTTGTTGAGACCAAGGTGGTGGTCCAACAGACTTGGCTATGACATGCTCCAGGAATTTTACAAGCCCACAGTCATGGTTCAGTGTTACATGCATCACGTTATGGCTCAATCCCACAGTTCACTACCATTATGGGTTGTAGTCTAATTCGCAGTCATGGTCTAATATTGTATGTATTGGATTAACGCAACCACGGCTATGGTCCAATACTTACTACAGTCTGGTTCACGGTTATGGTTACGTACTGGGTGTGACTCAATGTGCGACTGTAGTCTAGTATTATAATATACTAAGTTGTGTTTCCATTCGTGTTCATTGCCCAATGCTATACGTGTCAGGTTATAATCCAAGGAAGAAGTTCAAACATGTTGTGCCTCGATCCTGCAATCTGGGTTCAATATTCACGTATTGGGTCTAGCTCCGCTGCTATGGTTCGGTGCCAACTATGAAATAATGAAGCATAACCCTATTCGGAAACGAGGGTAGTATGTGACTTGGAGGATCATGACAGATGCTTGGTGCTGCTTGGTGAAAAACCTTCTAGAAATTTCTGGTTATAATCTGACTAATGAACGAAGGAAATCTGTTCTGTCATGTTATGAGCAATTCTGAAGCCTTCAGACTTTCCCGCCTTCCAAAACAGTTTACCCCCCCATGTATAAGCGTTTTGGTAACTTTGTGGTCTATAGGACACCATGACCTCAGAAGTTCAAACCCTATTCTCTAATGTAGACTACCGTCAAGCCTTCATTTCCGTTAGTTTTCTCTGCCATTCTCCCTCAATCTCACTTTTGCTGAGTTCATCTCTAAATACGACTGTCATTTAAGTAATAAATGCAAAATCCAATCCCCCACACTTTCACTCACTTTGAAGTAATTATTTTTTTATTTGTTTGACTGGGCCTGAAGTAATTACTCTAATGAACAAAGTACTTCAATAGCACAATGATAACAAACCGTTTCCAAAAGTAGCCAAACTAAATAACCAAAACTATTTGTCAAAACTTCGTTAAAAAATGTCACAAGCTAAAAATATATACAATTCCGAATGGTTGATAGCCATCGAAGACTATCTTTCTGCTGTAGTCTGTAGTTATAAAGTGCCCCCACCCCAACCTCCCTTTTTTGTTTTTGTTTTTTAGAAATTCAAACCTGAGAGCCTGGGTAAAATACAAGGTTGGTATATCTTACATTGGAAAGAGATCCTTCGAGTGCATCCCATGTATTAAACAACGAACAACGGAGTGACATGGATGAGATCTTATTCAAATTACTTGTTTTTTATTATTAAGCAGCCTCCACCATACCCCTACCATGCTCCAAGAATGCAGTTTAAGCCAACAGTAAGAAAATAAAATAAGTCTTTACAACAAAGGAAATTGCATAAAAGATAGTTGACCGCCCAATGCAGGGCTTTGCCAGCCCAACTCAAAGTCTTTACAAGCATAGAATGTTTTTGCCTAGTGAGGGAAAAGGGGAAATTAGAGAAAGCAAGAAAAGAATGATTGTCCACTTCAGTTGGATCAAAGACTATATGCCTTTCCAAGGTAGAGAAACACGATATAAACCTATACAAGGCTGGAGTTACCTTATAATACATATAATGGTTCCACTTATCAAAAAATAATACATATAATGGTGCCATTCTCTTCTCGAGGATTACATGGTGCCAATAAGTTACACCTGAAGGCTAATTCATGACTAAAATTTGCAGCCAAATTTGTTCTCAGCAACGTTGGGCTAACTTAAACATAAAACACAGTGCTAAAATAAATGACTAAAAATATGCTTCGCCAGCTTCACCAGGAAAGTTTTTGTATGAAAAAATTATGTATATTACAAATGACATGCCTATATAACATTTTAATGGCCATGAGAAGCAAGCAACAAAGCAAAAGTATCTAACCCGTTTTGTTTCTTTGACATTTGATCTCTATCCTTGTCTCCACTTTTATGATGATCGTTAGTTCTCTGTATCTCTCTATCTCGACTTCCAGTCCAATTCATGATCTCTTTCCCAATCTCGGTCCTGGTGCCTGTAATGTTCTTGTTCATTGTCATCCAAATCTGTGTCATCATATCGATCTCTGTCTCTATCTCTATCCATGGAACGATCTCTGTCTCTATCTCTATCCATGGAATGATCTCTTACTCGGCCATTATTATGTGCACGGTCATATCCTCTTTCCCTATCTTGATCATGGTCTCGAGACCGATCTTTATTTCGATCCCGATATCGATCCCTATCACGATCATGATCCCTTTCTCGATCTCTGCCCTTGTCCCAGTCCACACCTCTCTCAGAGTTACGTCGAAAGCTTTCACGACCAAAATTTGATCTGCCACCTCTAGTCCTTACTTCATTTACTCTAACGACCCGTCCATCAATAGTCTATTTTAAAACTTTGCAATGTCAAAGGTCTTAAAAATTTCAACCATAGTTAAGAAAACTAATAATTTAAGCTAAAACCGATACTGCAATTAAAACAAAGGAGTCCCAGCCGATTTAATTATAAATCAGCTAACATTGCATCAATCAAATTTATGTTCAGTGTCACATGTGTGTTTGTGTAAGAGGGACAAAGAGAGATACCCTTCCATTCATGTCATTGATGGCATCAATTGCTGATCTAGGATTTGCAAAAGTAACAAACCCATAGCACTTTCCCCCAACCGCACGATCATTAATTATCTGCAGGAAATTTGAGTAAAGTTGTTAACGGACTTCATTGTAATCAATCCTCAGCACATAAATATTGCATCCAAGAAACTAATAGCTAACAATTTTGTAAATGATTTCAACTTAATTGTTGTAACCATAGATAATAATATGTTGCCACCAACTTGGTAGCACCAGAAGTAATACCCATTTGGCACAAACTAAGAATAATACTCGCTGAATTAAAAGAATGTCTGCTGAACCATGCAATAAACCAAATTAGTTCCTTCAACTGGAAACAGTAAACCCACCCACAAGGGTTCATCACCCAGTCACCCAAGAGCATACCAACTCTCACAATCAGATTCTGAAAAAATCAAACATAAATTTTAGCTCTGGCTCAATATACACGGAGGTTTGTCCCCTAGAATCTGGTATTTCAGAAAATTGAAAATAAGCAATTCTCTGCATTCTAATAATCCATCTGCAACCCGTTCGCTTCGTATAATTACTTTCTCAATTTGTTTTGGATTATCAAAAAATGAACTAAATCTGTTTATTCAAGCCAAATAGTTGTATTACGTTCAAATTAATTAGATTTTCACTTCTTTGGATTTCCTCTTGGGTCCCAGCTTTGAATTTCTTTTCTTTTCCAATCACTTTCGCAGCAACCAAACAGACCATTAACCGAAGTCATTCATTAATACAAAACAGTATCAGAAAACCCTACATATGGGAAGAACTCAGAACACCATTGAGAAAGTAAATTCATACAGAGAATGACAGAAACCTTAACGGCAACTACGGATCCGTACAAATCAAAGACTTCGCGAATGTGATCTTCGCTGGCGTCGTAAGGTAGGCCGCCGACGTATACCGAATTGTCGTCGTCGATCGTCATTCCTCAAATCCACCAAAACAGCTTCTACATGCACTTGAGCAATACTATATAAATACTGGGTTAATTACATTTTGCCACAAGTGGATTGACCTATTTTCACAAAGACCCCTAAATCTTAAAATGTATCACTAATCTAACCTTTATATTTTATAATAATGTAATTTTCATTCTAATCACCCCCTTTTTCAATCTTTATTTTCTTTTTTAAAAAAAAAAAATCTCAAGTGTCACTTTCCTTTTTCATGTTTCTTCCTTGTTATAAGATAATAGATATTGTCAAATCAAGGAGATACTAAATCAAATCGAAGTCATGACAATTATATAAAGGTGAGTACTTGTATCACTCATATATAATTTCAGTTTTATGAATTAGGACAGTTGTAATCACTAGAATAAATTTTTTACTGAACAATTTAAATGCGACAGTCGCAATTGTTCAAAGTATAAACCTATTTACGTTTGTTATGCAGAAAAGTAAACTCGTGCATCCGTTTGTGAAATTTTTTTGACGTGATAATGTACCTTTTTAGTAATATTATAGTATGTGTGATATAGTCCTAACTTTTTTAGTGAAATATGTTATATATGACAAAATATTCATTGAAATGACACATTGTCACATTGTGTGCTAGACCTGACTGAAGAATATCTCTTCGTTTGCAACAATATGTTTCTGTTAAGTTATATTTGACATAAGTTAGCATAATATTTAGATTCTGTTATTTAGAACTGTCGAATGTAACCAACTAATTATGCAAACTGACTTCACTAATTGTACCTAAGCTGATAAAAATAAATTACACTTAAATTGAATCAGCAGTTCATTATGTATTATCAGTAAAATTAATGATAAGGACATAGTTAACTGCTGATAACATACAATATAATAGCACATAATGAATTGTTAGTAACATATAATTAATTATTGATAGTACATCAATTTAAGTATAATTTATTTTTTACCGTATTAATTCAAGTAAATTTTTTGAAACTATTGAACTCAGTTATAATTTACCTTCCAAAATTCATGTCCAAGTGTAATTTTTCCCTTTACTTAGACTTGTTAATTTAATAATTCTGATGACTCCTGCAATACAACTAATAAGATAATTCAAGTAGAGCCTTCAAATGGTAAGGCATTGAAGCCCAAGAAGCACGGACTTTGATTGCCAAACAGCCAGGCCCAGCCCATCTATTTTGCAAGATTAAACCATGCAGTCTGGCCGGTTAAATGACCACCACACTCACCATTTGACAATAGACCATCTGGATTATGGTGAAGAGATGAAGCAAATGTTAGAGAAATTTGTAGCCTTTAGCAACGGTAAGTTAACGAGAAAAAAAAAGTTGAATGATAAGGTTTCATTGGGTAGGACTAGGAGCGCACATAAATTGAATTGGGTCGAATTGTAGTAGAATTAGAATCGATCCAACTTTATACAGTTTTAAAAAAAAATAAAATTGAAATCGTTAACTATTGGACCAACCTGAATCGCACATTTTTGAGCTGGGTCAGGTTTGTTCGGGTCAAGTCAGTTTAGTTTAGTTCTTTTTAAAAAAAAAAACAGAAACCCATCAAAAATAAACTATATATATATATATATATATATGTGTGCAGTGAAAGTTAAGTCATCTTAGTATTTAAGCCATCTAAGTATTTATGACATTTTGATGATAAAGAAAAAACTTGATACAACAGTGGTTTTGAAATAAAAAAATTAATTACTTAATTTATAATTTTGTTTTTATTAACAAATGTTATTGTGTTGTTACTGTCTCGTTGATTTGTGACTTTAAATTATAATATTAAAAGATAAAGTACTTACTACTATATTAGATAATTAAAACAAAGTTTGTAAACTTAAAATCATATTTTATACCTTTTTTTTAACCCATCAAGTTGGGTGAGAGAATGCAAGAGGGAAAAGAATTTGAAGTATATTTTTTTCAATTTAAATATAAAAGCAAATTAAAGAGGCTATGGGAGTTTATTTTTTTCTATTCGGACAAACGAGATGGTTAGGACATTGCTTTCAAATTTGGAGGTCTTGAGTTGAAACCATTCATCATCTGTCATTCTAATTCTAATAAGTTGTTACATGGCCTGCCAAATGTCACAATATATAACATTGCTATTTTTTAACATGCTATATAACTTGCCATTGGAGCATCTATTTTGATGCTTGTGCAATTACTTGACATTAGCCGCATGAATAGATCGACCATTTGAGATGCTCTAAGTATGTTGTATTAACTCTCCTAATCATAATATTTACTTTATCTATCAATGTTTCTATATTCCAAAAGAGAGAGCAACATAAAAATTTCCCTCGGATATGATCCTTTTCCAACACTCTCTAGGAATGGTAACGAGATAGGGTTGGGATAGAGTATTCTTTTCCTAATTTCATCTCACGAAAAAAAGTTTACCCACAAATCCGTTTAAACTTCATGATAGGTCAGAACAAGTCCCATCAGAGTCTCTCATTTATTTTAAACTTTTATTTATTTATTTATTTATTTTATTAAATTAATTATAATTAACACATTTCAAAGAAAATATTATGTATTAAAATAAGAAATATGCATGTTAAAAAAAAATTAGAATGATATATTTGTTTTGAATATATAACTCTATCAAGTTTGCCTAAATTTTTAATGGATAACTAATAAATATCGTTATAAACATTGACTATATAGCACAAAATACTTTTATTATGTATGATAGAATATTGGAAGCATTGGGAAAAAGCATAAAAAAAAGTGTTTCAATGAAAACAAGGTTTATTTGTTTGAATAGAACAATGGATATATATATATATATATATACATATATTATATAAAAAAAGAATAAATTACATTGAGCTCTCTTAAGATTTTTAACAATTACAGAAAATCTTTCACATTTTTTTTAAAAAACAAATTGGAACAAAAAGAGTTGATAAAAAAAATTTTATGAGTTCAATTCTCGAATTAGGACAGGTAATCTGAACTTTTAACCCGAACCCATTAAAATCAGATTGGGTTGGTTATTTGATTCTTGGTTATTTTGCACATCCATAAGCAGGACCACACTTAAATTTGAGAGTATTCTACGAGACTCACGTAAGATCCACATGAATACTCAAATTTAAGCAAAAAGTCTTACGATGAGACATTTTCAAAAAAAAGTTAAACGAAAATGTCTCTTTGAATAGTACCACACTTAGATTTGAATATTTTACAAGACTTATATAAATTTTACATAAATACTTAAATCTAAACGAAAGTATTGCGGTGAGAACTTGAAACTGAACTTTTTTCCACAATGAGAATACATGAAAGTATTACACCAGATATTCATGCAACTAAGGCATTAAAGGAATGGAAGAAAAATACTACAATTTACTCATTTTCTAAAGAATATATGTTAAAGAAAACAGCTTCTCTACTTATACTAGATCTAATACAAATTGATATACACACACACACACATATAATTAACAATGGATTTTTTTTAATATCATGGCCAAGAAAATTTGATATACTTATTTATATATTTTGATTATGAATTTAAATAAAAAAAAGTTCAGAAATTTCAGTAAGTTAATAACGACAGAGAAGATATCTTTGGGTTGATCAATCTCAAAAAAGGTACAAACAAAAACTATGAAATCAAAGGCCCTGTAAAATGAATATTTTAGGAATATATATTTTACTAATATTTTATTTTTTATTTTTATTTAGTATAATTAGGAACGTCCATTTTATGAAATGAGCATTCTATTAACAATCATTTCAAGTATATTTTTAATTTAGATAAGTAATTCATATTTCATTTTATGTCATTTTTATTCAATTTCTTGTTTCATTCTTCTATGTAACAAATATAAATTTAATACAAACTACTGTACATTATCATTGGGTTTGAGTTTTACTTGGAATTTTTTGTATCAGTGTAATTTGGGGGCCTCTCTATCCTCACTCTTGCTCCTCAGATCTGGAGAGGCATTTTGACATCCTCTAAAATGGCAAACCAAATAGAAAATATGTTTGGAGTTTTAATTTTCTGATTTTACTCTAAAATGATTGCAGAGTCGGGAAAATGAGCTGTTTAGAAATGCTCTTCCATGAATCAATTAGGGTTAGTCCAGTTGACCACCATATCCTTCTTATTGAGGGATGTGAGTATTATTTTCATCATAATCATAGACTGGACTGATTTGTTTATTCAGGACTCATGATTCATATTTGAGAGATTTTTGTTATTGTTAGGTTAAGTTTGTCTATTTTAAATTATGTATTATTCTATAATAGTTTGTATTATTAAGTTGATTGTCGCAAGATGAGAAATTATAAAGTAGACTGGGTCTATCATGTGGCAAGGAGTCCAATCAATCACAATATGACATTTATATAATAAACTTCAAATGTCATATTTGATGTGAAATAAAATTGACATTCGTAATTTTATTTATACAAATGTCATGTTGTGATTGGTCTTATTTATAACCACATGATGAATCTGGTTTACTCCAGAATTTCTCCTGGCAAGAGAAAGTTAGGCACCTTGGGAGGTGTGTATAGATTAAAACAGCCGTAGAAATGCTGCAGACTGCTGAGCAAAAGAGACCAATCACTTTCTGTAAAGGTCTTATTTGAGGCATTTTCTGATTATACTCAAGGATTGATTATAGTATAATCAGTTTGTTAATTGGGTGTATGGTAAGTAAAAATTCTGTAAAGGTGATTATGCAATGAAATCCTGTTAACCAGAAAGATGATATGGCAAGACCCCTAATAATGATCATTATATATATATATATATATATATGGTTGGATATCATGAAGGGGACAATGGGTTTTGGCTATTCACTCGTGAAACTTTTGGTTTATTTATACACACATACATAGAGATGGGTTTGGATGAAAGTGAAAATAATGGCACTAGAGACAACTTCCCTCTGGCATATTTGTTTTTCAAATCATAATTTTGTTTGCCGTGTAATTTGTTTTTCCTGAAAATGCCCGAGTAGATTAGTTGGAAAGCCTGCTGCCTGTGTGTGGTTGTGCAGTAGTCCAGGAAGAAATTATTTGATTCTCCTGTTCTTTTTTCTTCTTTTCGTTCGATGGTCTATGAGATTCTTGAAGTACACGTGAAAAATGTCAAGCCATCACATTTCCATACTAGTCTTTGGAGCTATTTTACTTGTCTTATTCCCTACTTTTCTGTAATTGGGGGGCGCCCCCCCCCCCCCCCCCCCCCCCCAACCCACATATCAACATATGCATATCCGCACACGAGCAAATATATAATGCTTGAAGTGGCTTAAAATCCTGCTAAAAGTAACTTGAATGAATTAAGTGAAGGTTCTACTGTGACCTGAAAAAAATGAAAGACCCCGAGCAGAAGCATGTGATCCCCAGAAAGCCTCTTCGAGACTCCATGAATCAACATTCACCATCCCAAATGTCACAAAGTTGTGGAGATATATCAGAAGATGCAAAAAAGAGTGAAGGAAGGAGAAAGGGAAGGAGAAGAGGAAAAGGCACAAAAGTGGAAAAGTTGCAGGATAGAAAGCCTGAGGTCATTGTTGGGTCTCAAAAGTTTGAATTTATTTAATGTGTTTGGATGTTACTCAAAAGGTTTTATTATTAGTATCTTAGTGCAGTTATGATTACAAAAGCAAGGCTTATCATGCCCTTCTTTAAACCTCATTCCACACTACTACTTTTTTGACAAACTATTACTATTTTACTTTTTGACTATAAAAACTTTGGTCTGCACTTTGCAGCAAATTTTTTTTGTGAAACACTCACCTTTGCTTTAGTTGATAGTCTTTCTCTAATTTTTTCTGTAAGTTAAGCCCTCTCCATATTTATAGCCAAGTTCTCTTACACTTATTGATTTGTCTAATAATCATTTGAGTTGTGCAATCATTTGAGGAAGGTCTCTCTGTGCTCAATCTTGGAATGAATAGCTTTGTGGTACCATCCCTAATACATCTAGCTCATATAATATAAAGTGGTGTTCTTGATTCCAAAATCCAAATACTTAATTAGTGAATGCCATCATATGAATGCTTTTGGTTAATTATGTTGCAAAAGGATTGCTTCATTGAGCTTGAATTTCATGGTATGCACTTCACCAATTAATGGGATTCAATCTCTCTGTGTGTGTGTGTGTGTGTGTGTGTTTGAATTCAAACTCTGCATACCAAATTTCCCAGCTCTCTTGATTTTTTTTGGAGTTGAATTGTTTTACTGAAATGGCCAAATCAAAGAACTCTTGTAAAATTCAATTGGTTGATAATGAAAGTCTTCTATTAAATGGCCAAAAATTTTCATTTCGATAAGTTATCAAATCCCTTTTAATTTCAAATCTGATTTTTTGCAGCTTTTTCCAAGGGTACGCTCTATTTTCAAAACTCCCTCATCTTAAATCAGTCTTATGTTGAACATTTAATGAATCTCAAACTTCTTACCACACTTAAAACAAGAAGATGAAAATTTTTAATAAGACTGTTCATTCTAGAGCAAATAGAAAAAACTGAAATTTGGCAATCCACATAAATTTGGGATTGTGTAATTTTAGGTTCCAAGATATACAAATTTGGTTACTAATGTTGAAACTCCCAAATTTCAATGTTAGATTCAAACAAACGACTATTTTTGACCAACCAACATACCATCATGGTTTTTGGAACAACTAACCCAACTTTCATTTTTGAAGAACATAAACACTTGTATTTTGATTGATTGCATGACCCTGAAATTTATTAGAAGTTGTCTCACTTTTTTTTATTATGCGAATGCATAGATAAAATTGAAGCCAATTGTAATATCATGAAAGGATTAGGGATGCAATATGTTAGGCAATTAAGAAAGACCCCCTTGGGTGGACCGTGGATTAGCACAAATTCTCAATCATTTATCTCTTGAGTCAATCTCACATGTGTCTCAAATTGAACTAACTGCAAGTTGAGTTCAAGTAACTTAATATTTTATATAGTCTAAAATCATCGAGTTCAAAATACCTAGGAAATTTTATTATTTCAAAAGTGAAGCAAGTAATGTCTCATGTCCACATTTCCATGATTTTGCAGCCTTAGATCATAGAATTCCATGAAAGCAATTCCTTTAAGCCGCATACAGTTCACTTAAAATAGTGTTCAGATAAGCATGGTATAATACTTCCGCATTGCTTTGGTAATTTGAATCCAACCACCCTTATTTTACATATTTTTCTTACATAATGAAAGCTCTAAACTTTTAGTCTTGGTTGACGTGAAAAGGAGAGATTACAGAATGCATATGCAGGGGATACAAAGGGGAATTCTGTAATGAATTATTTAGATAGTCCAAGAGGTGACCCAAGTCTACCTAGATGGTTGTCTATCAATTTCAAAAAAAAGGGAAGAAGATTAACAACATAGACGGACAAATTTTACCACTCTGTTTTATGAAACAACACTAAATTTGCTTCTCTCAGCTGATTGAAGTCTACCATCTCTGTTTGTTTGCCACCTACGGATAAGGGTGGATCGGGTCCACCTCCATTATTAGTGAAGGGACTATTAATCCCAACCTACCTGTTCCCACTAATTAATCACTTATGAAGGTCATAATATAATGCATGGTACCATTATGGATTCTTAGAGGCATACCACAACCTTTGCCCATTTCACATTCTTTGGTGCCAATTCCTCCTTGATGCCTTAAAATTTGAACTAGTAAGTAGTAGTACTAACCAAGAACACATTTTTTCAATTGCTTTGGGACTACTTGACTGATGAAATTTCAGGACAAGTCTTTTTCGAGGGACCTTCATTAATCAGGTAATTCCAGGTATTGGGAACAGGACTTGCTTGTCATATATTCTATAGTCAGCTTGGTCCATGATTAAAATTTAAAAAACTCTCTTATTTTTGATAATAACTTAATTTGGAGCACATACATTTGGTGACTTGAAATCTAACTGTATTCCAAAATTGCACCCAATTCTACCACTTCTTTAGATCAAGGAAACTTTGAATGCTGAAATCAAGGCAATCCACCTATTAATCTTGCATTCTTAAATAGCACATATCTTGGAACAAAATTTCAGATTTTCAGCCTAGCATTCTTCGAGAGCATATATTGTCTCATGATGATTTTTTAAGTAAATTTCACATTTCCTTGGGATCATAGTATTTCCCAAAAGTTGATGTTGGGAAAATTTAAGTGAACAAACACTCAATTTTAACAAGCATCATATAGCACTTATATAGAACATTGTCACAAAAAAGTGAATTCATAGCACATAGGACTAATACATATTATGCATGCATTAACGTGATGACTTAGAAAGTACAAAAAACACTATAACGGAAACTAATACATAAAGTGTAAACATGCATTAAACGCGATTCATCATGGTCGACCTTGAAGGGCTCCCCCGCGCCTCTCCCTCTTCCTCCACACAAATTTTATTAATTTCTTTATCATCTTAAAAAGTATGCGCATCGTGTGCACCACAAGAACAAAGGCCATCAAACCAATCCATATCATGACAATTAGGATCGAGACATCCTCTGTAGTCTTATTATGGGTAACAAGGCTTGATACGGAGAACAAATAAGTTAGTGCCATTGCTGTAATTGCAACCCATATGATGAGCATCAAAATCCAAATAAAAAACCTTCGCCATGCAAGGCCACTTGTGAGCAATAAAATAATGCTCAGAGATGCAACAAAGCCAATTGTGTTGCAAATTAGGAATACGTTATATCCATGTGGATTATTAGATGCCAATACGGATTTCCCTACTCTGCGTGAGTCATCTTGCCAAACACCACTAGGAGGGTTCGCACCCACTTGCTCACATTGGGCTTGGCAGTCATCTTGCCACACACCACCAGGAGGGTTCACACCCACTTGAAAAGCCATAGTAGCGATTAGGGATGCCACCACCATTAGCGTATTCCGCGTCTTTTCTAGCCAATTATCTTGCTTCTTAAGGTACTTCTCCCAGACTTTCTCCAGTGGATGTGGTGATGAAATTCTATAATTTGTATCCCAACTCAAGCTTGTATTCATTGTTGTCCCAAATTCACTTACTGACGAACGATTAGCCTCTGCTCCTGAAGCTCCTGCGCGTTTAAGGGACTCTATGATGTTTTTATCTTTCACATCTCTTCGACTTTGTGCTAAAACGTCAGCTGCTGTAAATCCATTCGCATTCGTCGCATTCACTTCGATTGTACTACTTGTGAGCAAAAAATTTATAGTCTGCAAAACATATATAATTAGTTTTAAATCGAACAAGAGAATTACCAAAATTAACACTTACCTCCACCATCTTTAATCTATTTGGTTTGATTGCAATTGATTCAAATTCTTTACCATATCCAAACTGTAATACAAATTATTGCCTTTGAAACCTTTAGTTGGAGCCTCCAAAAGTCTAATTATACATGAGCTAATTGAGGAAATCTAATGTTGACTTTGATTTTCTAAATTATTTCCATACCTGAATTTGTTTATCAGCCACTGCTAGATGCAAGATAGTGTTTCCATCATCATCCTTAGAATTCACAAACTCATCACTACCCAAAGTCTCCACCAAAAGCTTCAAAGCCTCCAACTGATTGTGATTCACACACAAATGCAAAATGGTAGCACCAGAGTACTCCACTTTGACTCGAGCTGCATGTGGCCTGGCTCTAACCAACTCTTTCAAGACATCAACATGGCCTTTAATGGCTGCAAGATGGAGAGGATTTCTACCATCTCGGTCAGGAGCCAAGCACATCTCAGAATTAACAGATAACAAAGCTTGTACTATTTCTACATATCCTTTTGCAGAAGCCAGGTGAAGAGGTGATGATCGTCGTGAGTTTACCTCTCGAGCAAGTTCAGGCTTTCTACGTAATATCTCATTCACAAAATCTGTGTGTCCAAGCATTGCAGCTACATGCAGAGGTGTCTCATTGAAACAATTTACAATAACTCTATCAAGAATCAGTGGATCCTCTTGAAGCAATACCACCAAGGAACTTACACTCCCTTGAACTGCTGCCTCAAAAAGCTTACTCTCCATTCTCTCTCTCTCTTTCCTCCAATGTATCCGTCTCTCTTGCAATGTTTGGAAGAGCCAGAGCTAATTAAGATTGCAGCAGACGTATAATTATTTGTTACACATTACTGTCTTCCATTACTGTCTTTAGTGCAACTGATCCTTGAATTTGGTCCCCCACAGCCACAGGTCCGGTCCACCCCCCAGCTCAACTCCCACCACTGTACGGGACTGTGACCGCCTAACTTGCGCCAGGGGTAATAACGTTCATAATAGAGCGGAGCAGCATTAGTTGTTCAATTTTGACGCCTACTTTAAAGAAAGGGCATTGCAAGTTGCGCGTAGATGCAATGCACCACCTGCCCTTTCTTACTCTGGACTGGAGAGACACTTACGTGGCTACATCTGTTCATAACAAATGGTCCCACTAATCTACCTATTCTGTCGTAGGAGTCCCATGTCCCACTTAAGATTACAAAACATTTATTGTGACCAATCTCCGTGTCTGTTCATGTATTACACGAATTAATTAAATCGTAAGAGTTGGATCTCTTCGAATTTTCAAAATAATCTTTTTACATTTAATACATTATCAAAAATATAATAATGAATAAGAAACTAATATAATTAACTCCGAATACAAGACATTCCCATTTTTCAATCATGGTTTGAAAGCAAAATTTTATCCCCATAAATATATGGTCCAGTGACCCAAAAAAAAAAAAAACAGATATAGGTTGACAACTCTGTAGTTTTATTTAATAACTAATATTTGGATAAAAGGAACTTTGTCTCATTTATTGGCTTCAAAACATTTCATTCAATCACTTTATCTAGTTGGGCAAGTACATCATTATTAAATAAGATAAAAGCTAAATTTCTGTCAATATTATAAAGATCTTCTCTAAATAAGATAAGGTTAAAATACTTTTAATTAATTTTTTTTATTTTCAAATAAATATTAATTAAAATCTTCTTGAGTAAAAAAATATAAATTATTTATCATAAATTTATTTTTATATAAAATGAAATAATTATTTAAAAAAAATTAAAATTTGAAAAAATGAAAAATAAAATAAAATAAAATTGGAAGGAGCACTTTCGTTATTTTAAAAAAAAGGATTGGAGGAGATGTATTTGTAGTTTGCCAATTAAAGTACGAAATTCGGTGTCATTTCAAAAATTTTAAAAAAATATCTTTATAATTGTCAGAAATTTTAAAAAATATTAGTATAATTTATTTTCACTTAGTAACAAGATGTTCTACATGAACTTTTTATAAATAGTTCCACTGTCCATAAATGTTAGAAAATCTAAAATTAAAGTGCATGGGTAAAGTAAAAAATTCCTTCTTCTTCAATTCATAGAATTAGAATATCACAGAAACCGTAGAATCTTTAGGAATGCCCATCATTGGAAATATATTTTTTTACTATTGTTTTTATTGATTTTTTTTAAATTAAGAATTAGTCTTCATAATTTTTTTTCCATAAAAATTCTTTCAATTTTAAAGCTTATACTTTGAACCCATAACTGTAAGTTATAGGTCCACCATTAGCTCTAGTTTGCTTTTTATCCCACTCATGTAATTTTTTCGTTATCGTCCGGATTCATGTAATTTCTAAAGATGATTTTTTAAAAGATGCTTCTAAAGTCATATTTGGATAAAAATTTAGGTTAAAGACATTTCTCCCAAAAATACTTTTAAAAATTGCATGTTTTCATCCAATAATGAAAAAATTGCAAAAATTTGGGATTTTTTTTTTAAATATCACACAGATGAGGTAAAAAAATTTCAACTTTATTGTTTTATAAATTTCTCTCTTGTCCATTTAAAATTAGATAAATAAATTCAACATAGCCTCAAGTACAGGGTCAATTGTACCCAGCACATTGTATGAGTTCGACTTTATGTCTAATATTTAAACCTAAAATTAAACCGTCTGCGTTTGTGAAGGGGCAATGATTTGCAGGACCACCCAATAGAATCTCCCTTGGGTCAAGCCTTAGTGAAGGGGCAATGATTTGCACCACCAAATAAAATCTCCCTTGAGTCAAGCCTTAAGTGAAGGGGCAATGATTTGCAGGACCACCAAATAGAATCTCCCTTGGGTCAAGCCTTAAGTTGCTTTTGGTCATTCGCTGCGCTGGGAATAAAAGATGACGTATCTTTTTCCTCTTATGCGGACTGCGTGCATTGTGGGTTCATTTGCCCCCTTAACTTTTTCTTCTTTTTTTATTGTTTTCATCAATTGTAATGCATTGCACCATTTTGGACGGTGCATTTTTCTCTCTCTAAGTCATGGGTTTGGATACTCTTTCATTTCTTTCTTTTTTCATAAGTAGGGTCTATCATTTGTGAGACCTAATTGGAAGGGCATTAAGTATTGATGTCCAACCAATCATTTAGAGGATGAGCCGTAAGTACTAGGTCAACCGTATTCAGAACACACGGTTACAAGGATCCGTAGGACCACCAAACGGAATTTCCCTCGGAGTTTGGCTCTTGTTTGTTTTTATTTTTTATTTTTGAGACCTTTTACTCGTTTTTAAACTCTGACCATTTTAAAAATGGAGTTACACCTATTTCTTGGAACTAGTAATATTGTACGTGCGTTGCATGTGAATAATTTATAATCACAAATCACTGCATACAATATTTTTTGTTTATATTTTCCATGACATTGAGAACAAAAAATGAGTTACAAAATATGCAACATACAATTTTCCTCAATTCCATATGGTACTTTGCTCTAAGCTATCTCAATTCCTGCTAAATTTCATTATCATAATTGTCTGAAAGGTCATCAGACAATGAATGAATTGCAAAAAAGGAATGGGAACCTAATAAAGATTTGATAAAATTTAATGCACTGGATGAACTTTTATTCTCTATTCCTATCTCTCCCTTTGAAAAATTGCTTAATCCAATTTTCATGTTCTTCATTAGAATGGCTCTCTCCAGAGCCTACTGAACTGCATGCAAGACTTTTGTGCTGATCCCAAATTCTTGTATAATGGAAACTATTGGATTGGATTGATAAAGTTGGATTCTTTGTATCATTTGAAACATAATTCTCAGGCCATCAACCTGATATGTGATCTCCTCAAACCGTCCATGCATAGCAGCACACCCATTGCCAGAACACTGCAAAATTTGCAAATCTTTGGCACTGGGATTCTTCGACAGAAAATTCATGAAGGAACCATTAGAGGTATGGTTGGAGGCACAATTGTGGCAGAAGCCTAAATTTGCAAAGCACGGAGTTTCTTCTATTCTTGACCCTGACTTCCACTCTGGCACCAATGAAACAATCTCCCCATCGATCATGTCTGCTATTTTAGTCACATCTTGGTCTATTATATCCAACTCTGCAACCATTTCAGTTGCAACACTCAATGCTGTATCGGATTCAATGTCGAATGGAAAATAAATGTTTCTGATATGGCTTGCAAAGAGAGAGAATTATAATGCCAGCTTTGAGCTCCACTAATACAGATACAGAAACAGTTCATAGATATGACGTCTAAACAATATTTATTATGTTTATGACCTTCTTTGTCTGTTTCAAAGGTGACACCATTGGAGAATCCATTGAAGGAGCCATCGCCAAATGAGTTTCCTTCATAATCTAGCTCAAAGAAAGGCTGCCTTAAGAGAGGGTCCCTGTACTCTAGTTCTCTCTGGCACTCTATCGGTCTTAAATCAAATTCAAAATCACCAATTTTACTAGTATGCTTGCCCAATCAGCATTGCGAAATCACAACCTATATCCCCAAAAAGTGAATTGTATATCCTATGTTCATAAAAAAAACAACAATAAAGACACCAAAATAGGGGTGCAAAGCCATGTGCAACCTACTGATTGGGAATTCCAAATCACTACATGTCCTCACCAGTACACATATAGTGCCTAACAAAGTATAGTGGCTCCCAAACTATATGTAACTCCACAGCATGCTAATAATATAGCTAGGATCTTGATACAAAATGGAAAACCATTTGACATGTGATGCACTATCCAGATTAGGAGGGGAAAAAAACTTGCCTTGTGGACGACTGCAATTCTTCTTTGACCATCATTGAGTTGAATCTCAGTTGCTTCTTCTGCTTGCAAGAGAAGTTTTCTGTGTGATGCTTCTGGCCACAAAAAAGAATCAATAGTGTATCAGAATTCAGTATTACATCTGTGTACAATACCAGCTATACAATAACATTAGGTTTTAGAAGGTAACTTCTCATAAGAGACATAGAAAGTCAGTAATATCTGCTTGTCTTGGCTTCAAGTCCATGATTTTTGCTGCACAACATCATTGTAGCAACACAAACATTTTAACCTGCTGCTACATTTATTTACAGATTTTAATAGATAATAACAGTGTTGTCATGTTACTCAACATTTCTAACCATGGAAGTATGAGATGAAGTATTTTATTTCCTACAAGACTACGTAGGCTTTTTGATTATTTAATTTACCTTCAAAAACATTACGAATGACAGTAAATAGAAAAAAGAAATGATGAATAGAAAATGTATAATTATTGTTTACACTCTTTAGGGACATATTGGCATGATTAAACCAAGAACAAAAAGTGAATAATTTGTCATTCAGATGATCATATGATATGTTGGAATCGTGCCATTATAGCATGTATTTTTTAACTACTTTAACCTACATATGTGCTTGGGTGAAGAAGTTGTTCAAGATGCTGTGCATCCACCATCTTAATTGCACTACAAATATCAACAAGCCCTTCGTTAAACATGTCTGTGCAATCTCCACTGCAACTTTACTGTATGCTTGTCTGATCAGTATTGCAAAATCGCAGCATATATCCCCCCAAAAGTGAACTGTATATCCTATGTTCATAAAAAAAAAAAAAGAAAAAAAAAGAAAAAACAATACAATACTGACACCAAAACAGGGGTGCAAACCCATGTAAAGGTGGGATACACTAAAATAAATCAACGAACAAAATTCATATTGCTATTACAAGATTCTATACCATCAAATATTTGTTAATGAATATATTACAATTTGGTCTTGCTGTTTTAGTGGAAAAACTCATAATTGAGCAACAAGACACATTTATTATTCGAGGCCAATGTTGCCATAGTTATGTAATGCTTAATGACTTCACAAAGTTGAATAATTATGTACAATTGTTCATTTCATAAGAGAACTTTATTTCACATTCCTAAGAAACTATTAATTGAGTATTAAAAAAAAGGTAGAAGGCATTAAAAAAATCAAGTATAAGGCTTCCAAGGTTTCAGGAAAAAAACACAAATTCAAAAGCATTAAAGATTGTTAATTCTTGCCCTTGAATTTGGGAGTTTGAACTCCTACAATCTAGGACAAATAGAATGCCATCGAGGACTTTTTTTTTTTAATTCTATCAGACAATGTTAGAGGATGTAATATTAAATTACACCATCTCTAATAGCTTGAACTTTTAGATGAATTGGTAGTTTAACATGGTATCAAAACAGGTAAAGGTGCAGAATTCAAACCTCACTATTACCTTGATAGTATGAATTGATACACGTGTAGGCTCAGGTTCGCCACACGTGAGGGGGTGTGTTAGAGGATATAATATTAAAGTTACACCATCTCTAATAGCTTAAACTTTTAAATGAGTTAGTGGTTTAACAGACAAGCACCCAAACTTCTGGCACTTTCTATGAATTCCGAATCTCAAACCAAGAATCTAGGTAGTCAATATCCTAATTAATCTTCTTTTTTTTTTTTTTTTTTATGGAGAACTATACTTTCACATAGAAAAGTAAAGATTGGTTCCGCACGGTTCTTTATTTTCAAAATCAGAAGGTACAAATATATGCTAGTTCATCCAAAAAGTACAAATATTTGATAGTTCATCTTTACAAGAACATAAAAAAAGAAAAAGAAAAAATAGTTAATCAACCACAATAAAGAACATGAACCAGAAATAAATAAACAAAATAGAAAAGAAGAAGCATGGCTACTACTTAGATTTACACGTATGTCTCATTGTCCAAACAATGAGAAGGTAATACTCTATTATTGGTTTGTGTCTATGATTTACCCTTCCATGAAAAGAGATATAGAGGTACGTCATGCTGCAAATTTAGTCCACGTGTAATTCAAATAATAACAATAGATTTCAATCTTTGCTCACTTGAACTTTCCAAGTGTCAACTTTTTCAAATTAACTTTTTAATCAAGTAGTCAAGGAAAATTGCAGTGAACTAAAAGAACTTTAACCATTGCAATGCTAATAAATATTATCTTTTAATAAGTAATGCTGATAACATATTATAATTAAATTCAAAAAGAGGAATATATAAAACATGGTCCTTGGCTGACAACTTTTGAGATTTGCCAAATTTGCAAATCAATTGCCCATATGCTAATGCATGGAGATTTGCTTAAGTGATAAAGATTCAAACTTCTCATCATCAAACTATTTCACAAGAAACAACTCATTTTACTCAAGTTCATCCTTTAATATGAACACCATAACCCAATTATCGATATAGCCATCAATGAATCTCCAACAAAGTTATTTGTAGGTTTTAGCCTCACGCAACATATTGACTATTATGTATGCAACAATGTTAGACAAATTATCACATTCAAACATAATGAAAATCAAGGTTCCAAATAAGAACAACTTGTTTAAGCCCCCCTACTCTTTTTTTTCTAGCTTTGTTTTTTTTCTTTTTTCTTCATTTTTCTCATGAAAAGATCTTGTTAAATGAAAATATTATCCTTCATGCCTATGTCAGACCATCCATGCAGGCAAAAGAAATAGTGAAAGGATTTGGGTCACACCTATTCATAAATTATTTGATTTTGTCTATTTATTGTCTTCAACATATATGTGTTTGGTTTTTTTCTATTTATTTTCTCCCCCTCTGTTTGTTTTATTATCTCTCTCTCTCTCTCTCTCTCTCTCTGTCTCTCTCTCTCTCTCTCTATATATATATATATACACACACACACACACATATATATATATATATATATATTCCCTTTTTTCTTTCACTTGATTTTGTTTTTTGCACATTTTTTTCTTGTGGGATTTTAAAACTATTTGTCCTCATTTTTTTTTTATTTATCATGACAATTTCTGGTTTTAAATGCTAAATGGAACAAATATATAGAAGTTAACTTTCAAAAGATAAGCAAACATATTTTTTTTCTTTTTAATTTAAAAAATATAGAAGTTACATTTTTTTCTTATTACAAGGACTATAAAAAACATTACTAAATGATACCCAACGATTTTTTCTTTTCCATCCTCCATTACTTTATGCATTGATAGTTCTAGTATCTTGTTCAATGCCTTTTCTTCTAAAATTTTTTCAGTAGTTCCTATACCTCAGCCCAACCTCTGTATATATCGGATTTTGGAAAGAGCCGGTGAAAAACCAACCAATTAAGAAGCAATTCAATATCTTGTTTGTGAACCAAATTTTGATCTAAGCATGTTATTGTGTCATTGTGTGGTATTGGTTCAAAACTCAATTTTAACTATGCAAATGAATTGTCAATTAAAATAATTATTTCAAATGCAATAGGCGAAGAAAGAAAATCTTCAAATTTACAGTGGACTGTACAAAAGAGAAAATATAAATTTAAGGTCCACAAAATGGAGCAATTACCACTACACAAGAACAATGGCCTTATCATGCAAAAAATCTATACTTTCATTAGGCCAATGTGGTATAAGGCTTATTGAACAAAATTGCCTATTACATAATAATACTTTTAATGGAGTAGGCACACAGAACATAATTATAAAGCCAATCAACTTCAGAATTTTCAAAGAAGTTTCCTATACACAAAGAAATGCAACAAATAGAACAATTAGAACAAATAAACATATCAAGTTATCAATCCCCTGTAGTATTAACAAACATTATAGAGCACAATGCTCTCCAGATACATACAGAAGAGTAGTTTAAATGCAATAAGTAATAATGTTGACATAAAAGAACAAACCAGGTTGACTTAAACATTTCCTTGAACACGTGTGAGATCTTCCAAAATTCCACAAATTATCAACAACAAAAAGAAAAAAGAAACAAATACCTTCAAAAATAGATTGCGTTCTTCTGTAAATTGATTATTATGGCTTGATATGAATTATAAACTTATTGAATAAAAAAATATAAAAAATAATAAGAGAATGATGAAATCATCCAAAGAAGAGATATGGACAAAGTGTCTTATATGAGAATCAAAGTAAAAAGAAAGTGAGGGAGAGAGCAGGATTTCAGAACATATTAGACATCCAAAATGTATAAGAATGCTTAAATACTTACAATTTATACATTTTCCCAATGCTTGAGATTCTTGTTTAAAAGTCCAGATCCCCTTTACTTTCAAATATCTACCTAAGTTGAAAATAGAAATTAAATAGAAAAACTTAAGATATAAAGTTGCCAATATGATGGTAAATTGAAAAGCAAAGTCATACCTTCTTATTTAAAGGTCTTGCCCTGAACTTCGAAGCATTTTCAAGTTCTTCATAACTTTTGATCCCGAGGGGACGTGCCCTCATTGAGGTTTGAAGAAGGGATGGGACCAAGTTTAATGAGATGGTTAGAAGGGTATTAGCATGTCCCCATAGGTTCAAATATACTCCACTCAGCTCAACTCAACTCAACTAAGCTTTTTAAGTTTGTCTTAATTATTTGGGGTTGACTAAATGAATTCTATTTTTCAATTCCACTCTTTTCTAAGATCATGGATTCAATTAAACCACAAGTTGCCATGTGATATCTGACTTGCAACCACTGGCCATTAGCTTTAGGATTTTGAGCCTATCAAAAAATATATATAAATAGAAAAATAGGAATGACTTGCAATGATTGAAGGAGTTATGTTGAACAGTTTCATTGCACTGGATAAAACTTTTAACATTTCCCTGACAAATGGGTTCTGATAGCAAAATAGGATCGAGTGTATGGTATATAACCAGGGACCAAAGTATCTAAAATTTTATTTGAGAAGATTGACAAAAATAAGCAACATGGATTATTGAAAAGAGATGCAAAACCAATCCTCCCAAAAATAAGCACGTTGGATTATTAAAATAGAAAGAGAAAACCATAATACCATCCACTTGCTACAACATTGTAAATCACACTAAAAACTTCATGGAAGAACCCAATGAATCTTGGCTACCTCAATATTTCAAGGATACCACACTTTCAAATTTACTTGAAGTGACCGTGGGATAATCTAGATGTGTGGCAGATTCAATCAATTAGTCCACCACATATCAACCATATTGCAATCTAACACAATCATACTAAAAGGCCATTAAACAAAATCAAGTAGCACCAGATTATTGGAATACTGAAAGGAATATAAAAGGTAATAAGGGTGTCAGCAGAACATTATATAAAAAATACATACACGTTAGTAGTCACAGAGCAATTAAATAGTAGAAATTGAACATTATGGGCCCTTAAATAATCTTTTAATACTAACAGATTATTTATCCAAAAAAAAAAAAATCACAGCCATACATTTAAACTAACTTTTTGTTTTATTAATTTTTCATTTTTGCTGGCTGTGATGGATGGCAGTGATAAACTTTAAGAAGGCTAAAAAATACCTCTAGGACCGAAGTGGTTACCATCACAGTGAAAGCGTTGCCATCAATGTTAATTCTATGACGTCTAACTTGCTCTAACTTGCTCAAGCAATTGTTGCATGCATTCGGCAGGATGAAAGTAATCACCTTCTGCAGAACCCCAATAATCGAAAGATTTCTCCACTTCCTGTTGATCAGCAAGTATCTTTTAACCAAAGTAGATAAATGGATAAGAAGACAACCCAGGACATTGATTTGTGTAGATTGTTATTTCATTTGTCAGCCATGTAAATGCTAATTAATTTCATTTCAAACGACAATATAAAATAAATATCCATTTTTTTCACCTTACATGACAATGAATATAACATTACCTATTCATTTCACAAATTTCATATGCAATATTGGCTCAACAAAATTAGAATGCTCATTCAATCACATTTCTTGCAGGGTTATGGGTTTGCCATGGCCATTATGGCATTGAATTTTATTATGATAGAAATTGCAAAGTGCCACGGTCTCCCGAACTGATGATACTTTTATGTAATGATTCTGGTCCGTTATTATAACCATGGCATGCACAGGCATGTGTCGAGGACTTCATCTTTCCAAGATAAAGGGATACATAGAATGCAAGTGAAAGTAATTGTGTCTTTCCACATTCATATAAGATGGAAGTTTTGGGGAGTATCAAATATCAATATAAGAAAATCGTAAAATCTTTCCATCTAAAGATGTGAGGTTCAATGTTCAATATATGCCATAAGAAACTGTCTGGTTAGTAATGAAATAAGCATCATTTGTCACCAAAAAGAAATGTTAGGAAGTTTCTTGTGTTTGTTTATTATTAAACATAGTCTCAGGTGGCACATTTTTCAGCCAATGGTTAAGGGCAAATAAAACACTATTAATGCTACACAAAATTGAATAGTCCCTAATCTAGATATTTGTTTATTTTATTAACCATAAGAGAAGAAATTTCATTGTTTATTTGTTCTTCTTCTTGGTTTTTCTTTCTGTCTTTCTTTATTTAGGTTTTTTTTTATTGGGTCAGAATCTGCAATTGAGTTGACTGGCTGGCTTTGAAATCTTGTTTTTCTATAAAGAATTTGGGACAAAAATTCTTGAATAGGTATATAGAAAGGGGCAGACAAGTTAAACATAAAACTCCAAATCATTACCAAACAAATTAACAATAAAAAACTAAAATAACGCATTATGCTCTGTATCACCAAAAGATATATAATGGCCTCACTTTGTGATTCGTATAACCATATCACATCACATATCTAGCGCCATGGGTAGTAACATGATTTTCTCTCTCTCTACTTTCTCTCTCTATATTCTCTCTCTACTATGCTCTTCCATCTCTCCAATCTCAGCCGTCCAATCCTTGTTTCTTCATCTCATCCCCTTCCCCTCCATTAAAAAATTCAATTCTGCATTTGAAATACTTGTCATCCAGACAATGAAATTATAATTTCAGTTCAGTTTCAATTGTGGCAGAATTGGAACTGGAATTGTAATTTTATGTTTGAATTCAAATTCAATTCTGCATTTGAAATACTTTATGCCAGCTACAGCGAAGGGATACTCCCACTCAACTTTGTTTCCATCCCTTTTGTGCAACAAGTTCTGCAATGAATCCTATTAAAGGAACCAAAAGGCATGAAAAATTCTTTCAACCTTTAACCAATTATTCCATATCAAAACGACAATACCCAACCAACTGTTTTTTTTTTTTGGATAAAGGACACCAAGAACTGTTTAATCATACTTTATCACTGTTCACACCCCAAATCATAGATATGGCATCGGCTCTCCCTAGTTTCTAGTCCAATCAAAGATGAACCAGCCACCTGACACTCTCAAGGTAGGCCCTCAAACTCTAGCCACCGATCCAAATAAGAAGTTTTTTAAACAAACTGTCAAAATGACTAATTGAATATTTCTTTCATAGTAAAATTTCCAAATCAAAGCCACAAGCTTAGAACTTTGACTCATGTAAGTTCAACAGTTTATTAACAGGAACCTAACTTTTCATTCCACTGAATCCACCCTGTCAAGACATTTTACGTTCGTGTGGTGCAGCTCCTTACTTTTCTTTTTGACAATCACTTTGACCTTGTAACACCTTCAACTGTTTATCAGACCAGTTATTTGTCTTTGTTATCTATGAAGAAACTTTTTCAAGTTACAGGGTAGCTGAATACATATGGAGAAATGTTATTTGAACAATGGGCACAAATGAGTCGTCATGGGGATAAAAATACCTAAAAAGAAGATATAGATCTATAGAAAAAGTTCATTTAAAAATTTTAAGAGAACAAGCTTCAATGTAAGATATAACTTTTTAACTTGCTGGAATCACGATGCCATTTATGCTGCTAACATCATATAGTTGACATAATGCACTAATAATTCGTCAATTGCTTAAAGCTAGGAATAGATAAATGCAAGTCATGTAAATTGAAGGAAAGGAAACAAACCGGATACATCTTGGCAAAAAAGATAAGATTCTCCAATGATATATAACCTCCGCCCCTGAAAATAACATTGAAATTTGAAAATTTTGAAAAATATTATGAAGAAACAAGGAAAATCTTAGCACAAACCAGCTTCTATACCACGTACCTGAAATCTGTTGAAGGATCAGATCCTTGCCTTGACAACTCTATCCCTATCATTGCTATCCACCACAAATATATAAGACCCTATATGTTCTGGGAAAATTATTAGGGGAGAAGAGAGAGTGGGAGTTGGGGCAAAGAAGATGCCTCTTTGTCTTCACTCACTGGAAAATATCGATGGAGAAGGAAGGGTACATCTAGTTCTAGAAAGAATGTTAGGGCATTGAAAACCCCTGCACAACGGTGATCGAAGGGGCGATGTTGTGGAACACGACGACAGAGAGAGATGTGGGGTGTCTCACAACGGAATGACGACAGATCTGATGCACGAATGTCCTGGAGAAGAAGCAAGTGATGAGCGACGGTAACTGGGAACGACAGCGACGATGAAGACCGTTTGCGATGACGGTAACTGGGAACGACACGACAATGAAGACGGTGATGTCGTGTGAGTGGATGGAGAAAATAGAGTGAATACAGGAGAGGAATGTTGATCGCTCGTATGCAAATAATTTGCTGGTTTCCATTGCAGAGGAGGGTGGGAGCTTAACGGTTTGTAACGGTTGGTTTGTGGAGTGGATTCACTGAATGAATGAGGGTATTTGTGGAGTGGATTTATTGAATGAGGGTATTTTGGTGAACTCAGTGCAAAACATTTTTAGAGAAAACATATAAGAGGATCCATACATTTATAGGTAGTATAGATATAGATAGATATAGATATAATACTGCTGAGATGTCTATTCATTGTGATTTCTTGCAGAGACAAGCTCATCTTTAAACATGATTCAGTCAATGCGTGATTAGGTTGATATAAACCTGTATTATTCTTACCACTTAAGCTCTCTAGTATCACGACTCCAAAGCTAAAAAGTGAGACATATAACCACAGTTTCTATCCTTCACAAAATCTACCGTTGTGTGTGTGTACATATTAAAATTCGTTTCATTTATTCTTGAATCAATAAGTTGGTTCACTTACTCTGTCCCAATAATATTGTGTTTGCTTGAGACGCATTCTCTTGAAAAATTCTTTCTACCCTGAAATCTGAAAAAGGAACTTTGTAAATAGTTGGTTTCAACATATGCAAGTGTGGTTCAACTAAGGGACACAAAATATTGCATGGAAACAATGCCTTTCTCCAACTCATTTGGACATTCACAAAAAACGGAGTTTTTATAGTGCTTGAAGTTTTAAGTGTTTTGTGCATTCTAGTTCCAAGAAATAATTCTCATATTTGCAGAACTCACATTGTTGAGTTTTTTTAACCTTCTTATGTGACTGGATTTTTAATCTTTTTATGACAGGACAATGGTTGCCTGGAGGAGAGAGTGGAGAAGAAGACAAAGCAAGAGACCCGTTGTATAAAACTAGGGTGTTCTAGGAAGATGATGTTTTCATTAACACCTTTACTACAGAATTAATTTCAAATTTACATATTTTTATTGTCTCAACTTCATCCTCTCTTGTCATGGAAATCTATATCCAGGTTCCTCAATTTCCATCCAAAACATGGATTTGGAATTTGTCCCTCAAATCAGCATGCAGTCTCCTATTTTGGATTGAATTCCTTTCTCTCTTTTTTTTTTTCACTGTAAATTATAGACTTGTCCGTAATTTTGGAGAGACTTTTTCAGAGGATATTGAGCACAAAAGTAAGAGAAGTTTTTAAATTTTTCTAAAACAAGAGCATATCATACTCTCTTCAACTTATACATAGAAAACAATGGCCTCCCAATTTTAAACCCAGATTCCATCTCCTACTCCAACTAGATTGAGTCATTTGGGTAGTGTGATCGATGGACACCAAGGCTTGTGGGTTCAAGTTTTGGCATCATTCGAAGACGTATTATGAAGAATATTTGAGGATTCGAGTCAAAAAAAAATGTAAATCATCATTGATAAGGCTTGAGAAGTTGAGTCAGTTAGTAAGTCGTGAGTGAGTCTTGTACTTTTAAGAATTTTTTTTTTTAATAGTGAATTTGTGTATGTATAGACTAGGTCCCATGATTTTTATATTCTAGAATTTTTCATATAAAAATCTTACATTATGTTTAGTACGGTAGAATGGACATTTCAAGAATGCCCATTCTCACTTTTTTTTTTTCTTATTTTTGTTTAGTATAATTAAAAATATCTATTATACGACATTTTTTTAAAATCATTCTAAGTATTCATTTGTCCCAATTGAATATTTCATTTCATAAAATAATTATTCCACTTCTGCGTTGATTATTTTGGATTGCATGTTAAAAAAGAAGTAAATTTGATAAGGAATTGAACCTCATAAATTGATGCAGGGCATATGAACTAGAGTACAGATACATTGGAGGTGATCAGTTGGCAATTGGGTGAACTAGCATTCTGATTGTAGTAATGCTCAGTGATCTTGAATTAATGCAATCCTTCAAGTCCTTATCGCAGGTTATTAAAATCCAATCATCATCAGTATCCAGACACTCGATCGTAAAAGTTCCAACATTTAACTTCAATCTCTTGGACACTTTCTGCTCCAACTCTAGCATTCCCGACGAACAGGAGAGCTCAAATTTTATTTTTTTGCCTCTATACTCTGCCTTTATTGTCACCGTCCTCACATCTTGAATTGTTGCGTGAGCTGCAGAAGCTATAGCTTGATCAGCGGTCAAATTGGAACATGGAGGGTTACGCTTAAAGAGGGAGTGATTGTTCTTGTTTTTCTTGTGAGAGGGCCACCGTCCAATCTTATGCTGCCTGCAAATGCGCTTCAATGTAGACCGGCTAACTGCATAAGAAAAAAAACTTCCATTACTATTCCACCGGCAGAGGAAAATCCAGCTTCTCTATAGTAAAAATTGAATATGATTAGAGCCAACAATTTGTAGGTGTGTAAGCTTACCACCAAGGCTCTCTGCAGCAGCTTCAAGTTTCCTTCCAAAATGTTGTTTGATATCTTCATAACTAATTGAAATTTCAGTTGTTCTGCGTCTTGTCTCTGAATAACTAACTGCAGTTTCAATTTGTTCTGCACTAACAACATTCCTTCCATTTTGTATAGCATCATCATCATCTTCCACCATTAATTGTCGATTGGATGAATGCGGCTGCATCATGTCTCCTACATTTTGCAAGGGTTCGTGCATGTATATTTGGAAAGAATCAAAAACCAAACGAAAATCAAAATCAACAATTTGAACATATAATTCCTCTCCCAATTCTTTTCCAGAAGCAACCTTAAAACTTCGAAAGTGCTGCTTCATTGTTGCCAATAGTAAGTTGAACAAGATCCGTGGGTTCCCTACACCAACTGTATTGTTTTGGCGCAAAAAGAACTCTAGCACGTAATCACAGTCTCCAGTGTAGTCACTCCGCAAGCAAATTGCGAAACAGCTGGTTAACTCGTAATAGCGTGCATAGTGTGCAAATGGGTAGTCAGTTATGGTGAATTGGGTAACATCTCCACAACAGCATGAGTTATGAAACATATATGCCCTCCCAACAACCCCCTTCCCCTTTTGTAAATGAAGCCCCTCGGTGCGTAACCGAAAATTCGTTGCATCAATATCTGTAGAGTAGTACAGATTAGGTAATGGAGACAGGACTTCATCACTGCTTCTTACATTAAAGCTACTACCATAGGCCACAGCACTGAAATGGCTGCACAGGACCCAGGTTTGTGCCAAAGGTAATTTATGAGTTTCGCACACCACTTCCAATACCTTGCGAATTTCGTTGAGTGCATTTTGGTGGTAATTTATAGACTTGTTTGATAGTTCTAACCAGCATGCAGTCTCCTATTTTGGATTGAATTCCTTTCTCTCCTTTTTTTTCACTATAAATTAGAGACTTGTCCGTAATTTTGGAGAGACTTTTACAGAGGATATTGAGCACAAAAGTAAGAGAAGTTTTTAAATTTTTCTAAAACAAGAGCATATCATACTCTCTTCAACTTATACATAGAAAACAATGGCCTCCCAATTTTAAACCCAGATTCCATCTCCTACTCCAACTAGATTGAGTCATTTGGGTAGTTCCCTACTTTATTTGTCTTATTCCAGCCATCTCACATTTCAATACTAGTCTTTGGAGCTATTTTATTTGTCTTATTCCCTACTTTTCTGTAATTCCACACCCCCCCCCCCCCCCCCCCAAACCAATATCTACATATGCATATCCGCACACAAACAAATATATAATGCTTGAAGTGGCTTAAAATCCTACTAAACGTAACTTGAATGAATTAAGTGAAGCATGTGATCCCCAGAAAGCCTCTTCGAGACTCCATGAATCAACATTCACCATCCCAAATGTCACAAAGTCGTGGAGATATATCAGAAGATGCAAAAAAGAGTGAAGGAAGGAGAAAGGGAAGGAGAAGAGGAAAAGGTACAAAAGTGGAACAGTTGCAGGATATAAAGCCTGGGGTCATTGTTGGGTCTCAAAAGTTTGAATTTATTTAATGTGTTTGGATGTTACTCAAAAGGTTTTATTATTAGTATCTTAGTGCAGTTATGATTACAAAAGCAAGGCTTATCATGCCCTTCTTTAAACCTCATTCCACACTACTACTTTTTTGACAAACTATTACTATTTTACTTTTTGACTATAAAAACTTTGGTCTGCACTTTGCAGCAAAATTTTTTTTATGAAACACTTACCTTTGCTTTAGTTGATAGTCTTTCTCTAATTTTTTCTATAAGTTAGGCCCTCTCCATATTTTTTCAATCTCAAACAATAAATTGATATCGGTTTATAGCCAAGTTCTCTTACACTTATCGATTTGTCTAATAATCATTTGAGTTGTGCAATCATTTGAGGAAAGGTCTCTCTGTGCTCAATCTTGGAATGAATAGCTTTGTGGTACCATCCCTAATACATCTAACTCATATAATATAAAGTGGTGTTCTTGAGTCCAAAATCCAAATACTTAATCAGTGAATGCCATCATATGAATGCTTTTGGTTAATTATGTTGCAAAAGGATTGCTTCATTGAGCTTGAATTTCATGGTATGCACTTCACCAATTAACGGGATTCAATCTGTGTGTTTGTGTGTGTTTGAATCCAAACTCTGCATACCAAATTTCTCAACTCTCTTGATTTTTTTTGGAGTTGAATTGTTTTACTGAAATGGCCAAATCAAAGAACTCTTGTAAAATTCCATTGGTTTATAACGAAAGTTTTCTATTAAATGGCCAAAAATTTTCATTTGGATAAGTTATCAAATCCCTTTCAATTTCAAATCTGAATTTTTGCGGCTTTTTCCATAGAGTACACTCTATTTTCAAAACTCCCTCATCTTAAATCGGTCTTATGTTGAACATTTAATGAATCTCAAACTTCTTATCATACTTAAAACAAGAAGATGAAAATTTTCAATAAGACTGTTCATTCTAGAGCAAATAGAAAAAACTGAAATTTGGCAATCCACATAAATTTGGGATTGTGTAATTTTAGGTTCCAAGATATACAAATTTGGTTACTATTCCCAACTTGACATTTTAATGTTGAAACTCCCAAATTTCAATGTTAGATTCAAACAAACAACTATTTTTGACCAACCAACATACCCATCATGGTTTTTGGAACAACTAACCCAACTTTCATTTTTGAAGAACATAAACACTTGTATTTTGATTGATTTTATGACCCTGAAATTTATTAGAAGTTGTCTCACTTTTTTTTATTATGCAAATGCATAGATAAAATTGAAGCCAACTGTAATATCATGAAAGGATCAGGGATGCAATATGTTAGACAATTAAGAAAGACCCCTTTGGGTGGACCGTGGATTAGCGCAAATTCTCAATCATTTATCTCTTGAGTCAATCTCACCTGTGTCTCAAATTGAACTAACTGAAAGCTGAGCTCAAGTAATTTAATATTTTATATAGTCTAAAATTATCGAGTTCAAAATACCTAGGAAATTTTATTATTTCAAAACTGAAGCAAGTAATGTCTCATGTCCACATTTCCATGATTTTGCAGCCTTAGATCATAGAATTCCATGAAAGCAATTCCTTTAAGCCACATACGGTTCACTTAAAATAGTGTTCAGATAAGCATGGTATAATACTTCCGCATTGCTTTGGTAATTTGAATCCAACCACCCTTATTTTACATATTTTTCTTACATAATGAAAGCTCTAAACTACTAGTCTTGGTTGACATGAAAAGGAGAGATTACAGAACGCATATGCAGGGGATATAAATGGAAAATCTGTAATGAATTATTTAGATAGTCCAAGAGGTGACCCAAGTCTACCTAGATGGTTGTCTATCAATTTCAAAAAAAAGGGAAGAAGATTAACAACATAGATGGACAAATTTTTCCACTCTGTTCTATGGAACAACACTAAATTTGCTTCTCTCAACTGTTTGAAGTCTACCATCTCTGTTTGTTTGCCACCTACGGATAAGGGTGGATCGGGTCCACCTCCATTATTAGTGAAGGGACTATTAATCCCAACCACCTGTTCCCACTAATTAATCACTTATGAAGGTTATAATATAATGCATGGTACCATTATGGATTCTTAGAGCCATTCCACAACCTTTGCCCATTTCACATTCTTTGGTGCCAATTCCTCCTTGATGCGTTAAAATTTGAACTAGTAAGCAGTAGTACTAACCAAGAACACATTTTTTCGATTGCTTTGGGACTACTTGACTAATGAAATTTCAGGACAAGTCTTTTTCGAGGGACCTTCATTAATCAGGTAATTCTAGGTATTGGGACAGGACTTGCTTGTCATATATTCTATAGTCAGCTTGGTCCATGATTAAAATTTAAAAAACTCTCTTATTTTTTATAATAACTTAATTTGGAGCACATACATTTGGTGACTTGAAATCTAACTGTATTCCAAAATTGCACCCAATTCTACCACTTCTTTAGATCAAGGAAACTTTGAATGCTGAAATCAAGGCAATCCACCTATTAATCTTGCATTCTTAAATAGCACATATCTTGGAACAAAATTTCAGATTTTCAGCCTAGCATTCTTCGAGAGCATATATTGTCTCATGATGATTTTTTAAGTAAATTTCACATTTCCTTGGGATCATAGTATTTTCCAAAAGTTGATGTTGGGAAAATTTAAGTGAACAAACACTCAATTTTAACAAGTATCATATAGCACTTATATAGAACATTGTCACAAAAAAGTGAATTCATAGCACATAGGACTAATACATATTATGCATGCATTAACGTGATGACTTAGAAAGTACAGAAAACACTATAACGGAAACTAATACATAAAGTGTAAACATGCATTAAACGTGATTCATCATGGTCGACCTTGAAGGGTTCCCCCACCCTTCTCCCTCTTCCTCCACACAAATTTTATTAATTTCTTTATCATCTTAAAAAGTATGCGAATCGTGTGCACCACAAGAACAAAGGCCATCAAACCAATCCATATCATGACAATTAGGATCGAGACATCCTCTGTAGTCTTATTATGGGTAACAAGGCTTGATACGGAGAACAAATAAGTTAGTGCCATTGCTGTAATTGCAACCCATATGATGAGCATCAAAATCCAAATAAAAAACCTTCGCCATGCAAGGCCACTTGTGAGCAATAAAATAATGCTCAGAGATGCAACAAAGCCAATTGTGTTGCAAATTAGGAATATGTTATATCCATGTGGATTATTAGATGCCAATACGGATTTCCCTACTCTGCGTGAGTCATCTTGCCAAACACCACTAGGAGGGTTCGCACCCACTTGCTCACATTGGGCTTGGCAGTCATCTTGCCACACACCACCAGGAGGGTTCACACCCACTTGAAAAGCCATAGTAGCGATTAGGGATGCCACCACCATTAGCGTATTCCGCGTCTTTTCCAGTCAATTATCTTGCTTCTTAAGGTACTTCTCCCAGACTTTCTCCAGTGGATGTGGTGATGAAATTCTATAATTTGTATCCCAACTCAAGCTTGTATTCATTTTTGTCCCAAATTCACTTACTGACGAACGATTAGCCTCTGCTCCTGAAGCTCCTGCGCGTTTAAGGGACTCTATGATGTTTTTATCTTTCACATCTCTTCGACTTTGTGCTAAAACGTCAGCTGCTGTAAATCCATTCGCATTCGTTGCATTCACTTCGATTGTACTACTTGTGAGCAAAAAATTTATAGTCTGTAAAACATATATAATTAGTTTTAAATCGAACAAGAGAATTACCAAAATTAACACTTACCTCCACCATCTTTAATCTATTTGGTTTGATTGCAATTGATTCAAATTCTTTACCATATCCAAACTGTAATACAAATTATTGCCTTTGAAACCTTTAGTTGGAGCCTCCAAAAGTCTAATTATACATGAGCTAATTGAGGAAATCTACTGTTGACTTTGATTTTCTAAATTATTTCCATACCTGAATTTGTTTATCAGCCACTGCTAGATGCAAGATAGTGTTTCCATCATCATCCTTAGAATTCACAAACTCATCACTACCCAAAGTCTCCACCAAAAGCTTCAAAGCCTCCAACTGATTGTGATTCACACACAAATGCAAAATGGTAACACCAGAGTACTCCACTTTGACTCGAGCTGCATGTGGCTTGGCTCTAACCAACTCTTTCAAGACATCAACATGGCCTTTAATGGCTGCAAGATGGAGAGGATTTCTACCATCTCGGTCACGAGCCAAGCACATCTCAGAATTAACAGATAACAAAGCTTGTACTATTTCTACGTACCCTTTTGCAGAAGCCAGGTGAAGAGGTGATGATCGTCACGAGTTTACCTCTCGAGCAAGTTCAGGCTTTCTACATAATATCTCATTCACAAAATCTTTGTGTCCAAGCATTGCAGCTACATGCAGAGGTGTCTCATTGAAACAATTTACAATAACTCTATCAAGAATCAGTGGATCCTCTTGAAGCAATACCACCAAGGAACTTACACTCCCTTGAACTGCTGCCTCAAAAAGCTTACTCTCCATTCTCTCTCTTTCTTTCCTCCAATGTCTCCGTCTTTCTTGCAATGTTTGGAAGACCCAGAGCTAATTAAGATTGCAGCAGACGTATAATTATTTGTTACACATCCAAATATTCACCCCATATAAAGAATATACAGATATTTACATCACAGATGGAGACAAAAAAAAAACTTATAAAAGTAGTTTAATTAGACACTACAATTGCAAAAACTCTTCTTGAGTTTTTTTTTCCTTCTTGTCTGCACTGCACATATTATTTTTTAATCATAAAGTTTGAATGTCTGTATTCTTAATTTCCACATAACCTTTTATTTTGCCTCCCTCATTAATTGAATCCGAGGACTAAACTGCATTCCATCCAAGTGGATTTTGAAAAGCTTTTCTCCATTACATTCAATGATGTCAATTCCACATAGCCTATTGATTGATCTGGGATTCCTTGGCCAATAATTTGTAAGACAAGAACAAAGAACAAGTCCTTTCTAGGGAAAGCTGTTCTTTGACTGCCCCCAGTACAGCTTAGTCCCACAATATTTATTCACAAGGTGGAAAATGACAGATAATCAACAAGTCCAAACCGGCAACTTTTTCCGGTGAATTTTTAGCCCTAAACTCAATTCAGTTTTCTTTACTTTTTCATGGGGATCATGAATATAACCTTGGTTTTCCATTTGAATCACTCTAACCCCACGAATAGGCAAGAACAGTAGCTCCGGCCACAAAGACGATTTTCCGGTGAGCCAATTTGTGACAATTCCTTTACTGTTTTGATACCAAATTTGTCCTAATCTTTTTCTGCACTTCGTATGAGCATTTTCTTATCATTTAAACAAAGTTTTAAAGCATAAAACCCAAAGACCCGAATTATCCCATAAGCCTGCAAATGCCCCTTTCTAACTCATTTCTAAACCTTTTTGGATGATTCTTTTTGTAAAATATTCCTCAGTTCATGCTTATTTATACCCTACATCTAAAGCTATGTTTCATGCTTTGTAAAATTAAAAAACAGTGTGCAACTATACTTACCTCCGTTTGGATTTCTCACTTGCAGTATCTCCCTCTGAATCGCTTGGCTTCTGCTTCTGAACCCTTGGAACTCCTCTCTTGGCCTCAGCTTCCCTTTTCTTGGTTCTGATTTTCCTCTGAACCCATCACCTCCCTTTTATAGCCAATTTCCTACTGCCACCGACTCCCCCTCTTGCTTTTCCCCTTTTTTGACTTCCATTTCCTCTGATTTCGGCTATCTCCCCATTTTTTTTCTCCAGTTGGTTCAGTGCATTTCATTCCCTGAAGACTTTTACATACCTTGTAATTTCATGGAAATTTCCCACTCCCACTCAATACACCACATAATTTCATGGAAATCTCCCACTCCCACTCAATACGCCACAAACACACACATCAGTACACACGGCACATGCTGCATGCCTGGCTTGTGTGTGTGTGTGTGTGTATATATATATATATATATATATTATTTCATTTTTGAGTGTAATGCATATATATATATATATATATATACACACTGTAATGTCCATTCCTTTCTTCGTATATGGTTGTGTATATACATATGTACACCTATAATTATACACATATATATACTCAATTATATAGCAGTTTATGTTTGGTGCTATACATATATATATACGCGTATTTTGATACACGATTCCGATTGCTCGGGCATTGCCCAGTACTACCTGTACTTTTGAAACCGTTCACATTCCAAAATTATTTATTCCATTCAGTATCGTAATATAGAGCCTTAACGGTTCGGGTTACAAGGTTACTCAGTCATATTCCGGGTCGGGATGTTACAATACGTCTAAGAGAACAAGTTGCGTTAGGTTTGCAACTAATGGCAACAATGGATCACTGAAGTTATTCCCACCAAGTGATAAATAAGCAAGATTTCTAAGGTTAGGGAAAACATCTAGAGTTGAACCTTCGAAGTTGTTATTGGAAAGGTACAAAATAGTGATGTTCTTAAGCTTTCTAAGCGATGCTGGAATAGATCCTGAAAATTTACAATTGTCAACATACAATGTATTCAGGGACTTTAGATTGCCTATTGAATTAGGCAATTCTCCAAAAAAGCTTGTGCTTCTAAGATCCAAATATGAGGAGACTACTCGAGTTTAACTTTGGAAGATGACCTGGGAGATCATTATTAAAGAATAAAATTAGCTCTTTTAGATTTGGCAAGTGGAATATATCATCGTGAGATTTTCCTTGCAATGCACAGTCAACAAGGTGTAGACTTGATAAAGAAGTCAAATTCAACATGGAACTGGGTATCACTGAAGATATGTTTACATTGTCAAGATGAAGCTCTCTTAATTTAGTTAAGTTTTGAACAAGCAATTGAAAACTGGGATTTTTTAATCTCAAATTATTAAAATTTCAAGAGAGATCTAAGGAAGTCAATTTGGACAAGAAGGAGATTTTTTATGAGATTTTGCCAGAGAATCCGGAGTTAGAGAGGTTGAGATGTGTCAAGCCGGTGAAGCGACTAAATGCAAACGAAACTAGAGAGTTATTGAAGAAGTTGAAAGCAAGATTGAGACTTTGGAGGTGAGGTAAGCTGAAGAGGCTACTGTTGTGATGAATGGTACCATAAAGCCAACTGCAGCTCAAGTCCAAGCCAATCACGTGACCCGACTCCTTATCGCACTTGATCCCATCCCATGAGCAACAATTAGTAGTCTCGTCCAAAGACTCCCATCTTTGGATAAGAAGAATCACAATTGTAGGAAAAACTTTTATAGAAGGAAAATACATTCTTGAATTGGAGCAATGCAAAGCTCTGTTCTTGAGGACAGAGTTGTGCATGCAAATGAGAAAGTTGGATAAAGAAGAGAATGAAAAAGAGGTTCAAGATTTGTCTGCGACCAAGCCATATTAAGCAGCCCATCTTTTCTATCAAAATCGTAAGATGATAGACTATGTATAAACTGAAGCAAAGATGAATCTTTTATAAGCAAATGCTGCTTCAAACTAAACAACTGTTCATTGCCAGTCCTCCATGCAAAGTAAATGCAACTGCTTTGATGACTCACATAAAACTATTCTAGTCCAAGCTTTGACGATTACTTTTTTAATCACTGAATGCATTTTCTTACAAAGTCAAGTTTTCCTTGGTAATTGGGTGGTTTGGAATTGTTGAATCATCTCGCATTTTCCATCTTGTAAGTAATTATAGGAGGACCTTAAGCAATTAGAAGATAAGTCATGCAAGACGTAGAAGACAAGTCATACAAAAAAACTTACCCATGCAATATGATAACTGACTTCACTTCTTTCTTCCATTGATTTTTCATGTGGAAAATGATAATTGCAATTCTGATAAGCTTTCTACCACTTTTGGAACAGAGTATTGAGGCTAGCGGGTCTCCTGTGGACCAAAGCTAACTATTTTTGGACGCATTTATAATACTTGGATATAAGAAGCATACATTTGTGTAAAGTTGTGAAGAACTGCATTTAGAATTTCCCTATAGTATTGCATTGCGTGCATATTTTAATAATAAATATCAGAAGATTTTGGTTGGTTAATTACAGACTATACTAAGAGCAGGGAAAATATGTCAATATGTCATGCCTTTTAGGATTGAATAATAGAACAGTTGACTCAACTAATCAGATTATTTTTATTTGCTTAGACCCAACTGAAAAAGGCCAGTGGTGATGGCATTGAAGGCATGTTTTGATTATGTAGCCAGTGGTGATGGCATGTAATCCATAAGGTCCTTTGTAACTTCCATAGTTCCTTGATTATTTAGCTAGTGGTGATGGCATTCCTTTAAATCAAATTCCTTCTACACACTTTGTAATAGATACAATTCAGTTCAAACAACAGGATAATGTACCGCTGTTGGTATTAATACTCCCATTCTGCTTTTTGCCATCGTTATTCTGAATATTTTTCTTATAGTAAAAGCTTCAAGATTCAAAATTTAGTTTATTTTCTGTTCTAACCTTTCAAAGGCAACAAAACAGATCATTGGCCTGGTATTTTTCGTGCAGGGGCAGACATTTGTTTTTTTCTTCATCTTTTTAACAACCTGAGTTATTGGCAGCATGAATGCAGGTTGACTTTGATCACTCATTTAAATGTGTTTAGAAAGTTCTTACTTTTCCTTTCTATTTCATCTTTTACCTTCTTTAAGATGCTCTGTAGCCAAGAGCTGGCAATGAAGAGGAAAAAAGGCCTTACTGATGAAAATGATAAAAATAGAGATTTACTACACCTACTTGTCCTAATAATTAGTGCAGGGCTTCCAGGCATGCTTGCAGGTGATGCTTTAAGTTGTAAGTGCTGATCTTATAAACAATTTTGCACCGCTAGCGTACAGAGCAAAGAGAATGATTGTAATCAACCTGCATCATTCTTTAACTATGCTATGAGGAAAGTTATTAAAATATCCTTGTCAAACCAATGAACAGTGTTCTTTTCCTTTTCATACAAGCCTGAGGAAGTTCTTCTTTAAAAGAATTCAGTGGAGTAGAACCAAGTGTGACAACTCAAGAAGTTAAATTTGTGATTAGGAATATGAAAAATAAAGCAGATGTGAGAGAGAAAATGAAAATGGCCTATGCTGGAGATTAAATACTTCTTTTGGGTAGGTGCTAGAGATCAAATACTAGGTACAAATGTTTCTGACCATAACTCAAAGATGCTGTTTGAAGCATAATTTAGATCTCAGTAGATCTCCTTGAGCTTCATCAAAGCTATGATTTTGAAAGCTTGAAGCTTCACTCAAACAGCACTAGCTGAAATTTCAACATGGAAAGACAATATCTCCTACCCACAAAATAACAAAATTAACTCGTTTGCAATAAAACTAAATTTTGTTGAAATTATGTTTAGTTGATGGGAATTTGCATTATGTTAATTTTGTTGTTTGTTGCGAATTTAGTAGTTGTGTGTATTTTCTAGTAGAGGTACACGTGCGTTGCACGTGAGTACATTTTGTAACAATTTGTACATTTTAATAAAATAATTTTAAAAGAAAATTGAAGAATAAATCATTATTTTTTTAATTTTAGATGTAAGAGGTTTATTGGAGAAGCAAGAACAACCACTTTCAAAGAATTAAAATGGATCATAACTTTTAATCTGCATAAGAATTGAGCATGTGGATTTCTTTTAATAAATTCCATCAACTTTCTTTCATAGATGGAAGCTTTCAACATGAATGAGGAAGTAACAAACAAATATGCAGGAGCAGGTTTTTTTAATTTGCAATTATAACTATACTTGAGCTTGCAATAAGTTAGAACAACATGACAAGAAAAGCATGAGGGAATGGATCATAAACAACAGAAGAATTATGAAGCCACAAATACAAAATCTAATTTTTATTGGGAAGAAGAAAATCATATCAACCCAGCACGATTGGTACATTACATTCCAAAGCAAAGATTTCCATTATAAATATGTAAGGGAAAATATCATCCCAGCTTGCATAAGCTCCAAATTCTATCTAATTTGAGGTATGCTTCAACTATGATATCAAAATCTATTGTGAAGAAATTACCCACAAAATTCTTTTGCAACAATCAAAGAACTAATTTTTATCTTAGAGTTGCATAATAGCATACCTTCTTGACTTTCCGTTGCAGTGATTACACATAGTTGATAATCTCATGAAGCATTAGTGCTTTCCCATAAATATTTAATAGAAAATAACAACAAAGCAATTAGTATTCAAAACAAAGACAAGATCTAATAAACCAAAGCTTTCAGCACTATAAAAAACATCTTTAGAATATTCTAAAACCTCACTTTTTGGCATTAATGCCGCGCACTTGGGATAAGGACAATATACTTTCTCTGAAACTGGAATTGAAGCTTCCCTGATGCGTTGGCTCATAATCTCAATTAATTTAGGTGTCAAGAATTTTCTACAGCTATCCATTTTCAGCTCAGAAGTACAGCCATCTTGAGGGCATTTAGGCAACATTCCATGAAACAACTTTACTTCTACATGCTGTTTCATGCAAGAAACGCAAAAGTGGTGCAGACAATCATCAACTGAGAACATCTGGCCAACATTCGTGGCTTCCAAACAAATGACAGTTTCTACTAAGCAGTACCTACCAATGATTCAAGCTGTGTTATAATCAAACATTATCTTTGGGCAGCAAAAAGGTTGGAGGTATGTAGGGGAAATTTAATCCTCAATCAGAACGTACCCAACTGAAATTAATGATTTTGGAATTCACCTGGAAAATAATATGAAATACATAGCCCCAAAAGCCTGTAGTTCGACGAACATGAGTTTCTTCATTAGTGCCCAAGCACTTTGATGATGTGTTCGCAAAAAAGAGAGAAGAAATTGGAAGAATCCACGACCAAAATTTGATTCCTAACAGTGACGATCCAAATTTATTGCCAACATGTATCCAGGTAACTGAAACTATTTCAGTCTCAAGAAACTAAAAGAATTAATTTTACACGAAACTAAATCACAAGAAATCCAACCACTGATGCGGCGAAAAGGATGCTTTTGCATCTCCACTTACCGGAAAAAGCTACTTTGTGACACAATCCGACCTTTGACCGTCATCTTCATCTTCATGGTTTGACGTAAGCACATGATTTTGATTAGGACGTCATTCATCTCCGTCTTGATTATTGAGCACTTACTGACAAGCTCTTCTCCCTTATGTAAACAACTTCTTCCCTGTACCATCTATGCAAAGTATTAAAACAGAACACCAATCCTCCTTTCTGCAAGAGATTCCGAACTTTGTCAGAGAAATCTTTTCACATTGACGGAATCATACAAGAAACTAATGATGGAATCATACAAGAAACTAACACTAATTAAAATTCTGTGTGCTATTTCTATATTCTAACATTTAATGCACTTCTCATAATTTTTTTTTAAAAAAAAAACACATGTTTCACAAATATGTGACATCATCAAATTATCATTAATGTGCCCAATTAAAATGCATGCGATCCTTAAATGTTAAAACACACACATACACAGCCACATATCAAACAATTTTTCAACTGCTCACTGATGCTCAACAATGGTTAAAAAAAAATAGTCAAAAAAAAATGATGAGAAAGTTTGGTAGACCAGAAATTGGCAAATATATGAATGGTAAGTGTGAGTAGATGGCAAAAGAACTAAAAGGAACTGAAAAGCAAGAGAAAGAGAATTAAGTACCTTCAGCCGCAACAAGTTTCTCTACACGTGCAACTATGTGCTTTCTGTAAGTGTACTTCTTCAGCGCATTCAGATGAACCTTTATTCGATTCAGAATCAGTTCAAGTTGCTGATCATCACAAGTCTCCAGTACTTTCTGTACAACGTAGTTTGCAAACTGGTCTTTCATCATCACCTAACTTGAACAAGAGTAAACAGAAAAGGGGGCGTTAAGGAGATGTAAATATTTATAAGCAATAAACAATTAGAAAGCTTTACCAAATAAAATCTGCCAGAGCATGATCTAAATTTTGAGAGTCCTAAAAGAGTTCACACAGAAAGAAAGACAATGATTTCCAATCACTATGACTACTATTTTAGAAGAAACCTAATCAATTACAGATCTGACAAATCAACTCACCAGAGAAACAATAAGCAGTTCACTAGTAAGTTCAGAGAACTTATGTAACAAGCTTAAGATGAAGTTAAACCTAAGCAGCTTTTAGTCTATATCAACGATAACTTGCTATTCCAAGGAGAGTGATTCAGATATTTTGACAGTAACATGATTATCTATAAATTAGAGGGCAAAGTCTGAGATATATATATAGAAGCAACAACTGTCATAAGGTGCAATCTGAAAGGCTCATTGCTTCTATTAATTAGAAGTCAAATTAAATTCAAGGATATATTATTCCTTGCCTGGGAGAACACACAAGTTATTGATCAGATAACAAGCCTATATACGTCTTTAGCAACATAAAAAAGGGCCTGAGGTCCAATGGATTCATAGATTGTATTTAGATCTTTTGACCTGAAACATGGTCCACCATCATATGTCCCAGCTTTCAATGATAGAATTTCAAGAAACGGTAGACATGGTAGGGACTAACTGCCATTAATTAATGGATCAAGATCAATCTTATGTTTGCCAAAGCGATTGTAGCACAACAGTAAGTTGCTGACATCTTTTATATTCCCGTGGCATCTTATCATTGGTAAAAGTCAATGTCATGTTTTCTAGAAATAACTTCCAATTTTTCAAAACCATTTGCCTCCATCCCAACAAGGTTGTGTGTTGAATTATCGGCCACATCCTGAATTAGTAAACCGATCTATAAGAAGCAAACCCGACCAGAGGGATAAAATCAGAGGTAGCATAATGCAGCCTAAGAAGGACATAGAATGAACAAGAATGGTAATGTGGCTACAAGAAAGTGAGAATGTCCAGGTAAGCTTGAATATGCTCTTCACCTAATACAGTGATGAGGAGCACATGAACAATTGACCAACCTGAAGAGGCTCATTTTCATCAGTGGAGCCAAGCATCTCATTCACCAGGATCTGGCGCTCTGCAGGAGTTCCAAAAGTTAAACACTTCTCTGTCACATTGGAAGCAAATTTCTACTGGCTCATTTGAATTATCTGCCCCCATTAGTGTATTAATTATAGCAGAACGTTCAAGTGGCTTTCCATGTTCAAGCACGTGCTGTCAGAATTTATGCAAGCAATCAGAATAGTAGATACAATAACTGAGTTAAAACTAAAAATAGACAAGAAAGAATGATAAATTTCAGAATCAATGATTTATTTCACTCCAGATAGAATGTATATTACAGGAATTTATAGGAGATGGCTCCAACAGCAAATAGAACAATAGATTCAATACTCCTAAAGGAGAGTTTATAAATTACATGTATGGTTAACAAAAAAAACCATGGGATAGTGAATCATATTAAAAAAAAATACACATGTTCAGGTGGGTAGGTGTTTTTAGGTGCCGGCTCTTGAAGAGAAGAAGATCAAGCTACCAAACCACAGAGCCTGGTTTTAACACTGACTCGGAATCGAAGTTGATTTCTTTTAAGATTACCTTATTTGGGCTCCCACAAAAAGGAAAAAAAATTAATAACAAAATAGAATAAAAGGGTTATCGACTCTCTGTGGCATGTCCATGCAAATACTGGTTCAGGAGCAAAACAGAAATACAAAGGTGCACTGCTTGCAAGAAGTGGTTTCTTCCTAATGGTCAATCAGTATTAGATCTATCCTAAAACAAGTTTTTCGTACATTAGATGTTCAATTAGCAATTCAATGTGATTCCACAAGGCTGAACAACTCAAGATGGTATAACGACAAGGAAATGAATGATAGGCAACAGGCATGTCAACTATAAAACACCAACTCAACTAATGAAGACAGTAAAAATTAAATATAAATAGGAGGCATGATATTCTTTTCTTTATCAGCTTACATTCATTTCCACCACTTGAACATATTCAAATTCATCTAGAATGGATTAACAACTACCAACGGGTAGACCAATCAGGGGAATTGATAGGATGCAAGAACGACATAATGGTTTAACTCTTGATCTATCAAAAAAAAAAAATAATGGTTTAATTCCTGACTTTTTACAAATAGAACAGCCAAAGGAACTGAAAATGTCATTTGACAAAAGGGTTTTCCAAATTAACAATGTAAAATTTAAAACTAACTTATTTATCCAAACTACGTTATACCACCGGGCACCAGCTCTTAGCTTGCACGGTATCTCCTACCTCCCGAAACAGGAGAGGTGCAAGGTTCAAATCTCATAGAGGATGTGGTAAGGTGTGTTGTACTTATCAAAAAAATAAATAAAGAAAAAAATTATCGAACCCACATTCCTCAACTGTGTGGAAATATATAACAATATCCATAAACATGGTGGCTAGAAAAAGAGCTTCCAAGAAATACAGCAAACCTGAACAACATAATTCCCATATTGATCTTGCGCCAACATGCAAACAGACTGCGAAATCTCATCCATCACAATACATTGGGTTTTTGCGTCACTACAGTGCTCCAAGACTCTCTGTCAAGATGAAAGTCGTACTATTTTACAATCACGTTCATCACATTCATTCCTCTATATTGTCAAAATATCCAAAATACAGAAATATATAATAAATAAAAATGGATAATTTCTCAACCTGCATGACACGACAACCATATGGATGGATGGACAGTGTCATAACTTGATCATAAAATACTGAGACAATGAATTGAATAGCATCTTGCAGTATGCATTCAATACACTTCTGAATCACATGATTCCCATCTTAATCACGTACATAGCGCATGATGTGACCATCAAGCTCTGCAACCATTTCAGTCTGCTGGTCCAGATTGATAACTTCTATAGCCTGGATATTTCAAACAAATAGATGTATATTTCTGTAAGCAAAGTAATATATATATATATATATATTCAATAAAAATGAACTAATGCTAGATTAACTCAATGCACAAGCCAAATGAAAAATAACAATTACAGTCATCTTATTGAGAAATTATTAATAGAACCTTAAATCTATTACAAAACCATTAAAGCTATAAAAATCTCATTTCTTCATTTCAACTTGTATTTCATGAAATACAATTGTAAATTTGTAGTGAGATTCCAAAAAACTTGAGAAATGAATGAACTTAACTTAGAATGATCATCATAAGGATAGGAAACATACAACAAAGATCCCCTTTCATTGGGCTTCAATATTTTGATGGTAAGAAAAATATTATAAACAGAGTGCTAAAGAGGGCATTGCATACAAAAAAAATAAAAAGCTACATATAATCTTCTTATAGTTAGCCAAAAAAATTAAAAAAAAAAAAAAGAAAAGAAAAATGGGATATTTCCCTACTCTCCAAAAATAAAGCTTATCTAGAAAATTCTTTTTTACAATATTAATGGGGTTTTCCGCCTAAATGAATCCAATCTCATGGCAATGAAATACAGCTACAATAACATCATGAATCATTGTTTTATCAATTTTTCATGGAATTTCTTTTACCAAATACAAGCCCTTAATCAAGTTTTCATTGTCTTGAAATTAATTTCCCATATTTTATAATGCACGGCTGTTAATGGAAAGGGTTAAGGCATTATGTTTATTGTTAATACATACCAATTATAGAAGTAATGTCTCAAAGTGTATTAGTAGTATACATTATTTATACAAACTATTATTTGATTTTTAGTCTGTTGCTCAAATTTTCACAAACAAGTTAGCTTTAAATTTTAAAGATTCCTTGTAGTAAATTTGATAAGCCTCGTTACCATTAAGTCATAGTAGTCATTTTTTATTGCTTAATCCATGATTTCTATCTCATAATCATCATCATCAAAAGGGTTAGATTTCAAATCTAGAGTAATAAGCACGGGTTCAAAAGTTCTTCACGCAGATTTGAGGGTTTGCTTGTTATCCAATTTATTATCAGAGTGCTGGAGATATCTTCAACTTACTTGTGTAACATTGGAGTGACAAAAATATCATTTTTCTTTCCTGGCTCCCATTTTGATGCTAAGTTTGCACAAAATTTAATAAGTAGTGTAACAATATAAATGTGCCTTTAGTGGCCTAATTATAGAGAGCATTTGCTGATTCACTTTGCTAATATCTTATGAGAAAAGAAAAAAATGATCAATCTAAATTCACCAACTATTTACAAATTTATCAAGAGTTAAACAACTCACAGAGCATATACAACTGGTACCATTATGACACTTTAAGCAAAGTATGTATCAATTTTAACAAAAAAACATGGAAATGATATAGAACAATCACAAGATAACTCTACTTACAAAAAAAAAAAACAAAAAACTCAGAAGATATCCCCACTTTCCACATACAAGTTGATAGACATCTCACTAACTACCATAATTTGCATTATGTACTCAAGTTTGGTAATGTATTGACCAAGCTCTTATAAAAATCCTTTAAAAAGTCGGAAAATAAAGCAAAGGGGCACAAAAAGACAGCATTTAAAAACATGCAAGTAAATGTAAACCTATATGTGCTATGTTTTTTTATGTTCACTGCTATTACATACATAAAAAATAAAAACAAAAACACCACATATTGGCATGATACGAAAAACGTAAAGACAAAGAAATTTCTTTTTGTAAACAGTAAATCAAGCAATGCATCTATCAGGGTTGTTTTTTTTTTTTTTTTTTGGGGGGGGGGGGGGGTGTTCTTAAAAACTATTGAACCTGAAAGGCTGAAACCTAAGATTTGGTGATTGCGATGAGACATCTTAAATTGAACTTGACTCATCAATTATGGTAAACCCAAAACCAACCAACCAACTTATTATACATTAAGTATTACAAATATTGAATATATTTTGGTTTTGGAACATTTGAAAGCATCTAAGAATTGTGTCTAACAATCAAGTTCGTTTTAGATTGATTGTGTCAAGAGTTTAATGTGAAGACTTACCTAATTTGCAATTAGTTAATATAGGAATTGTTTTTTTTTTTTTTTTTGTTTTTTTTGATCAATGAAAGTTTTTATTTAATGATAGCAGATACGGATGATATAGGTATAGGGTTAATGGGGTGGTTGTAGCACTTGGCCTATCCTCTCAGTTTGTGAGAAGTTAAGTTTGTGTGCATTCTTGTTTGAGCCGTGTGTGTATTTTGCCATTATAAAATGAACTTAATTATCAAAGAAAATAACCACACAGTTTAGTTGCCACAATCAGTACCATTGCCCTAAAGAGAAAATTAGTTAACCATTAGAATAGACAAGGCATTTACATACCCAAAGAAATTGAGCACTTCGGTGGCTTGGCTCAAGAAACTAAACAACAAATGTACATACAAACAGAACTTGGAATCAATAATTATATAAAAAAAAACAAAGCCAAGGTAGAACAAATGTGATATGATACCGACCTCATGCCTCGGGGCATCAATATGGTAAATGCGGAAGTCATGAAGCAACAAAGAAGCTGCATCTGGACAAAAGAAGAGACATTAGAAACAGGACATATCTGTGACTACCAGAAAGCAGAACACAGTTACAAATTTGAAGCTAAATCATTCTCATCATTCTTAAAATAACATACAAGAGTCCATTAAAGCTGCTATTCAAGAAATGCATTAAGTTGAATTCTTCATCTCTTGTTGCATATGGTTTGTGGAATCTTAAGACTTATGAATTTTGGAATCTTTGTAACCACTATTTGATGAAACTAAGAAACACAATTAAATTGGCTTATAAGATTTGGAACTTCAAATTGAGTGTTGCTATTGGATTGGCGTATGAGAGTCACAACTTTCTTATTAGTGATATTAGATTTCTAGAATTAAGAAGGATGTTAAAAGAAAGTTAGATCTTCCTTTCTTTGTACTCTGTGTGTTTATCCATGTTGACCTTTTCCCTTATCCTTTGTAATGAAGAATGATTTCTACCAAACTTTTATTGACAAATAAGCATATTTGTTTGCTTCACAATACATCTTTATAGTAGTTTGATCTTTCTATTAGCTTAAGTCCATGGAACTTCAAGCCAACAATGGGTATATGAATATATTTGAGATAGTTGCCGCTGAGATGAGAAAATTTGAACTTTTAGCTGAGAAAAAAAATTTGGATAGAAACTTGGCTTCCAATTACCAGATAAGAGCACAGTTGCAATGAATCAACCAGAAAATCAATAAAAAAAAAAATAGAAGAAGAAAGAAATATAGGAAAGCTTTCTTTTTGTTCCGATAAGGTATTCATAGAAAAGCGCTAATAAGGTGATGACGACATATTATATTTTCAGAACCAAAGCATATAAAAAGCCAAAAGGCGCACCACAAATCAGAAGCAATAAGCTTCGAGAATATATAGGAAAAGCCGTAGCACTTTCCCCCAACCGCACGATCTTTAATTATCTGCAGGAAATTTGAGTAAAGTTGTTAACGGACTTGATTGTAATCAATCCTCAGCACATAAATGTTGCATCCAAGAAACTAATAGCAAACAATTTTGTAAATGATTTCAACTTAATTGTTGTAACCATAGATAATAATATGTTGCCACCAAAGAATAATACTCGCTGAATTAAAACAATGTCTGCTCAACCATGCAATAAACCAAATTAGTTCCTTTAACTGGAAACAGTAACCCACCCACAAGGGTTCAACACCCAGTCACCCAAGAGCATACCAACTCTCACAATCAGATTCTGAAAAAATCAAACATAAATTTTAGCTCTGGCTCAATATACACGGAGGTTTGTCCCTTAGAATCTGGTATTTCAGAAAATTGAAAATAAGCAATTCTCTGCATTCAAATAATCCATCTCTGCAACCCGTTCGCTTCGTATAATTACGTTCTCAATTTGTTTTGGATTATCAAAAAATGAACTAAATCTGTTTTTTCAAGCCAAATAGTTGTATTACGTTCAAATGAATTAGATTTTCACTTCTTTGGATTTCCTCTTGGGTCCCAGCTTTTAATTTCTTTTATTTTCCAATCACTTTCGCAGCAACCAAACAGACCATTAACCGAAATCATTAATTAATACAAAACAGAATCAGAAAACCCTACATATGGGAAGAACTCAGAACACCATTGAGAAAGTAAATTCATACAGAGAATGACAGAGACCTTAACGGCAACTACGGATCCGTACAAACCGAATACTTCGCGAATGTGATCTTCGCTGGCGTCGTAAGGTAGGCCGCCGACGTATACCGAATTATCGTCGTCGATCGTCATTCCTCAAATCAACCAAAACAACTTCTACATGACTTGAGCAATATATATAAATATTGGGTTAATTACATTTTGCCCCAAGTGGATTGACCTATTTTCACAAAGACCCCTAGAGCTTGAAATGTATCACTAATCTACCTTTATATTTTATAATAATGTAATTTTCATTCTAATCACCCCCTTTTTCAATCTTTATTTTCTTTTTTTAAAATAAAAATCTCAAGTGTCACTTTTCTTTTTCATGTTTCATCATTTTCTATTCTTTCTACTTCAACTAACAATATTAGAAATCTTTCTTTTATTGTATTAGCAAAAGTATCATTTTTAAAATCACAAATTAATTTAATTTAGAAATAATATAAAAAATTAATAAATATTCTTTAAAAAATTACAAATTATTTCAATTTAGAAATACTATAAAAAAATTAGGATACTTTCAACTTAAGAATCTTAATTGAAATTTAAGAGGAAAAAAAATTAACACACTTAAGGAGATGATGAAAATACACTTGGGTTGAGAGAGACAAAGAAAAATGTTATTTTTAAAATTAAAAATCAATTCAATTTAAAAACATTATACAAAACAATAAGTATACATTTTAAAATTACAAATGATTTAAATTTAGAAATAAAATTTAGCCTAAACTCTTCTCTTCTTGTAAAAAAATTACATTGTAATAAGATAATAGAAATCGTCAAATCAAAAAGATAATAAATCAAATCAAAGTCATGTCAATTATATAAAGGTGAGTAGTTGTATCACTCGGATACGATTTCAGTTATACGAATTGGACAATTATAATTACTAGAGTAATTTTTGTATTAACAATTTAAATGTGACAATTGCAATTGTTCAAAGCATAAACCTATTTACGTTTGTGATGCAGAAAAATAAATTCGTGCATCCCTTTGTGAAATTTTTTTTAATGGGTCTAATATAGTGACGTGACAATGTATTTTTTCAATAATATTATAGTATGTGTGATATAGTCTAACTTTTTTAGTGAAATATGATACATATGACAAAATATCATTGAAATGGCACATTATCACATTGTGTACTAGACCTACTGAAGAATATCTCTCCATTTGCAACAATATGTTTCTGTTAAGTAATATTTGGCAAAGTTAGCATAATATTTAGATTTTGTCATTTAGAACTGTCGAATGTAACCAACTAATTATGCAGACTTGACTTCACTAATTGTACCTAAGCTGATAACAATAAATTACACTTAAATTGAATCGGCAATTCATTATGTATTATTAGTAAAATTAATGATAGGACATAGTTAACTGCTGATAACATACAGTATAATAGCAGATAGTGAATTGTTAGTAACATATAATAAATTATTGATAGTACATCAATTTAAGTATAATTTATTTTTTACCGTATTAAGTCAAGTAAATTTTTTGAAACTATTGAACTTGTTATAATTTACCTTCCAAAATTCATGTCCAAGTGTAATTTTTCCCTTTACTTAGACTTGTTAATTTAATAATACTGATGACTCCTGCAATACAACTAATAAGATAATTCAAGTAGAGCCTTCAAATGGTAAGGCATTGAAGCCCAAGAAGCACGGACTTTGATTGCCAAACAGCCAGGCCCAGCCCATCTATTTTGCAAGATTAAACCATGCAGTCTGGCCTGTTAAATGACCACCACACTTACCATTTGACAATAGACCATATGGATTATGGTGAAGAGATGAAGCAAATGTTAGAGAAATTTGTAGTCTTTAGCAACGGTAAGTTACTGGGAAAAAAAAGTTGAGTGATAAGGTTTCATTGGGTAGGACTAGGAGTGCACATCAATCGAATTGGGTCGAATTGTAGTAGAATTAGAATTGATCCGACTTTATACAGTTTTAAAAAAAATAAAATCGAAATCGTTAACTATTGGACTGAACCACACATTTTTGAGTTGGGTCAGGTTGGTTAGGGTTGAGTCAGTTTAGTTTAGTTCTTTTTTAAAAAAAAAAAACCGAAACCCATCACAAATAAACTCTTGATATATATATATATATATATATATATATATGCAATGAAAGTTAAGTCATCTTAGTATTTAAGCCATCTAAGTATTTATGACATTTTGATGATAAAGAAAAAACTTGATACAACAGTGGTTTTGAAATAAAAAAATTAATTACTTAATTTATAATTTTGTTTTTATTAACAAATGTTATTGTGTTGTTACTGTCTCGTTAATTTGTGACTTAAAATTATAATATTAAAAGATAAAGTACTTACTACTCTATTAGATAATTAAAACAAAGTTTGTAAACTTAAAATCATATTTTATACCTTTTTTTTAACCCATCAAGTTGGGTGAGAGAATGCTAGAGGGAAAAGAATTTGAAGTATATTTTTTTCAATTTAAATATAAAAGCAAATTAAAGAGGCTATGGGAGTTTATTTTTTTCTATTCGGACAAACGAGATGGTTAGGACATTGCTTTCAAATTTGGAGGTCTTGAGTTGAAACCATTCATCATCTGTCATTCTAATTCTAATAAGTTGTTACATGGCCTGCCAAATATGTCACAATATATAACATTGCTATTTTTTAACATGCTATATAACTTGCCATTGGAGCACCTATCTTGATGATTGTGCAATTACTTGACATTAGCCGCATGAATAGAACAACCATTTGAGATGCTCTAAGTATGTTACATTAACTCTCCTAATCATAATATTTACTTTATCTATCAATGTTTCTATATTTCAAAAGAGAGAGCAACATAAAAATTTCCCTTGGATATGATCCTTTTCCAACACTCTCTACGAATGGCAACGAGACGGGGATTGGGACACAATATTCTTTTCCTAATTTCACCTCACGAAAAAAAGTTTACCCACAAACCCGTTTAAACTCCATGATAGGTCGGAACAAGTTCCATCAGAGTCTCTCATTTATTTTAAACTTTTATTTATTTATTTATTTTATTAAATTAATTATAATTAACACATTTCAAAGAAAATATTATGTATTAAAATAAGAAATATGCATGTTAAAAGAAAATTAGAATGATATATTTTTGTTGAATATATAACTCTATCAAGTTTGCCTAAATTTTTAATCGGTAACTAATAAATATCGTTATAAACATTGACTATATAGCACAAAATACTTTTATTATGTAGGATAGAATATTGGAAGCATTGGGAAAAATCATAAAAAAAAAGTGTTTCAATGAAAACAAGGTTTATTTGTTTGAATAGAACAATGGATATATATATATATATTTATATTATAAAAAAAGAAAAAATTACATTGAGCACTCTTAAGATTTTTAACAATTACAAAAAATCTTTCACATTTTTTTTTTAAACAAATTGGAACAAAAAGAGTTGATAAAAAAAAATTTATGAGTTCAATTCTCGAATTAGGATGGGTAATCTGAAATTTTAACCGGAACCCATTAAAATCAGATTGGGTCGGTTATTCGATTCTCAGTTATTTTGCACATCCATAAGTGGGACTACACTTAAATTTGAGTATTCTGCGAGACTCATGTAAGATCCACATGAATACTCAAATTTAAGCAAAAAGTCTTACGATGAGACATTTTCAAACAAAAGTTAAACGAAAATGTCTCTTCGAATAGTACCACGCTTAGATTTGAATATTTTGCAAGACTTATATAAATTTTATACAAATACTTAAATCTAAACGAAAGTGTTGCGGTGAGAACTTGAAACTGAACTTTTTTCCACAATGAGAATACATGAAAGTATTACACCCGATCTTCATGCAACTAAGGCATTAAAGGAAAGGAAGAAAAATACTACAATTTACTCATTTTCTAAAGAATATATGTTAAAGAAAACAGCTTCTCTACTTATACTAGATCTAATACAAATTGATACACACACACACACATATAATTAACAATGGATTTTTTTTAATATCATGGCCAAGAAAATTTGATATACTTATTTATATATTTTGATTATGAATTTAAATAAAAAAGTTCAGAAATTTCAGTAAGTTAATAAAGACAGAGAAGATATCTTTGGGTTGATCAATCTCAAAAAAGGTACAAACAAAAACTATGAAATCAAAGGCTCTGTAAAATGAATATTTTAGGAATATTTATTTTAATATTTATTTTTATTTAGTATAATTAGGAACGTCCATTTTATGAAATGAGCATTCTATTAACAATCATTTCAAGTATTTTTTTAATCTAGATAAGTAATTCATATTTCATTTCATGTCATTTTTTTTTCAATTTTTTGTTTCATTCTTCTACGTAACAAATATAAATTTAATACAAACCACTGTACATTATCATTGGGTTTGAGTTTTACTTGGAATTTTTTGTATCAGTGTAATTTGGGGGCCTCTCTATCCTCACTCTTGCTCCTCAGATCTGGAGGGGCATTTTGACATCCTCTAAAATGGCAAACCAAATAGAAAATATGTTTGGAGTTTTAATTTTCTGATTTTACTCTCTAAAATGATTAAAGAGTCAGGAAAATGAGCTGTTTAGAAATGCTCTTTCATGAATCAATTAGGGTTAGTCCAGTTGACCACCATATCTTTCTTATTGAGAGATGTGAGTATTATTTTCATCATAATCACAGACTGGACTGATTTGTTTATTCAGGACTCATATTTGAGAGATTTTTGTTATTGTTAGGTTAAGTTTGTCTATTTTATATTGTGTATTCTTCAATAATAGTTTGTATTATTGAGTTGATTGTCGCAAGATGAGAAATTATAGAGTAGATTGGGTTTATCATGTGGCAAGGAGTCCAGTCAATCACAACATGACATTAATATAATAAACTACAAATGTCATATTTGATGTGAAATAAAATTGACATTTGTAATTTTATTTGTACAAATGTCATGTTGTGATTGGTCTTATTTATAACCACATGATGAATCTGGTTTACTCAAGAATTTCTCCTGGCAAGAGAAAGTTAGGCACCTTGGGAGGTGTGTATAGATTAAAACAGCTGTAGAAATACTGGAGACTGCTGAGCAAAAGAGACCACCTTGCCCTGGCCCAATAATGGCTGCTGAAGAAGCACAGTCCAGACACCACTTGGTGGGCATGTGAGCTGCTTGTTAAAATGGCACAGAGAGGCTAGTTTAGATTGGCACTGAGCAAAAAGAATATTGTGATAGACTCAGCAGTCACTATGGGCACAATCTTTTCCAATCCTGGGAGGGGCAAAAAGAATGTCAATACATAGAGATTGAAAAGACTAAAAGTTTATTAAAGATAAGTGTGAAAATGTTTTAACCCTTTTGTGTGTGCTTGCAGCAACAGTGGTCCCTCTCATTAGGAGGGACAAAATAGCTTTCAAACACTTTAGGTCTATTCATTTGCTAATGCGCAATATAAAGGGGAATCTTGGTCACCTCATGATGTAGAATATACTGCTTTGAGGGGGAACATATAAGTCTAGTTTTGATCATGGTGGGTTCTATCCCAACAACCATTCTTGTCTCTTTTTAATCAAGGACTAGTGCCACATTTGTCCAAAGATTTAAACTCGATAAGTACTGATCAAATGATGTGATAATATTTGACTCTCTTTTTTTGGTTGTCGAAGCAGAAGTACCCGCTTCGTATAAGAGTTAAGTGTATAAATTGTTCCGGCCCCTACCTTCCTTTACACACAACACTTCATAGTGTCATTGGTTTCGCCTCCTGACTTATTGTTCATTATTAGGACTGTAAAAACGAGCAAATTTATTCAAGCTCAGTTCGATTAGAGACTCGTTCGAGATCCATTTACGAGATAAATAAGTCAACTTTAAATATATTTTGAGACTTGTTAATTTATTGATTTCAACTCGATAAGTCAATATAAGTATTCAACTAATACATAAAATATTTAAGTTACTCGAGCTTGATTTGCGCTCGGTTTGAAAAATTAACAAATCAAGTTAGAACACAATTTAAAATTTATTTATTTTAACCAACTAAACTTAAACAATTCATTACTCGATTCGACTCATTTACAGCTCTATTCGTCATCACATAAAAGAGTGATGGACAATTAAAATTACTTATTAATTGAGTATACTCCATTCATATGCTTTTTGTTACTAATTATTTTGAAAATAACACAGCACAACCTTTTATGAAAGTAAATTTTAACATCATTACAACTCATCCACCCTCTTTAACTAATTTTGATCCATTGTTCACTCACAATATGATTTTTTTTTTTTCTTATTATTAAACTTGCGTGATTTGAATTCAAATAGAATCATGAAATTGTGTTAAAAGCGTCTTTTTAAATGATAATTCTATAATTGCTTGAGTTGTGCAAAATAAATTTCATTGAGTTCATATTTCGTATTAACTTTATTTAGTTATTCTTGCATTTCAATCTAATTCTCCATTTTGTCTTTCACTCGATCTCCTTTACTTGACTTGAGCTTGAAAAAGCAAAGCCAACCCATGGGAAAAAAAAAAAGTGCTAGTTGTAGAACGCTAGTCGCTTGTGCTTCCATATTTACACTGAGTAGGGTAAAAGTCTCCAAACATGATTAATTACAAGCTAATAATGGAGAGCTTTCCTACTGTTTCTCTCCCCATGGAGGGGATTAGCCATGATTAATAACCTATTTGTCCTAGGCAAAATCACATCAAGAAGCTTGTCAAGCTTGTAAAAGATCTTTGATTGCTATTTTTCAACCTCTTCCTTGATTCACCATGCTCAAGTAATTCTCTAATTGAATTACTTTTAACTTTTCACTGACTAATTAAGGAGAATATATCTATTACTTCATATATATACGAAGGTTTCGTCAACCTACTTTTGCTTTATTTTATCCAGTAATTTACTTTTTTTTTTGGTTTTTAGTATCTTAAAGCTTCTTATGGAATAAGATAGGACAGTGGGAACTGCAAATTTTTGCCAAGTAAATTTCTACATTATTCTTTATGGAAGTATGTGTGTGTACACACACATATGGGTCTATCTATTGGAATCATGAAATGAATGTACTGTTTGTCTACACTTTTGAACAATGTATCACAGCCAACATCAACTTCCTTATTTGATCTAGTAAGGCATACCATTCTGCTCCATTCAACTGCCTCTCGAAGGAAAGGGAAAAGAAAAAGAAAAAGAAAAAGAAAATTAGATTAGTGTCCCAACTCCCGAGAGATTGTCAAGAAATTTTTAAGATAAATTATATCGATATTTTTTTTTTGAGATTTTTGACAATTACACTGATCTTACCTGTTTTATCTGATAATATATAGATATTTTTTCTTAATTAATTTTTTTTTCTTTAAAATAACTAAATCTTATACAAAATTTTAAATTTATCATAACTTATTTATATATTTTTCAAATTCATCTAATCAGAGACAGATACGGGACGGAATGAGACGGAACGAATTACTCAAATAAAAAAACAGCCTCATTCACACAGGTAGTAAATTATATTGCTTAAGAAGAAATTAAGGGAAGAAAGAGGAGTAATGAAGTAGACATGATGAGCATGTTTTTGACAGCTCACAAGTGAAGTAGGCAAGATGGGATAGGAATAGTGTTTCTAACTTGTTTCATATATTTACCAGCCACAAGTAGCCATAGATGGTTTCTTTCTTTTTTTCCTTTTTCAGTCTTTGATATGATATGATATGATTGTACTTTCCCTAATTAACAAAGTTTTTTTTTTTCATATTTCTTTCCAAAAAAGAAAATGAAAATACCATCACCTGCTTCAACTTGCTTTGAGAACACTGTTAATGACAAACTTATCTTTCAATAATATCCTACAATTACATGAATTTTTTTTATATGATATATGATAATTACAGTAATTTTTTTATTTTAAATATTATACTTATTTTCTCTGTCAGAATATTATTCGAAATGTACGTTAATTGAAAATATAAATTTATTATTTTATCATAAAGAATAATCACATTAATCCTTATGGTAAAGAAGAGGGAGATTCAGTTTCAGTATATAATGATGCTTTAATCATATAAAAAAACTTAATTAAAATTCTAAAATCATCAATAACTGAATTTTATAGAGAGAAAAATCTTTATATTATCACTATAATAGAGAATAAATCAGTATAATTTTAAAAAATATAAATAACTTCAAAAAAATATCAGTATAATTATCTAATATATTTTTTATGGACTCATGTTTTTATAGGTTAAGGATCCTCACTTCTCTTCCGACATACCTTGTTTTCATACCGAAGAATGTAAGCAAACAACTTTGTAATTTTGTTATGGATGAATATCCCATCGATGGTAACATACAATGTCTACAATTTTCTATTTTTGTTTTATTAAAGTGAGTATACTAATGAAGTTATTTTTGTACTTAGAATAAAAAAAAGTGAGGATAAATTATACTGATTTTTTTTATATTTTTTTATAATTACTTGGATCTCTCATGAAATTTTTAAAATAATACCGATCTCTTTTATTTTTACTGACAAACTATAAAGACTTCCTCTATAACTTTATTTTTTTTAAAATGACAAAAACACCCATTTCATTTTTTTTTTCTTTTGAGTTTTTTAAATTTTGACTTTTTCTAAATTTTTTAAAGATTTTTTTTTTTCATTTTATATAAAATAAAATTAAGATAAATAACTTATATTTTTTTGAGTCAAAGAAGATTTTAATTAATATTTATTAGAACATGAAAAAGAAAGTTACGAAAAAATTGATCAAATTTGAGAAATGCAAACATAAAATAAAAAAGAAAAAAAAAAAAAAAAATTGGAAGAGAGGTCAGTGTAATTGTCAAAAATTTCAAGAGAAATCAGAGTGATCTACCAAAAAAAAAATTAAATAAATAAATTGCTTTGTACTTAATACTGTGAAATGTCATTGTTTTTTTTCTTCCAAGGAAGAAATAAAGGATAAAGCAAATTAAATTATTTTTTCTTATTTAGTTATAATAGAAAATAAAAAAATAAGAAAGAAACTATCATCTTATTTTTTTATTTTTAATCATATTCAATTTTTTTATAATTTCAAATTTTCCTCTAAAGAATTGAAAATCGCTTTTATACTTTGGGACGAGTATAAGAAGAAAAACTCAAATTCAAGTTCAATTCACACAACCTAAGAGCTAACTATATATATATATATATACACACACACACACTATATATATATATATATCTAATTTTATTATATCATGTTATTTAAATACAGTTAGATTTGCACATAATTCTTGACAGATGATTTATTTTTAACATAAATTGTAGCATAATGCGATATTCCTCGATTCAATCAGATTTTTTCACAACCCAAATGAATTTGAGTTTAGTTGATTATAACTGGACTATAGGAGCAAGAGGAATTTCGTCAACCTGAAACTCAGTTTGGATGAAACAGGTGCATGGATTAGAAAAATCGACTAAGATTGAAATTCTCTCATTCATTATATTCTCTAACGTAAAAGTAATTATTACAATAGTGATTCTCTCATAATAACTAGTTTATATAACAATACTAATGCACTAAACATCGAATGTAATAAAAAAGAGCATTATCCTCTAGGTTATGCCATAAGTACTTTTTTTTTTTAGGCTTTATCACGACAAGAAAAATACTTTCACTTACATGACATAATATAAATGAGGAGTCCATTTAGGAATGACAATAGGATAGATTTGTGTTCCTTTTCAGATCTATTTATATTCTACACTCTGATCTGTCTTGTTTAGAGATTTATTTTGTTTATATTTTTTAACTTCATCTTGTCTTATCCAAAACCTTGATATATATTAATGTGCCCATTTTCTTCTACATCGGTTAGGAGTCGAGAACTGGTGTCGCTTATAAGCTCTAAGCTGCTCTCTTCCTAGCATAAGGCCTTTTTCCCTGCCCAGGGGAAGGAACAAAGCCGTGCGAGCCTGTCCAGGCCCAAAGCTGAACAATATTGGGCTAGGGAGCCTATGGTACGTGGAAAAGTGCAGCATCAGTTTAGGCGCCGTCTGTGGGAATGAGGCCTGCTCTTTCCCTACTTCCACCAGTCCTGACTGGGGGAGCAGCTGATGTGCCTACTTTCTCCTACATCGGTTAAGAGTCGAGAACTGATATCGTTTATAAGTCCTCCAGGCTGCTCTCTTCCTAGCACAAGGTCTTTTCCCCCGCCTAGGTAGAGGAATAAAGTCGTGTGGGCCACCCAGGACCCAAAGCGCACAATATTGGATTAGGGAGCCTACGGTACTTCGAAAAAGTGCAACATCATATATAATATTTAAATAAATTTTAATTTTTATTTTGATAATTAAATTAAATTTTTATTGTCAAAATAATTAATACGAAAAAATATGAGTGTGACATAAAAAATCTGGAAACTAATTTTATATAATATTGTTTGTTGGTAAATATAATGTATATAAAAATAAATTAAAAAAATTAATATATAAATGAGACGAAGTAACAATCCCCCGAACCTGACAAGATTTTAAAAATCCTACCCGACCTCGTTTGTGAGTACCCCATACCTATTCGATTCAGGAGTGAGGCGAGACGAAATGGGACAAATTATCATCCCTAAGTCCATAACTTAGGTGAATTAAACTTTTTCACCTCAAAATTGTCACTCACAAATAAAATTATAAAACGAATCAAACATTTAAACTCGATTCAATTAAAAACTTGTTCGATATCAATTTATAAAACAAACAAGTCAAGTTTAAATATATTTTAAAAATTATTAATTTAATAAACTTAATTCGAACTTGACGCAATAAATGATTAAATAATCCAACATTATATTAAATTAAATTACTCAAACTCAACCTAATTAAAAATTGATTCAAGATTTGTTCAAAAAAATTATTAATTTAAAATTCACTTATTTTAATAAACAAAGGTTATACTCAAAAAAAGTAAAAGAAACCGCTTCCTCTTTACCCGACCCTTTTTTAAACTAGAGTGAAGAGAATCAAATAGGGAAAAAGGGAAGGATATCGTAAGGCAAGGAACATAGCATGCGTGTTACTCCTCCATTCTTTCTTTATTCTGCTACAAATCTGTCGCCGTCAACAATGCAATATAAAAGCTTCGAACCCAGTGTCCGCCTCCTCTCCTTTTTCAAAGCCCTCACGTTTTCCTTTCCACCTATCTCTCCGGTCCCCCCGTCCCTCTCTCTCCACCCACCGCCCTCTCACTTTCCGACTACATTCCGTCAACAAACCCCCCCCCCCCCCTCTCCTCTCTATAAGTTACATTGCCTATATATACACACACACACTCTCTCTCTCTCTCTCTATATATATATATATATATATGCGTCAGATCTCCAACCAAGAAAAAGAACGAACCAGCAAGGAAACGCACTGAAAGCTTTGCAGAGACAATACAACAGATAGAGACCCCCTCTCTCTCCCTCCCTCCCTCTCGTATGGAATCTAGCACACCTTTATTCAATTTATTTAATCCACTCTGCAAACTGCAACTGCTTCCTCTGTTTTCATTGTTTTTCTAAAACACAAAAAGATAAATATTGTTTTATCAAACGCACGCTTTTCATATATTTATAAAGCTTCATCTCCAAAGCTGTTCTTTCTCTTGCGTTTAAAGTCCCTTTTCTTAAAGGCGGTGACAGAGAAAGTGCTTCTGTAGCATTGTTTAATCTAATCACCATATTCATTTCCATTTCCAACACACCGCACGGTTCTTTTTACCACTCCCGAAACAACTCCTTATTCCCTTCACTGATTGTTTCGTGCTTACAATTCTTTGCTTTTCACAACGACGTTTCCGAGATTCAACAATACCTTCAAACTTCAGGTATAGTTTCTTGTTTTGTTAAAACGTTTTTGTTGTTTTCAGAAGCACCTGTTGGGAGTCATGGTTCACCATTTCCTCCTCAAAATCACATTAATGATTCAACTGTTTGTTTCTCACTTTTTCTACTTCTGTTTTTAGTGCTACAACTGTTTTTAGTCCGAAGTCAAAACCACACGCATACAGATCTTCAAAAGTCTTTCAGTGCATCTTCTTTAGATCTTTCATTTAATTCTCATCCTCTCATCTTCCACCGTTCCACAGTTCATTGCTTAAATTTATATTATATAGACATATTATATATACATATATATAACCATAAAAACCACACTAATTTGTAGCAAAATTCAGTGAATTACCTCAAAACTGGCACAATCTCAGCTTCATATCGTTTGATCTGTGTCTCTTAGCCGCTTTTCAGTCAAGATCAACCACATTTTTACTATCTGTTCACACACACACATATATAAACATTATAATACATGCATACGGTGTTGGTTGCAGAGACTGGGAGTAGGTGAGCTGAAGTTTCAGTTAATGGAAGGCGAGGGAGAGCATTGAAGGCGTGAGCAGCGTGTTAAATGATCAGCGGCTAGTAAAGAAAACGTAAGGCGTAAGGTTTGTTTTTTCCAGACCTTCTCTCTCTCACTCTACTTCGTAACTGTCGGCGTGTTGCAGACTTTGTTTTTTTAAAGGCTTAACTTATCCTCTTTCTCTCTCTAAAAGTATTTCTTTTCTCTCACTAAATCTAAATCCCCCATCATTGCGATCACTAGAGTTTAGTCTTTGGCGTTTCGCTCTCAACCATATCTTCTACAGAGAAGAATTACAGATCCTTCTGTTCTTTTTTCTTCTGCATTTATTGACTCTGGTCTCTCTATGTTACACGTGATGGGTAGTTGTCCGGAGCGAAGGATTTATCTCCTTTGTCAACTATCAAAATGATATTAAATTTTAAGATTTTTAAAATAATGCTAATGCACATTACTCACGTAATTAATGAGTTTTAGTTCTTTATTTTTTTTTATTGTCGTATAAAAAATAAGATTAAATTGTAAAATTAAATATCTATTCTAGTGATATGAGTGCATATTTTACATATGATTTGATACGGGTTGAATTTGATTTGATTTTTCTTTTTAATATATAAAAAATTGAAATTAAAATTTTACCAGAATAAATTTTTGTAAAAATATAGAAAGTAAGAATTAGTACGAATATAATACGGTCAACCCTAGCTAATAAGTAGTCGTCGTATAAAAAAAATTGTTAATATTTGGTTTTAAATTTGGTAGAAAAAACTTCTTTCTTATTTAATACATGTCTTAATTACAATAAACAATTATATATATATATATATATAAAACGTACATATATTTTTAAAACTTTTTAGTAAAACTTAAATTATATATATGAAACATTAAAATTATGACATCGTATATGAGTAGAATGAAATTTTTTCTACCTGAAAACAATGTCTCATAAAAAAATGAGATTAAAATTGTGTCTAAAAGAAGAACCAATCTTCATAAAAATAAAGAGAGTAAGAATTAGTAAGAATATAATACATTTGAAAAAAAATAAAATATATTAAACACTCTAATATACTTAGAAATGTTGAAAAGTAATTAACCGGAGTCTAGAATTAAATAAAAATAATATTCATATTCTCTTAACAAAAGGGTGAGACTCAAATTAATGATCTCTCTTTGAGTAAAAACGTGAGTGATCAATTGAACTAGCTCGATTATTAGTCTAAATCATTGACATTGTTTTCAAAAAAATAAGATTAAATTGTCGAAGTGTCACGTTGATAAGTGGCATCATATTTTTTCTAAGACATGATTAAAAATTGCAAGCTTGGGTATGAGAGTGGGGAGTTGGTTTAATTAAGAGCTTGGACGTGAAAGTAGGGAGTTAAGTAAGGTTTAAATTTTATATGACTCGAAATTTTATTTCTTTTATTAACCTTAAGTCAACAAAGCTCCTAACTTAGTTTTTAATTAGTTGTTCAGAATTTCATTAATTCTAAATTATTTTTTATATTGTTGACTCAAATAGATAACGGGTGATGCTAATAATAAAAAAACTATAAGTAGGTCTTGGCTTTAAAAAAAATGAAAATATTTCAGAAAAACAAAAGGCTGCTTTTGGAAACACAAGTTTCAATTTTAACTGTACCTTTGAGTTTTATATGCTGTTATATTCTTATTAGTTCATTTAAATAAAAATGTTCTTAAAGCAAATTTTTAATTTTGAATGAGAACATTAATTCATTTAAAGTCTGATTCAATCAATTTTTTAAAATAAATTTATCCCTTTTATAGTGAAAGAAACTTCTCTCTCTCATTTTCACTCTGACTTTCGTTCTCTCTTGTTTTTGGTTTTATTTTTAAATACCATTTTACATTTTTTTTATATGCTTAATCAAGTGAATTAATCATGATTTAATTGGTCCACCTAAATATCAATTCATTCCAAAGTTTAACTTTAGCAAAATACAGTTGATTAGTTTTATAAATGTACACTTTATATTAATTTTAATTGCATTTAATACTTAATTTTTAAAACAAAATTCAAAAAAGAACATAGAAAGTACGTGTCATTCTCAATACATTTTACAGAGAGAGAGTTTTAAGTACACTTTCAATTTAATATCTTTAATAATTAATAAATATGAGAAATTTAAAATTAATTTTTTTATATTTTTATTAATTAATAAGTGACCTTATATGTAATTTTTCAATAATAATTTTATTTTTCATAAAAAAATACATATAATATTCAACTCATCACATAAGAAACTCCTAATGTCCATCCAAGTAAAGAAATTAGTACTTTCTGATATTATAATTTTTTTTTATTTACAATACTTTTAACTTTAATTATGTAGAATTAATAAATATAATTACCAAGAGATGTTATAAAATAGGATATATATATATATATATAAGTGCATATGTAATTATTTTTTTCTCTAATAATTAATATTATAAAGAGTTTTTATAAAAAAAAATATTAATTATTAAATAATAGAATTATTAATTTTACACCATAGAACTAAATTAATTTCTTAAAAACTTAATAATTATTAAAAACTATTAATTTATTGACTATTAATTATAATATGATCAATTATATATTATCTAACTTCATCTAAAATTGACTCTCTCGTTAAAAATGATATAACTTTATTATTATATCTATATATCATTAAGAAATCAAGCATTTTGTAAAAAAATTGAAAATTTCATATTTACTCCTTTTTCTTTTGAATTTTCATAAAATTCCCTTTCGAAATACTAATACATATGCACTGGGCTCATTCCTCAGACAATTTTTTATGTCACTGTACACTGTTCAGTTATTATTATTTTGTAGTGTCTTTGAAGTACCATAACTCAGTGCAGTGACTCCTATGGTTCAAATTCTATATGGACTCAAATAATAATATGATGCAGGATAAGTGTAGGATTCTTCACTAAGAAGTATGAATACAGATACGGATACGGGATATGAATATGACACGACATAGATACACAGATACGTTATTTTTTTTAAAAAAAAAATACGGACACATTGAATATATATAATTTTTTTATATTTTTTATATGACAATATAATAAAAATCTAATGTTATTTTAATTAAAATTAGTATAAAATACAAAAATTTTAAAAATATTATTAAGATATATTAAAATAACAAAATCATTAAATAAAAATTAAAGAATTTCTTCATTTAATCATCAACATCCATGATTTAAGTGTCCGGACACGTATTCGGAAAGTGTCCGTGTCCGACATGGATACGTGAATTAAAATAGAGTATCTGTACTTCATAGATTCTTCATGATCCGAAGTGATCAAACATGACTCGTACGGTGAGAAATTTTTTTGACCCAACTTTTTGACCCCCTTTTTTTTTTTTTTTGGGAGAACTTATAGTTTCATAATTGTACTAGTAGTTTTTATATCATGTTTGTTTTAAAAATTAGGAAAGAAATGGAGGGAGGAGGAGGAAGAGCTTAACTCTCATTTAAGTAATTTTGTTATCCCTTTAAAAGTGGGAGGAAATGGAAGGAAAGGAAATAAAGATTTAATGAATTTTTAATAATACCAATATTACTCTTAAAATTATAAAAGCCAAAATAAAAATGGCACCTCTATCCTAAAACATACAAAGGGTATAATAATAAAATAATATAAAATCTTTTATTTTCCTTTCTCTCTTTTATCATTACCAAATAAGATAAAAAGATTATATTAGTCTTTCCTCTCTTTTCCTTTCATTAGTTATCCAAACATAAAAAAGAGGGATTACTCTCTCCTCTTCTTTTCTTTTATTTTTCTCATAACTAATATTCTGTTCTCCTTTTCTTTCCCTCCTACTTATTCAAACGGACTGTAAATATGGTGTAATGAGTTTTTTTTTTTGAGTAATAAGTTTTTAATATTTAGTTTTATTCATATTATTTTAAGATTAGAGAGTTATTTTCTTATTGAGTGAGTAATTTTTCGTACGTGTGTTTAGTTTTTTTTCACGTTTTGTACTACTTTATAAGACCTGTATATCATTTATTTGTTTGGTACTCCACTGTATAGGATCTGTTCGGCGTAATAAACCTTTGCAGTGGTTCGTCGTTGTCATCTCTAAATACCCTTTATTGGTCAATGGATTTTTTGTTTGAGGGGGCTGCTCACAGGACACGACTTTCCTGTGCAATACGGTACAGACAATTTGGATTATACAGTGAGAGGGACAAATTTTCAGGAGGATTTTAATTCAAATACTGTGTTTTTTTCTGAAAATTGTCGGACTCCATGGAGTTTTATCTTCCCCATAGGACTTCTGCAAGTCTGATTCATGATAATCCTCGTTAATTTTTTTTTTTTAAAAGATCCATGATAATCCATACTCAGAATATGGTTTTTTTTTTTTTTTTTCCATGTATATAAACCAACCGGCGTGTATTCCTTTGAGGGCCACAAGCCTTTAATTTATCCGATTTGTGTTGAGTGTAGGAGTTTATTTTATCGTGATCCTTTAGTCACTCAGTACATTTATTTGTCGCTGTGGCATGACTTGATTTTAGTCAAATTCATGTATTTAAATCTTCAATTGTATATTTTTTTTCTATTTTAGAAAGTAATAATTTTGAATCACTTAACATAGAAAATTCCGGTTGAGTGTTGAGTTCTCATCTGCGACAAAGTTCTTACATTTTTATTTAGTTTCAAATTTGGACACAATTTCAATTAGTTCCAAATTTGATTTTTTTGGATTTTTCTATTATTTTTTAGTTTCAATAAGATTTGCTTATTACTTGTGTTTCCTAGACAAATCGGTAGTTTTCCATCTCTATAAATATAATGTAAGAGACCTCTATTATTTAATTTTTGTTAACTGATATTTTTTATTTCATTTTAGAGAATTTATTTTTTCTGTGCTATTGATATAATATTAAAAATTTAGACATATTTAATTCTTATCACCTTTATGTCACCATTAAACATTTACAATTCTATTAAACACCTGAAAATGGCCCCATGGACCATCAAGGCGCATCCATGCTCTTTAGGAGAGGGCATGACCCATTAAAAGACTATAAAAATTACTTTGGGTGTATAAATGATGCTTTGTTGAAAGATCGATATATTATTCAAATGGTGCGAATGCTCACTTCTTATCTAATTGATGTGGATTCGATATTTTATAATACTGCATGCATACAAAAGTAGTAGTTAAGTTTTCCTTCGTCATTTTATCAAAAAATAATAATAATTTGCTTTGTTGGATCTGTGTAAAAAAGCTTGACCAATTGGTCACTGGTTCTAGATTTTCTAGGTTTGAATAGAAAGAGGCACCCACTGTGCTTCGTCTCCTGTGATCATCCCATGTTTCCTGACTATTGGCCTTCCTGTAAGAATTTCCCTGCAACTTTCCTACCAATTGGAGGTATCAGTAAAGTATTCAATGCTTTCTAGCACTGACATCTGTGGCACTGTGCATTGTAATTAAAGGTTATGGATACATAAGATACTGCTGGTTGAACCATCTACATACCACTGATCTATGCTTCACGGCTTTGCTTTAGGCATTGATTTCCCTATTAATCTTTATTGAGTTGTCTACTTCTGTTATATGTGTCCCAGTAGCTGAGCTTTGGGATGAGTTAAAGGCCCCTTTATGTCGCTGAAAAGGGTTTTGCTTATCTTACAAAGTTGTCCTGCTAAAGTGCTAACTAGTTGGCAAGGTCCACCAGTCCAATCAATTCCACACGGACTCTCAATGGTTTATTGGGTTTAGGGCTTGTTTGAGGGAGTTTCACAATTCCGAATAATTAATTATTAGGAATAAATTTTGAAGAATTGATTATAGTATAATCAGTTTGTTAATTGGATGTATGGTAAAAATTCTGTAAAGGTGATTATGCAATGAAATCCTGTTAACCAGAAAGATGATATGGCAAGACCCCTAATAATGATCATTATATATATAGGGTTGGATAGCATGAAGGGGACAATGGGTTTTGGCTATTCACTCGAGAAACTTTTGGTTTAATTATACACACATACATAGGGATGGGTTTGGATGAAAGTGAAAATAATGGCACTAAAGACAACTTCCCTCTGACTTATTTGTTTTTCAAATCATAATTTTGTTTGCCGTGTAATTTGTTTTTCCTGAAAATGCCTGAGTAGATTAGTTGGAAAGCCTGCTGCCTGTGTGTGGTTGTGCAGTAGTCCAGGAAGAAGTCTCCTGCTTTACCAGCAGGAGTCCTATACATCTTCTTCGCCACCTTGCTTATCCAGAAAACTAACATGCAAAATGAAAATTATGATAATTGTGATATTTTGCTGCACAACTCATGTATGCATTTCACAATCGAAACAATTCCTTGCTTCTCATCATATTTATATTATACATGTGTTCTTGGTCTACAAAAATAGTTGATAAATTAATGAATTTTCCTTGGATTAATTCCAAGCTTCTTAATTTTACTAGGTGACTTGAGGCAAGAAGCAAAATGTAAAGCAATAATAGAGTGGCAGATAAATACATCGACAATGCATACCATACATACATACATATATATATATATATATATAAATAATTTCTTCTCCTTTTTTATTTGGGTCAATTGGGCAATTCTCTTTTTTGACTTTGTCCCTTGGGTATTTATGCATGCTTGCGCGGCTCTACTTTTGCTTGAACTTTACACAGAACAACAGCGCTGGTAAGAAAAAAAAATGCTGTAGAGATTTGATTCTCCTGTTCTTTTTTCTTCTTTTCGTTCGATGGTCTATGAGATTCTTGAAGTACACGTGAAAAATGTCAAGCCATCACATTTCAATAGTAGTCTTTGGAGCTATTTTATTTGTCTTATTCCCTACTTTTCTGTAATTCCCCTCCCCCCACCCACATATCTACATATGCATATCCGCACACAAACAAATATATAATGCTTGAAGTGGCTTAAAATCCTGCTAAAAGTAACTTGAATGAATTAAGTGAAGGTTCTACTGTGACCTGAAAAAAAATGAAAGACCCCGAGCAGAAGCATGTGATCCCCAGAAAGCCTCTTCGAGACTCCATGAATCAACATGCACCATCCCAAATGTCACAAAGTTGTGGAGATATATCAGAAGATGCAAAAAAGAGTGAAGGAAGGAGAAAGGGAAGGAGAAGAGGAAAAGGTACAAAAGTGGAAAAGTTGCAGGATATAAAGCCTGAGGTCATTGTTGGGTCTCTTGCTTCTTCAAACAAAAGTCTCATGTTCCACCACAGGCCAGGCTACGGCCAATTGGGCTACCAAGTGCATGGTAAAAGCCAATCATTTTCTTGCAAAGATATCAAAGGAGGACTTAAGTCAGTATAGTGTAAGCCTTCGATGTCTTGGTTGTGGAATTTCCTCCTTTCAATTGTTATGGGTGACCTCATATATTGAATTCATGGAATTATTGCTTATTTATGCATCTATTTTTTGGTGCAGGTTGAGGTAACGCCAGAAGTAACTTCCATTAAAATGAACAAAGCTATCATGACCCAGTTGGTGAAACTTTACAGAGATACTGACTTGGGGATGATGCTGCCTGTTTATGATGGCAGAAGAAGCCTTTATACCGCTGGGGTGCTGCCCTTTATCACAAAAGAATTCACTGTAACTTTGGTCGATGGTGATGAGTTGATTGGCATTACAAGGTATGTGATTGACCCAATTATTCTTGCTGCCTAAATCTTCTTGTCTGGTTGAATTTTTGTTGGAATTATTGTTTACACAATGCCTTCTGACATTGAACTAAACAATAAAGGTTTTAATCAAGTTTCCACTAATTATATCAGGGAACGAGAATTTAAAGTGACAATCAAGTTTGTAGCTCATGCTAGCATGCTTCAACTACGTGAACTTCTTTCTGGGAAACAAGTCGGTGCCCCTCAAGAAGTGCTTAAGATCATTGATATTGTGTTGAGGGAACTAGCAGCCCAAAGGTGCATTTTCCATGGTTTCATTTCCTTCCCATTACTTTTGCTTCTTTTTGCATTTAAGTCGCGCCTTTGTCGTTGGGTTTTGAATATATGTCATCCTTCAATCCGGATAAGTCTAGGTATATGTCAGTTGGAAGATTCTTCTATTCTCCTAATATAAAGCAACCACAGACACTGGGTGATGGCTTACAATCATGGCGTGGCTTCTATCAGAGTATAAGACCCACACAGATGGGATTGTCACTAAATATTGGTAGGGAGCATGCGTTCTTCTACTTCATTAATATTTTGTTCTATCTTCTAGAAATGGTATAATGGTGCTCGTTACAATAAAATGGTTACTTTTTTTTGTTTAGATATGTCAACAACTGCATTCATTGAACCACTCCCTGTTATTGAGTTTGTCACTCAAATTTTGGGTAAAGATGTATGTTCAAGGCCACTGTCAGATGCAGATCGTATTAAGGTATAGCATTTTATGATTTAGAGACCAAGTATCATATTCTTCACTTTGTGCAATTCTCTGTGATAAATGCTATTGTGCAATCACACACATGTATGCACATGTATACAAGGGCGGAACTAGGAAAATTATTAGAGGGTGCTAGGAAAAGTTTGGAGAAAATTTGGGGGGAAAAATGAGAGAAATGATGGGTCAAGATTGAGTTGGGCCAAAAATTTGGTGTGTGAAATGAGATAAATAATGTGTAAAGATTGGATTAAATCAAAATTTTAGAACGGGCTAATTTTGAAAAGGTCAAAATTTTACATGTATAAAAAAAATTTAAAATTTTGTGGGTGGGTGGGTGGGTGGGGGAGCCTGGCCCAGCCCCCATGTACTTCCGCCCTTGCATGTATATCAATTTATATATATTTACAGAACTCGTCTTGCATAGCTGATTTGAGGTTTATTTGATGGATGGTGATAGTCATGTCATCATTATTATATATTAATTTTGTAAAATTTTCCCATGTAATTACCTGTCTTAATTGGTCCAGCACAAAAATCATATCCTAAATTGGACAAGAATAACAAAAATCAATTATTACTGGTAGTAGTACTTTTGTAGTTATTATACATTCAATTATTAATGACACACAATTGACTTTAGAGGGGACTTTGCTCGGCTTTATGATCTGCTATTCAGTTCTACATCTCTAAGTTCTCACTCAATGATACGGCTTAGAAATTCTAATTGCTACCTTAAAACAGAATGTAACTGCTGGATAAAAAAATCCAGGTATATAAATTAACTTCTCAAATTGCATCCCTCTGTTTTCTGACAATTTGCATGTAGCTTTTGATAATGTCAATCTAAATAATGGATGGTTAAGGAGCTTTTACATGAGCTTAGATTGAATGGTTTTTGAAAGTATGCTCCATACTATCATAGGGCAGAGAAGTTTTTTAAATACTTTCATTTCTGGCATATATCAATTGTCTCTCTCAAATATGGTTGAGGTTCCAACACGGAGGTTAGATTAAATGGTTTAATTTTGACAGTGAGCATTGTCAGTGAGGGTTCTGAACTAAAAGAGGATAATTACACTAGTATATGCCAGTTAAAATGCTGATGGCTTAACATTTGGGAAATTCAATCTTCTAACTACACCTCTTGCTTTAAGGTGCAGAACTCATTATCTTTGCAGATCAAAGTAGAAAGCCAAGTTAGTTATGTCTAACTGCATAGTTTTGTTAACTTTGAGTAGGTTAAGAAAGCCCTTAGAGGTGTCAAAGTTGAAGTTACACACAGGGGAAATATGCGAAGGAAATACCGGATTTCAGGGTTGACGTCACAGCCAACAAGGGAGTTAATGTACACATCTTGCATTTGTCCATATTTGTTATTCTTTCTGCTGTTGCTGCTGCTCTCTTTTTCATGCTAGGTATGTTTTGCTTTCTCCACCTTCATATAGTTTTCCAGTTGATGAGGAAAAGAACATGAAATCAGTTGTTGAATACTTTCAAGAGATGTATGGATTTACCATTCAACATTCCCACCTACCTTGCCTCCAAGTAGGAAATCAAAGGAAAGTGAATTATTTACCAATGGAGGTAAGCTCTGATCAGTATTTCAAATTTATTTAAGCAGAAATTGTATTTATTTTAAGAAATTTGTATGAATCATGACATATTATTCAGGCTTGCAAGATAGTTGAGGGACAGAGATACTCCAAAAAGCTGAATGAGAAGCAGATAACTTCTTTATTAAAATTTTCATGCCAAAGACCCCGTGAGCGAGAAATGGACATTTTGCAGGTTTGCGTGTTCAATTCTTGAATTGATTTGGCTGAAAGCTTAAGAGTATTTCTCATTATGATGTACAATTTTAAAAGCTTTCATAGTTTAGTTCTCTATTAGATGTTACAACTTGGGAAAAGAAAACGCCTACTTCAGTGTTAAATTTATATATTTTTTTACTTTTGGAGAAAAATTTACAAGACATTTGAATAGAACAGAGATGGCCATCACGCTAAAAGTTCTCTGATATCTTTTCAGACAATTCAACAAAATACATATAATCAAGATCCCTATGCAAAGGAGTTTGGCATCACTATAGATGAAAAGCTTGCATCAGTTGAGGCTCGAGTTCTTCCTGCCCCATGGGTAATGTTCAATATTTTTTTTTTCATTCTATTCACGCAACACAGCTTTAGACTAACCAATATTTTGTTCATTTTATTCTGCTTCCGAACAGCTGAAATACCATGACAGTGGAAAAGAAAAAGCATGTTTACCTCAAGTTGGTCAGTGGAATATGATGAATAAGGTAATGTAATATATGTTCATGGAAACATATTAAAATTTCATATCCAGTTGACATTTTGCTATTAGGCGCAAGTTATTTGAATCTAAGATAAGATCAGCTTCTTGTCATATTGCAGAAAGTGATAAATGGAAGCTCTGTAAATTATTGGGCTTGTATCAACTTCTCACGAAGTGTCCAAGAGAGCACAGCTCATGATTTTTGTCATCAGTTGGTCCAGATGTGCGAAGTGTCTGGAATGGTAAGCTTCCTGATCTGAAAATATTTAGATGGAGCAGGTTTTGATTAACTTTGTGTCAATTTGACTGTCATCATCATTCATCATATCCTGATGTAATTGTTTTAGTCACTTTTAGCATTGCTTCTAATAGTTTACTTGGTTGTCTAAGCTATGGAAACATGCTGAGAATTTGATGTTGTTGATATTTCATCTTAGGAATTCAATTGTGAGCCTGTAATTCCAATTTATTCAGCAAGACCAGATCAGGTAAAGAAGGCTTTGAAATATGTTTATAACGTTGCTGCAAACAAACTTGGAGGGAAAGAATTGGAGTTACTTATTGCCATTCTTCCAGACAACAATGGCTCTTTGTACGGTATGTGGTTATCTGCTACAATTCATCGACTTAGAGTATACTGTCATGAGTTGCGTGCTGCACATGCATCAGTATGGTTACAATGCCTATGACATGTCTATGGTTTATTGTTCACATCGTCACTTTGTCACATTTGAATCATTAAACAATTGATTTCAAATTGTTTATGGTGTAGGAAGAAATTCATTTTTTTCATCTACTGCTTACAGAACTGAAATGTATGTTCCTAACATGTAAACTACTAATGGTTTGTTTTCTTCACTTGTGTTGTGGAATTTTGTTAAGACTTGATCATGCAACTCTCTTTGAAGTTTTACTGCCTACAGTCTACGAGTAACATACTCCACATTCAGGTGATTTGAAACGAGTTTGCGAGACTGATCTGGGGTTGATTTCTCAATGCTGTCTTACAAAGCATGTCTTCAAGATTAGCAGACAATACCTGGCAAACGTGTCACTTAAAATCAATGTCAAGGTCTGTCATAAAAGAATGATCTGTTGTAGTTTTACATCTCTTAAAAGAATATAATTCCTTTCCTTCTATATATTTAAGCTCTTGTTCACAATTATTCTTCTTCTTCAGATGGGAGGAAGAAATACTGTTCTCTTAGATGCCTTAAGTTGGAGAATACCTTTAGTAAGCGACATTCCAACAATAATATTCGGAGCTGATGTGACTCATCCGGACAATGGAGAGGACTGTAGCCCATCAATTGCTGCAGTAAGAAATTCAAAGCCTGTATTGATTGAGACCTATTAATTGTTTCCATGTTGGAGCCCTTACTAACTACTTTTGTGCAGGTTGTAGCCTCCCAAGACTGGCCAGAAGTTACGAAGTATGCTGGGTTGGTATGTGCTCAGCCTCGTCGACAAGAACTTATTCATGATTTGTATAAAACTTGGCAGGATCCTCAACGGGGCACAGTTACCGGAGGCATGATCAGGTTCATATTCAAGACATCTTCCGAATTTAGAATGACTTTGATGTGTGGTCATTTGTTATAGTAACTTCATTATTTGTACTGATGAGAACTGAATTAGATTGGTTACCAGAATAAGAAACAGCAGATTAGCAAAGTTTTTTGATAGTTTTAGCTGGCTTTTTGAGAACTCAGAGTTATTATATTGAGTCATTTGACTCACTTAAACATTGAATGAATTTATTTTGAATGCCTCTGGATTCCTTGGTTTGAGCTAAAGACACCCAAGATTGCCCTTTTCTTGTGTTGGAAAATATTTCACTCAAAATAAAGGTTTTCTCACATGAATGCTTTCTTAACGGGGAGTTTGTTATTGTGTAAAGGGAAAAGCTACTAAATGATTGTACTGGATAAAAATTTAACGGATAAGAGACACGTTCGCTTATGTGCACGGTCTCTTAGTAGCATTGCTTTTGTGTAAATATATACATATGTATATATAGGCCCTCATATCTTAATTCGCTGCTTTAGCACATATTGGCGGATAGCCAAGAGGCCAGTGTATATATTATTGCATGATTATTGATGATCCAAAATGACCATTAAAGGTTTACATTTGCAGAGAGCTTTTGCTATCCTTTAAGAAAGCCACTGGACAAAAGCCATTAAGAATAATATTTTACAGGTATGCTTATTTGATTTTTCTTTGGCAGTTTCTCTTGCACTTATTCATTTATGTGCTTAATTGTTGTTGAGATGTAAGCCTAAAAAAGCAAAGATTTTGCGTTATCAATCAATCCTGGGAATTAGCTAAGGTTCAAGGTTTGTAATGATGCCTCATTTTCCTTGTAGGGATGGTGTCAGTGATGGGCAATTCTACCAGGTTTTACTATACGAACTTGATGCAATTCGAAAGGTTGGTTAACTCCTGATTTTCCTCCGATAGCATTGTCAACCAGAATTTCTGGGGCTTATATATATATATTCTGGGTTGTCTCTAGGCCTGTGCATCACTAGAACCTAGTTATCAACCTCTGGTAACATTTATTGTCATCCAAAAGCGCCACCACACTCGTCTCTTTGCAAGCAACCACAATGACAAAACTAGCACTGACAAGAGTGGGAATATCTTACCAGGTAATGATTTTATCACTCATGATAGCTACTGAAAAAGTTTCCTTTGAATCACTTATAGAAATGAAGTTTATTGAGCATGCATACAAGAGATAAAATAGTTTAAGTGCCCAAATGCTTTTTGTGCCCGGATTTTCATGCAGATTCTTGGGGTTGAGCTTGCTAGCTCTCCCCTTTGGCCATGCCATTGCTACAATTAAAGAATGATTGGGATGTTATATATGAGATTATTGTTATCAAATGCAGGTACTGTTGTGGATACTAAGATTTGTCATCCTACCGAATTTGACTTTTATCTATGCAGTCATGCAGGAATCCAGGTAAGGTGTTAAACATTTTCATATGCTTGCGAAAATATAGAAAAGTCAAGATTTCAACGTTAAATTTAAAGGTTACGAAGTATAAATATTCTATTTTATTTCATGGACACATGAAAAAATAATGTCTGAATTTTTTATTTTTTCTGAATTTTGAACACATTTTAGACACTTTTTTCTATATTTTTTCTTTTCCTTTTTAAAATTTTTCCTCTTTTTCACCTTTATATATATATATATATATATATATATATATATATTATTGATGGGTAAGACAAACATACACATCCATTATGTCACATTTGGAAGTTGAACCCTTAACCTTCTTTTTGGATATATATATATATATATATATATTATTGATGGGTAAGACAAACATACACATCCATTATGTCACATTTGGAAGTTGAACCCTTAACCTTCTTTTTGGAAGGTGGATGTGATACCATTCAAACTAATGCTTGATGGTAATATTATATATACACACACACACACACACATACTTATATATGTCATTTTAATATCTTAATAATATTTTTATGATTTGTGTATTTTTATATTAATTTTAATTAAAATAACATTAAATTTTTATTATATGATATATATAATAAAAAATAATATATATTTAAGGTGTTTGTGTCTTACTTTTTTGAGAAATGACATGTTTGTATGTTTATGTTGTATTGTATTCGTGTTCTGTGTTCATGTCTATCCATACCCGTGCTTCTTAGCATATACTTTGAATTATACTTTACAGCAGAATCTCAAACAAGTTCCAAGCGAATTGGGCTGGTTTGATGTAAATGCCTAACATATCAAGCATTAGTTTTATGTTGGAATTGACATTTTGTAGGGGACCAGTCGGCCGGCTCATTATCATGTCCTCTGGGATGAGAACAATTTTACTGCAGATGAGATCCAATCTCTTACAAACAACCTCTGCTATACGTAAGAAGTTTGCTTCCTTCATTGCTCAATCTTACACCAGTTTCTTATTTTACAGTGATTTATTTGGGTGTTGATCTTGTTGCAGGTATGCTAGGTGCACTCGATCTGTTTCTGTAGGTAAGGTTTTGACTCATCTATTACACAATTCTAATGTGCACATATTAGAACCTATTTCACAGTTTGCCTGATTAATCACAAGAGTTGCATGGTGTGTTGCAAGCTAAGAACCACAACTACAAATACGACACGACATGAACACGAACACACGGATTAGACATTTCTAAAAAAATAAAATATGGATACATTAGAGACTGCATTAATATATATATATATATATAAATGATCATATGATAAAAACTTAATATTATTTCAATTAAAATTGACATAATAATTAATAAATTACAAATAATATTAAAATAACAAAGTTATTAAATAAAAATTTAAGAATTTTACTTAATCATCAACATTCATGATTTAAGTTTTAAAACAAATTTACTTGCTAATATGTTAAACATATGTGTGTGTATATATAACCAAAAAAATTAAGGAGAAGAGGAGAAGGGAAGGAAAAAAATCTAGGAAAAAAAGGAAAAAAAAACGTTTACTAATTAAGATGTCTTAACATGTCTATAACAGTATTCAAAATTTAGAAAAAATATAAATTTTAAATATTTTTTTTGCTTATTCGATACGTCTTCGGAAAGTATCCGAGAGTGTCGATTTCCTGACACGAACACGTGAGACAAAATAAAGAATCTATGTTTCATAAATAGGTTGCATGTGTAGATTGCACATTAATATTATTGTTTAATCTTAATTCCAACAAAAACAAAAGAAATACAAAAACTGATTGTGCGCGTGCGTGTGTTTGTGTGTGTGTGTGTGTTTTTTTTAATGATGAATTATTGTACATATGTGCCATTAGTTTATTGCTCAAATCCAATGGAACAGATATAAAAGCAAAATATATAGCCTGTTACAGGTATATTTATCTTCTATACTTGCAGTGCCACCTGCATATTATGCTCATCTAGCAGCCTACCGGGCTAGATTCTACATGAAACCAGATGTGCATGAGAATGGTTCAACGCGCAGCACTTGCACAATGAATGGTCCTTGTGTCCACCCCCTCCCAGCACTGAAAGAGAAGGTGAAGAATGTGATGTTTTATTGTTAATTAGGGGGGGAAAAAAGAAAGAAAGAAAGAAAAAAAAAAAAAAACTAGGAACAAGATAGGAACCAGAGATGAAAAATAAGCAGAGATTTGTACATGCAATGTTGTGTTTATATTGTAGAGAGATGAAGCATCACAAATTTTTCAAGTGTGTCGACAAGCTTTTGCCACCATGTGTGCTGTATTTATCAGATGAATTATCTTGTGTTGTAGCATTTGGATGCAAATCTAGTGTACTAAACTTTTCGAAACTGCAAGCATCGAAAGAGTCTGACCAATTCATCTAAAAGCTTACACAATTTAAAATAGCATGTAATTTTAATATTTTATCTTCTAATATACTCACTCAGGTATGGCTAAATTGAATCAACACGTGTATCAATTAATATTAAAAAAGAAAACTTAAAAGTCTGTGAAACAAAATTTTTATTTCAATAAAGTTATGGTATATTTTTTATATCTAAAAGATTCAAAAGAAAAACTTTTAATATAAAAAGTTTAATTGTTAATTTTTATCTTAACACTATTAAAAAATATTATTTGTTAGACTAAAATAACATTCAATGCACATTTAAAAAAAATTACATAGTTTATAAAATAAAATTTTCAACCTAAAAAAAAATATAACATTTTTTAATTATTTAGAAGGCTTAAAAAATAAATTTTTACTTTATAAAATGTTATATTCTTTTTGGATTGAAAAAACTATTTTATATATTTTTTAATATTTTTTAAATATATCTTGAAGGCTATTTTAGTCCAATCAGTTAACAATTGGATTTTTTGTTTTACAAGTTTTTTCTTTTTGGATATTTTAGATATAAAAAAATATATCTTAAATTTTTTGGATTGAAAATCTTATTTTAAGAACTTTTTAAATATTAATATTATATCAAGCTTTTGTAAATAACATTTTCATATTCGATAAAGAGTTAGAGAGGGTATTTTTGTAATTTCACACCCTGCTTATATTTGAAAATTTCCTTTGAAATGCAAATTTTTTTAAAAAAGTTCTCTCTCTCAATGTAAGACAATTAATTAGATTTTAAAAAAAATATTAAACTTAACATAAACTCTTAAAAATAAATTGTAACAATACACAATAGTTTCAAAAAATTTTAATTAATTTAAAACAAAAAAAATAAATTATACTTACATTGATGTGCTACTAACAGTTTATTACAAGTTACCATCAATTTTACTGGTAGCACATAATCAAATATGATTTATTTTTCAGGAATAAAATTCTAAAAAGTTTTTAAAATAAAATTTTTAATCCAAAAAGTTCATGATAAATCTTTTGTTTCTAAAATATCCAGAGAATAAATTTTTATTACAAAAAAGTCATACTAAAACTTTTATCTTAACACCGTTAAAGAATATTAATGATTAGACTAAAATAACCTTCAATAAATATTTAAAAAATACTAAATAGTTGATAAAATAAATTAATCAATTCAGAAAAAATAACATTTTTTTTTTTATCTAGAAGGCTTAAAAAATAAATGTTCACTTCATAAAATGTTATGATTTTTTTTATTAAAAAGTTTATTTTATATATTTTTTAGTACTTTTTTCTAAAATATATTTTAAAAGTTATTTTAGTCTAATTAATAATATTTTTAACGGTGTTAAGATAAAATTTAACAATGAAATTTTTTTGTATTAAAAATTTCTTTTTTCGATTTTTTAAATAAAAAATGTAACATGGACATTTTGAATTTAATATTTTATTTTAATAATTTTTTAGTATTTTTTTATTTTTTTCTGTGTCAGAGAATAATTTTTTAAAATTATTAAAACCCACTTACAATTTATTACTAATGATAAAATTTTCTACAATTTATTACTCATCGTTCATGATTATAAGTTTTTTAAAATAAAAATAAAGTACTGGGGGCCACATGAACCGGTGTGGGGCCCTCCAATTCCGAGGGCTCCACATGAATGAACTGCTTCGATATTAATTTTACTTTTCGTGGTAGGCACAGAGACCGAGAGAAGGACTCTGGTTGTTATGTCGCAATCGACAGACACGTGAGAGAGAATTGACACGTGAATGTGTGCTACTGGTAACTGCAAACAGTTGGATTTGGGTCAGAAGGCCCACGAGGTGGTCCCGGCCCTCTCATAATATAATGCAAATTTCTGGCCCACAATTACTGCAATGTTGAACCCGCTTATGGCCCACAGTTTCACCACTTCGGCTTCTCGGCTTACTGGCTCCAGTAATTGAAAGAAAGGAGGTAAAAATGTATTAAAATATAAAAATAAATATTTATTTTGACTTTCATTAATCGAGTGTCTGCATGGTGAGAAATTATTATATAATCTAGAATTAATGATTCCGACCAATCACAGACTAATATGTGTATAATATATTATATTTTTGGAAGACTAAAAAGTAATTTTTACGTATGTGACATTTTATGATTGGAAGTGAAGCCCAGAATTTCTCATGTGTGGCAGTGAAACCTATACCAGGGTAGCAAGAGATAAATGAACATTTTGCTTATTCAAATGTCTCTCTCTTGTTTAGGAGTGACAATTTATTCTACTAGAGTAGCAGGAAATATAAACGAGGTCGAAGTTGAGATTAGGGTTAGGGTTAGGAGTTGGGGTTGGGGTTGGGGTAAACTTCTAAACAGGACAAGAGAAATTTCTAAACGGGACAGGACGATGTCAAATTCGGGATATGGAACAAAAAATATAAATGAAATCAGAGTTGGAGAAAGACCACCCTGCCGTGTTGCCATTCCTACTCTTGTGTAAGATGCTCTTAATCTCTAAAACTTTCCCATTCAGACTTACTTCTTGGATTGCACACTTATTTTATTGTATTGTAGATCTAGAGCAAGAATAAACTAGAACAAAATATTGATATGTTTTAAGTAAACAATTTAAACAAAATTGTTAAACTAATTCAAAAAAATTAAACGATTTATATTTTATATATATTTTATTTTATATTATCTTCTTATTCAAGCAGAAGAGGAAATCATCAATCACAACTTTGCTAAATTTAAACTAACTACATATATGGCACTTATAAAATATAAATTTACTCTAATTTTCACATGCCATTGTTTTAAAGTCAACCCGTTTGATAATGAAAGACTACTGGTAAGGGTCAGTGACAGTTGCAGGGTGGACAGAACCCTCATGTGAACAACCTTTCCCTCTTCTCATTTCAATTTGATTTTTCTCTCCGCTTAAATGCCCTTTTCATTGATGTGCAATCTGCAACCCTCATAGCACCCAAAATACATCAACATCAGCAATGATCTAAGAATGTATGTGTGTGAAAATGTGTGAGTGTGTGCAAATTTAAAGAAGATGACTCAACAGGTCTGTGTACCTGTAAATAGTGTGGTCCACTTAATTTTAAAAGGTCACTCTCATCAGAATCGAAAGGCCAGTGGGGTTGGCTTGAAGGAGGTTTGAAAATTCACTGCAACAAGCAACCTCTGGCCTGAAATTGTATAGTTACCAGAAAATAATGGTTGAAAAAGAGATAACAATCCCATCGGGTAGCTCGAGTGAGAGAGTTATATATGGACAGTATTCTTTAGAGGTATGGCTACTCCGCGCATAGTAAAAAATTATGTAAAAATGTTTTAAAAAGATGAAGTAATTTATGTTTATACTTCTTGCACGAAACTGGCTACTCCGTGCATAGTAAAAAATTATGTAAAAATGTTTTAAAAAGACGAAGTAATTTATGTTTGTACCTCTTGCGCGAAATGGGTAATTTCATTCCGTTATAAAAAAAATATATAATCATCCATCATCTACTTGAGCCATATTAGATGAGAATACATGTAGGGTAAAATGAGGAAAATTATCTCATTCTTGTGTTTCAAACAATTTTCATGAGTTTTTCAATCTACAACTCTTATACACTACTGATTTTTCTTCAAAATCTTTTTGGAAAAAAATATTAAAAAAGTTTCTAAAATAATTTTTTCAATCTAAAAAGTTCATGATAAATTTTTTATATCTAAAAATGAAACTTTTAAGACAAGAAAGTCCAGTTGTTAACTTTCATCTTAATACTATAAAAATATTAATAATTAGACTAAAATAACCTTCAATATACATTTTAAAAAATACTAAATAGTTGATAAAATAAATTATTCAATCAAAAAAAAAAAATATATATATATATATATATAACAGTTTTTATTTATCTAGATGTTCTAAAAACGAAATTTTCACTTCATAAAATGTTTTTTTTTTTTTTGGATTGAAGAAGTTATTTTATATATTTTGTAGTATTTTTTTTAAAAACGTATCTTGAAGATTATTTTAGTCTAATTAATAATATTTTTTAAAGATATTAAGACTAAAGTTAACAATTAGATTTTTTTGTATTAAAAATTCATTTTTTGGATCTTTTAAATAGAAAAAATATATCGTGAATTTTTTAGATTGAAAATTTTATTTTAAAAACTTTTTAATATTTTTCTTAACCTTTTATTGGATCCACTACTAGTCTACTATTACTAGTTGAGAGGGTTACTCCATATCATCATCTAATGAGATTGTCTATCCTTTACAAACTTTATCCTTCATCTTGAATTTTAGGTAAAAAGTTTTCCTATAATTTAGAAAAAGTGTTAAAATTTGTGAGAAATTGTCACTCAAAATCAAATAATACAAGTCTCTACTAAATATTTAATCATAAATTTAAAAAGTAATGAAGTATATTTTTGATAAGTAAATAGATTTATTGATATGAAGGAAATTATAAATTAGAAAAAGATGCTAATAAAAGAAAGAGACTCTTAAGAAACTTTAGGTTATACAAAAAAAAATTCAAAAACTTTCATGGCCTCTTTCGGATACACGTATCTAAGATTTATTAAGTCATACGTAGTACAATTGAGATTCATTTATCAATCCAAAAATTGTATTTCAAATATAACCTACAAAGCTGATGGCGAATTTGAGAGAGTCATGACCACAGAAGTTTTGAAAAATACTTTCTATTATTATTTTGTTAATAAAATTAAAATTAGATATTAGTCCTCTCAATTTTTTAATTTTGTTTTAGAATTTTCATAAGAAACATCATCTGTTTGTTTAGACCAACCCGGTTGGCCATTAGGCTGAGTGGTTAATCATCTTTGTTCATGGACAGGTTAAAAGTCTTGATGGCACCAAATTCAAGTGGGGTGAAATTATTCATGTTTGGTCACATATAATATAATTTATATATACATATTGATATTCCCTCCACTCCAGACTTCTCAACATCATTCAGCTTAGGAGTAGATAAAAAGTGTGCTTTGACAGCTTGTGCAGCATGCTTTATTGCTGCTACATGGAATACTTCATTGTTGATTGAGTTTCAAAAGTTTTGCCTTTTTCGATTTTATGGTACATTGTGATTTATTTTCTTGAAAAAATTATTCATACGTCTTGGTGCATTTTCAGTAACTACGTCACGCATATTTGTTAATATATTTTTTAGAAGATAAATTATACTGATTTTCTCTAAAATTGTTAACAATTACGTTAATTTTTTAAATTTTTTTGAAATTACACTGATCTCTCTTACTTTATCTAACAAACTACAAATATCTTACATTGGTCAAATTTTATTTTATTTTGTCGAAATGACAAAACTGTCTCTTTATTATTATTATTATTATTATTATTATTTAACTTTTTTTCATTTTCAAATTAATATTGATTAAAATTTAAAATTTTTATTTATAAAAATTTAAAATAAGTTATTTATCTTTTTTTTATATATAAAGTAAAAAGAAATCTTTAAAATGTTAAAAAAAAATGGTCAAAATTAAAAAAATACAAAAAAAAAAAAAACATGAAAGGGATAATTTTGTTATTTTAAAAACAAAAATTTGACTGAAGCGAGTATTTGTAAAATTAGAATAAATCAGTGTAATTTTAAAAATCTCAAAAAAATTCAGTTTAATTATCAAAAACTTTAAAAAATGTCAGTCTAGTTTATCATTTTTTTATATATGTGACAATTGGTCATTTGTTCAAGTACAGTGCATTAAGACCAATAAATACCAGCTCAGTTTCTTAATGTAGTTCTGCAATATTATTGATAAATGATATACTCAATACATTATACTCGAGTTAATAAACACGTATCACATGTACTTATTAGTATATCTTTTGTATATGTGACAATTGATCATTAGTTCGAGTACAATATATGGACCAATAAATAATAACTCAATTTCTTGATGCACTCACACAATATTATTGATAAATGACAACTTTTTAATTTTTTTTTTCCATTTATCACATCTCTTGGTGTCACCATTACCAACTATTTGGAATTTTCTATACAAGGTCATATCTTCTATTAATTCATAAGTCATCTTATCTTTTACAATTGAGGTGAATTAAAAAATAATAAAAAATAATCATTTATAACATTAGTTGATTTATCATTAAAAAAATGTAATTTCTTAGTAGTCTTCAGAAGTCAAACCCAAAGTTGCCTCCTCCAATCTCACCAACTATAGTCTTAACACAATAAACAATAATATATATATATATATATATATATATATATATTGATTTAGCATGAGTCAATTTTTCTCACTAGACTTGCTTGTAGGTCTTCACATGCTGGTTTCTTCTTAAATGGGCATATTCTTAATCGCATCAACTCATCAAGGCATCTAACTGATGTTGGTATTTTAATAAAAATAAAATAAAAATAAATTTAAGACATATTTATTAGATATTTAATAATTTCAGTTTTATTTGATTCATTATTGGGTCTATTATGTTTCTGCAAGTTATGTATATCAAACTTATTATTGATTTAATAAAGCATATTCAAGTTACATATTTTCCTTATATATATATATATATATATATATATAATGTACAGAAAACATATAACACTTACAGTGTTAAAGCTTGTTTGCTCTTTAACCTTTTCCATTATCGTAATACCATCTCCATCTCTCTCTCTCTCTCTCTCTCTCTCTCTCTCTCTCTCTCTCTCTCTCTCTCTCTCTCTCTCTCTCTCCCCTTCACTTTTTGTCACTCCCTTTTCTTCCTTTTCTTCCTTCAATACATAGCCAAATTCACTTTGTGTTCCTGGAAATCAACCACTAGATCCTTGAGCAACCACGGCTATGATCATGATATTCAAGCCAATCAATTAATTTGACACAATTTTCATCTATCTTTCTATTATTTTTTGGGCTAATTCCAAAAAGATAGTTCTTTTTAACTTTTCAACACATGTGACTTTGAAAAAACTTGACTTCTGAACTACTGAATTCAAATCTTAGAGTTATTGTAATTCCACTTATACCTTCACGTATAGAGGCTAGATCAACAACTTTAGCACAGTAATATCTATGTTTTGCGATATCACATGTCATATTTTTCCAATCTTTTCTTATATTATTTTGCCTATTTAATTTTCATGCATTTATTTATTTATTTCAATTATGATTTTATATTCTTCTGTTGATTTTATATATATATAGAATAAAAAAAAACAAGAAATCAGGAAATTTTTTCCACAAGATACCTAACATGCAAAAAATGTCATAAAGCCTAACATGCTAGTTTCTACTCAATGGGCCTATCATTGACCACACCAATTTATCTAATTGATATCATTCATCACTACATCATCTTTATCAAAATTCTAAATATGCTATATATACATATATATGTATATATAAATATACATACATATATATATATATTCCTAAATTTGGACATGTGAGTGAAATAAAACAATACATTTTTCTTGAAGTGATATCTCATTGAAGGAAAATGGAAGAAAATTGTGAAACACATACCAAATTACATTATTGTACCAATTGGAATGCTTGGTTCAGCCACGGCTTGCCAAGCTGAAGCTGCAATGAGAGGCCGGCTATGCCAACCCAATGTAAGACATCCTTCTTTCTCTTCCACACAATACCCTTCAGCCGAGAACAGAGTCAACAACATGCTGGCTTGCTTGAATGCATTAGACCCCAAATGCAACGGCTGAAACCCGGCTCCACCAAGCCGAGCTCTCCACTTTGCCAACGGCTCATGCCTCTCCACACGAGCCAAGCCTTCACAACACACCACGTTACATATCTCCCTCTGTATATATATCTCAGCTAAAGCCTTCTCTTGCAAAGTTGAACAAGCCTCGAGCGAGTCAAACATGGTTGAGTAGTAGTATAAAGCTTCCGTGAACCGGTCTATAAATTCCGGTTGGTTGTGATTCGCTTCTTGCTCAATAACGGTCATAATTTTCGGGTTCAAGTTTCGAATCCACCTAAGAAAAGTTTCTATTGTAGATTCACGGGTTGGGTCCGACCCAAGTAGTCGGTGAAGTTGCATGATAGAATTGATAGCCACAACTTCTTTTGGGCTAACTTGTAGCATCCATGGCTTGACATCTTCAAGCCGTGAAGCTGCAACGCCGCGAAAAGCAAATCGTACATTGACAGAACTTGCTAATTCAGCAAGTCGGAGCCCGATTTCACGAAGTGAATCACGACCGTCGGGTGACGGTAGACCTATGCCCGTCAAGCGGAGCATTGGTGGGCCACCCGGACGTAAGGCCAAGGCTTGTATTAAGGCCGGCCATTGTAAGCCGTGCATCAAATTAAAGTCGATGACATGGACACAGTCATGACCGTCAAATGCTTCCAATATTGCTTGATTAGCTGTGAAATGAGCAAATTTTAGGTTGGGACAAGCTTCATAGAAGTGATGGTACAATATCTCATTGTCATAAGACGAGCCAATTGAGCCGACCCCTTGCGGAGTGTATAGCCGGCGGCTCAGAGCGTCGATGAAGCATCCAGCGACTTTTCCAATGCCACATCCAGTGTTTACACGTGTCAGCAAACCCTGCATCTCCTCAATTAAAGAACCAGCCAATGAGAACTCGCCACGCTGGACCGACTCAGCGCACGTCAGCAAAACATGTACCAGCCGAATGCCGGAATCTTCCTCCATCGCCGTAACGACCGTTAACTGTTGAGAAACATCTTGCTGTTGCTGAGCCCCATGATGCTCCGTCCAATCGTCTGTAATTGCCGTCTGATTTATCGTGAGGCCCTCCAAGCTATCCACGAAACTGAGATTGGAGTAGTCCGATGAACCACCGGGTACGGTTACGGGCGCGGGTTGGTTGAGTTCGGAGAGCAATGAGTCAACCCAGGAGGCTAGGTCCGAGGGGTTGTAGTGAACGGCGTCGTTTACGAGCTGGGAGATCTCCGTCGGAGCGTTGACCATGACCGTTTCGAGGCGTTCGAGACACTGCGCGACTTGTCGGAGCTCGGAAGACCGGACCTTGTACCCCGCTCCGGCGAGTAGGCCATCGATCTGATCCGGTGGTTTGCCGGTGAATGATGATGATGAGCTGCCGCTGCTACTTCCCACAAAGATGGAAGAGTCGTAGGGGCCCATATTGATAGACTTTTCAGCCGTCTGATTCAGATACATACAGTCTGGTTTCTTGGTTGGCTTTGTTTATCATCCCTGATTTTCCATAGAGAAAGCAAAAGGAAGTTGGAGAGAGAGAGAGAGAGAGAGAGAGAGAGAGAGAAAGAGTCTGTTTGGTGTGGCAGTGAGAAGTTAAAGCTTAAAAGCGATAGGTGAAAGAGGGGGTAAGATGGGTTGAGAGAGAGAGAGAGAGAGAGGTGACAGTATGGACCATGAAAGTATGAAATGTATTCATCTATGTAGAAAATGAAAAGCATTTTTCTTATAAATTGTGTTTCAGGGCTTATACTTCGGTGTTTTTTCTTCTAAATATCCTAGGGTTTTTTTTGTCAAATTAATCACAAAATATATAAATTTTGCTAAAAAAAAATCATCTATAATTAATACTCACTATAAAATATTTAAAATATCATTAATCTTATTAATTTGACTGCATTTTTAGAATTAAAAAATAAAAAATAAAAAATTACATGTAATTCATGGATTTTTTTTTTAAAAAAATAGATATCACTGTTTCAAAAGCAACAGTACCCCTACCCTAGCTCACTAGGTATACTAGACCAAATGAGTTGTTCAAAGTGAGAGGACCCCCCAGCCAACCCATGACCCATAAAAATTTGTTGGGTTTCAAAAATTGGCAATGCAATAAAAAGGGAAAATTTAGATCCTAGAGTACTACTTGGATCCAAAACTTTTCCATATTGATCTACCACTTTGGGAAGAGGGGTATAGATGATAATCTTTATAATATAGAGAGAGAATATAAATCATAAAAAATACATTATATGATATAGACATCAATAATGCAAATTGCAAAGCTTTCCCATAAATGGATTTAATATCTTAACCTAAAAATGACCCTTTAACAGCATCATGGCCTAAAATGATTTACAAAAGAGCAAATTGCAAAATTTTCCAAAATTGGATTTAATATGTTAACCTGAAAATGACCCTTTAACAGCATCAATATGCCCTAAAATGATTGAGTACACAATTAAAAATAAACAAATAAATAAAGAAAGAAAGTAGTTTCATGATTGTTTTTTTTTTCTTGTTAAGTGCATTAATTACCTAATTAGGTTTATCAGGACCTTGTTCTATACATCAATTCTTGGTGACCTTTTGATTCATTTATTTTAGGAATAACTATATTAATACTTTTTGTGATATCTGATAATTACATAAATTTTTTTTTCTGTAATTTATGATATTACACTGATTTTACTTGTCAAAACTTTCAAAAAATGAACATTAACGGAAAACATAAATTTACTATTTTACCATAATTACACTTATCCCCTTGTAATATATGATAATTGCAAGAATTTTTCCTATAATCTCTTAAAAAATAAAAATAGAAAAGATTAATGTAATACATAAGGATATTTTAGTCATTTTAAAAAATGTGGTTGAAACCCTAATACTCTCAGTGATGACTTTTATATGGAGAAAAAAATTTGTATATCGTTAGTATAATAAAGTAGAAGTTCATGTAATTTCAAAAAATTTAGGAAGTATCCTGTAATTGTAATAGGAAAGATAATTATCTTTTTATTTTAACATTAAGTTTTAATTGCAAAGTATAATATATATATATATATATATATAGTAATGGGATACACTCTTACAAATGATACAAATAATTAGAATTTTTCCCTTTCAATCAGCACCAAAGTCCCTTTACTTGACAATGAGGTATGAAGAATGAAAGGTTATATATATAGTTTAGGTTATTGTATAAACAAGGGCTATAAAATGAAGATACATCTAGATTGATGGCACAAAAAATTAGCCAAAAGTTGATGGCAAAGTCCTTAATTAATCAACATATGATTAGATCATTGACTAATAATCTTAGTTAGAAATGCAAACCTTTCTTTTGTATGGTGGGTCATACACAAGTGCTTTCTGGTCTGTGATCACATGAAATCATAGCACATCACTAATAAAGTTGCTTTCATAGTTAATTAATTAACTGAATTCAATTATTCAATGCTAATTACACATTGTTAGGCACTTTGATCCGCAGTTTGTCCATAAAAGGCTTGATTACATCGAGAATGAGAATATTCGGCACTGAGACGTGTGTCATGGGAAGACAACAACAGGTGTCATTGTTGCTACTCTGAAAACTAATATATATATATATATATATATATATATATATATATTCAATATCAACTGTGCATGTTAATATCATTGAGATAAGGAGGGTTTTTTTTTTTTTTAATTCTCATTTCCCCAAGTTGGATATAAAATGAAAATGGAAAGCTGAGATTAGAGGCAGGTATATATATATATATATCAACTATGCATGTTAATATCATTGAGAGAGGGAAGGGTTTTTTTTTATTATTATTATTATCAACTATGCATGTTAATATCATTGAGAAAAGGAAGGTTTTTTTTTTTTTTTTAAATTCTCATTTCCCTAAGTTGGATATAAAATGAAAATGGAAAGCCGAGGCTAGAGGCGGGATATATATATATATATATATATATATATAGAGAGAGAGAGAGAGAGAGAGAGAGAGAGAGAGAGAGAGAGAGAGAGAGTTGAGCTATTCAGATTCTCACCCGGAACTCTTCACTTACATTTCAAAAAGATTAGTTGCCTAAGAGAGGAGTGCATGCAAATAGCCGTTCTCTCTCTCTCTCTCTCTGTGTGTATGTGTGTGTATATATATATATATATATATTTCAATAGATCAACGGGATGGAACCTCGGAAGAGATCCATTTAATAGTCCAATGAGTGAATTTCCAGACACGGGTCACATTAATTAGTATTCTAATGGTTGAATACTTTTTGTGGGCAGCTCTCAATAAATTAAGTTTGATGTAAAGCAAATCATCCTCAAAGCTGTGAGAGTGTCTCCCTTAAACCAATTAACTAACTCTAAATATTTAATATCCAACTCATCACTCATGTATGTGATTTGTTGAGGACTGCATTATTAATCAACCCACTTGTCTTCATTTTCAGTACTGCTTTGAATGCTGAAGATGACCCATCTATATTTCATTAAAGATTATTAATATTTTTTTTTAAGAATTGAGTTTTATTCAAAGATTAAAGTAATTGTAATAAATAAAATTACAAATTTTAAAAATTTTAATATCACATAGAAACAAATTGTTAATAACATTACTCTTAATTAAATATATATATATATATATATATACACACACACACACACTCTCTCTCTCTTTCATATGTTGAAATAGAAAAGTTTTTCAAATTTATAAGTTTAAAATATTGTAAATTATTACAATACAGGTAAGAAAATGTTGTTGTATGCACGAACTCATATGAAACATGTTAGTTTAATTATTGAATAATTTTAGAATTAAATTTTTATCAACAATCACTTTATTTTTAATACTTAGATGATTCAATAGTAAAAACACCATGTATTATATGAATATGAACTTAACAACAGCATTATATATACATGAGAAGTTGAAAGGAGATTTTTAATGTGTAGGGACGGACAATACAGTATAAATAAATGAATTACTCTTAAGTTTTAACACAAAATAAATACACATTCTTGGACAATCCCATGATAAAAACACCATGTATATATATATATATATATAGAGAGAGAGAGAGAGTATAGGAGTTTGATAATAAAATAGACTGCATGAGAAGTTGAAAGGATATTTTTAAGATCTAAGAACTAGAGTATAAATAAACCAACTACTCTTAACAAAAAATAAATACACATTCTTAAGTGAGCTTGAGTTTACATATGTATTGATGTACTACAAACAGACACACCAATCACCTTGGAACACGTGTGCCCACGGAATTAACAAATCTCGATCCTACAGAACTGATAATTCCGATCATACAGAATAGCCACAAGCCTTCAGGGCATTCTCATATATATATATATATATATATATATATATATATATATATCATTCAGAGCCGATAAATTCGGTCATACAGTGCAGGCAAAACCTTCAAGGCATTCTCATGCGTATATCTTCCAGACCTTCTGTTCTGGGCAATATTTATTCGACACTTCATATGGTTCCGACCTTATGGTTTCCTTAAACAACTGCCAAGCAGGGAATAAGGAAACAGTCTTCAACACGGAAACTACTATCTATGATTATCTCCATCTACGACTCAATGCTCCACAAGGTAACTGCAATCTCCGATGATCAAATCCCTATATTCATGGCGTCAAATCCTAATCAACTTAGGAGAGCCACGACTTATAAATTAAACCCTAGAGGTACGCTTTATTTTTTATGCTTATTCTTTGGCTTTCAATACAGTCTTTCAATTCTTTTACTTACTTAAGCATCGGAGCGGCTACCGCCGGAACCAATCCGGTGGTCCTCTGATCATCTTTCTGAGTGTTCTACAAGTCACGGAGTCCATATTTATTGCGAGCCGAAAAGTGCAGCATCATGTATATATATTGCCTACTTATGAAGGTAAATACTTTTGATAAATTTTTTTAAATAAACTTAACATTATTGTGTGTATGTATATATATATATATATATATTTGTGATAGATAGAGAGATTATTGGAGTTTGACAATAAAATAACTGCTTGAGAAGTTAAAAGGAGATTTTTAAGATATGGGGACTCGAGTATAAATAAATAACTACTCTTTAACACAAAAATAAATACACTTCGACTTTCCTCAATAGGGTATATATGGTGATGTGGTCCATATTGAGATGATATGGGATTTGGGACCATCATCACAAATGCCCAAAAGGCACGAATTTAAGAGTGTGAGAGAACTGTACATATATGTATTTACAAGACGAGAGAGAGAGAGAGAGAGAGAGAGAGAGAGAGAGAGGGAGGGAGAGGGAGAGGGAGAGGGAGAGAGATGTAAGAAGCAGTGTTAGAGTGGAGGACCCAAAACCAACATTTAATGGGCCTATAAGATTGGGACACATCGGCATTGGTTGGAATCAAAACCCCCCACTTTTCTAATAGATATCTGGCCTGGCAACACATCGGCATTGGTCGTAATAAAAACCCCCACTTTTGTAATAGATATCTGGCATTGAAGGGTGAGTAGTGGGAGGTTGGGACCAGCATTCCCTAAGAGAACATGTTGTGTTTGGGACAGACACCCCCTACCGTGTGTCCATTCCGTTCTTTTAGCTGACACTATCACGTTATTGCACCTGTGATACATCTATGACATCTCTTTCTCTCTCTCTATATATATACACGTATATAGAGAGAGAGAGAGAAGGGGGGGGGGGTTGGGTTTGCCCTAGGGATAATTGGGCCTCGGGTGGTTTGGTCCCAAAATGAGGGGGGGAGGAGACGGTTCAATTTGAATTGTTATTTATTAATTTATTCAAGTCTATGAACATTAAGATGATTCACATATTCAAATAATGTGGCTGATAGTCATTAATCCAGGTACAATAAATTGAAATTAATGAATAATTTTCCGTACAAGACACTAGTTTCACACTTTCACAATTTGGGTTTAACAACTTTTGGGTGAATTTCATGTACCCAATTCAATAACAACAATTATATATATATATATATAGAGAGAGAGAGAGAGAGAGAGAGAGAGAGAGAGAGAGGGGGGGGGGGGGGGGAATGCTAGGGACAATTGGGCCTCGGGTGGTTTGGTCCCAAAATGAGAAAAAGCAGGTGGTGGGGGTCCAAGACACTAGTTTCAAACTTTCACAATTTGGGTTTAGCAGCTTTGTGGTGAATTTGATGTACCCAATTCAATAACAAGGATTCTTGAATCTCTATATGCAGTTACAAGACAGTTGTTAGAGGACAACTGTCACGGGCCACATGCAGTGATATCAAATAAGGGGTAGGATCTGTTCTAATTTTCTAGTCACGGGTCAGGTTTTCAACTCAAAATAGCATCTTGTTAAGTAAAAGTCTGCTTTAATTATAAACCTCATAACATTGAGTATCCAATGTTGGACTAAGAATTTGTGACAACTACCAAATTTCATATAGTTTTAGACTTTGTGTATGATGTAAGAAAGCCAAATTAAGAGTAAGATTTATTCTAATATTACTGTAAAAGGTAGTTTTCAACTCAAAATAGTAACTAACCTGTTAAATAAAAGTACTATACTAATTTTATAAGTCTCAGGACACCGACTCCGGCTATCCAATGTGAGAAAAAGAATCCGCGACAACCACTAAACTTCATATAGTCTTGGACTTTGTGTATAATGTACGAGACACAAATTTTGTCGTACTCGAGGATTTGAAATTTGAATCAAAATTATCATTTCGGTTAGTCCAGTACTAGAACCGAAGTCTTATTCAAATAGTGCAAACAATTGACGTAAGTTTGATTCTCTATTCTCGTATCGTTGTAACAAAAAAAAATAGCCAAATTTTAAATCTCTAAACCTCCTTCTACTAATGAATATTGCCAACTAAATTGTGAATTCTTCATCCTCATAGTCTATATCCATAATTCTGTGAATTCATTTTTCCGTGGACAAGAACAACATTCTCCAAGTAAAGCACATCTTTTTCCTTCAAACATTGGCCCAATTTCATATCTATCCATTCAGCGCTGCAAATGGATTTGGCCTACCGACACCTAAGGGTTGATTGCATCTTCTCCCAAACATTTACCTTGCAGAGTTAGTATTCAACAAATTAATTTGTTAAGCCTCAAACATGGGTGTAGCATGAGAGAGAGAGAGAGAGAGAAATTAAACATCATTAGTTTCCTATCATTTCAACACAATTGCAGGAATGTGTTATAATTATAGCATTATAAAGATACTAAACACCATACAACCTAACAATAGCAGGAGCTTTTTAATTATAGATCATATACAAATAATTCAGCTCAATTGAGTTCATGTTTGGATGAAAAATAACTGCTCACGTCCGTAATGAGTTTTACAATATACCACTATCTTGTTATTCTTATTTGAAAAACATAGTGAAAGGACTTTTTTGGGGACAAAAGAAGGTTCATTTAGTTAGCAAGTAGTTTATCTTTATCATATAGTTTACCAAGTTGATTGGCTCACCTAACCAAGTTTATGTTAAGGCCTCTAGACTCTCAAAAGCTTTTCCTCACATAGACAATTTCCAACCAATCTAACCCTCCCCCCCTCCCAAAAAAAAAAGTGAGAGGAGAAGATAAACATATAATAATAATAATAGTTCAGTGTACGAGGCTCTCACCATTAAGGAGTTTGGAAAGAATTAAACATATGCAGTCTTATTTTTACAAGTTGAGATACTGTTTGTACAACTCAAACTCATAACATTCAAGTCACAATAAAATAATATTACTGTTGCATGAAGAAAATGGTCAAGAAAGCTAGATGTGAAGATCATCATTGACCCAAAAAAGTTGGGAAAGGGACACAATATGAGATAAAAATGGTGCAATAAGATTCATTAGGCCTAGATTTTTTAGGATAAAAGAGATTCTATTGAGTTGGGTTTTGGATGTTCATAAAACAAATGTTGTCCACCACATGAAATGCCAACAGCAAAATTCAACACACCCAATTAGTTTTTGCAATACAAGTTAACAAAGAGTAATACAATTAAGATCACACACAACATGATCATGATGGATTCAAAAATTAATAGCCATTGGATACAAATCATATATAGATTCTGATCATCAGGACAAGCTGAGACCGGAGGAGAATGTGATTCCAGCCATGTTTAAACCCTTCATCTTGCACTCAGGGATTGCAACCCAATTCCATTGGTTCTTCCCTATATCATAACATAGCCAAATAATGTCCCAAATACCCTCAAAATTGGACACCAAAACTGCCCTAATTATCCCATCTCTCTCCTCTAAACATCCCATAATCACCCCATAAGGCCTCTTAATCTTCTCAATTAGGTCATTAGGGACCTTTGAACTGAACTCCCATTTCCTCCCATTTGAGCTCAAGCCCCACAACTCTACACCCTTTAACACCCTTGATCTTTTATTAGTATCATCGACACTGTCCAATCTAACGATCATCATGTTCCCATCACCATACACGTGTAACCGGTCGATCACGTTGCCCCAACTAAATCCAACGGCCAGTTGGCCCTCATCATTCCCTTCCAAATCCAATCTTGGCCGTACAATCACTGGCTTGTTGCTTTTGGATTGATCAACAGCAATTAGAATACTTTCATTCCTCCCATTTACCACACTCAGGAAAATAGTATGGTCCTCTCTTCTATTGCCACGTGGCAAATTTCCGATATTTTCTCTCGCTTTCGTAGATTGCCACTTGTCAGTTTCCGAGTTGTATTCGAATAAAATCGGATTATTTGCCTTTAATTCAGTAAATAAGAATCGAAAATGATTCGACCCAGGAGGGCTGGATAGTAATTTCATACCTGATCGGCGCCACGATGACGTGCCACGTGGTCCTAATGGGCTTGGAGGGATCTTTTTAACTGTCTTGGTCATGGGATTAACTGAAATAACTTCCTGACTACTGTTCAAAGCGAAAAGAAAATAGTTACCGGATGCCGTCAAAAAATACAGATCTTCGCCGGGAGGGATGATCGGATCCAATAGACCGGCGATTGAAATCTTGAACCACCGGTCGGAGTGATCAGTAAAACCGTGAAGCATCGAATCGCGGTGCCATCGCTTCTTGTAGATGAAGAGCCAAGTGGAGGAGCTGGACTGTAAATTGCACTGTCGAACAAAATTCTCGTCGGAGATTACAGAAGCTATGGATTTATTGATGGATTTCAAACGGGTAATTTCCGGCAAAGCGAGGTTGAGGATTATGTATTGTATGAGTTCGGATGGAAGGAGAGAGAAACCAATAGCGTTTGTAGCCGAATTCCGGTGACTTTCCATGCCGGAGGAGTGTCAAAATGTTATATAAACTTCTTAATTATCCGATTTGTGGCAATGGCATTGGCATTATATATAGTGACAGTTGATTTGGATTTTTGTTACTTGTTTAATCAACAAATTAATCTATTATTAGTATAATGTTATAAACAAATGAAAAATCGACGTCAACGAGAAAAAAGACAAATTTTCCGACGAGGCATCCGATGCGGATCGATCGTCATGGCCGGAGGAGAAAGGGATGGTGGAGATGATTGGCAAGGAATTTTGCAAGACGATTTGACATGCTTGATCGCTTCATAGTGATTAGTGTACGTATAATAATAATCAAAATAATGATTAAAAATAATCAAATAATATATAGTTTGGTGATTTTTAGTATTATTAAAATGAAGCATGCGAGCATTTTATTAATGTATTTATTAGGGAGATGAGTCATGCTAAGGGGTGTGATGGGTGGGGGCTTGATTTGGATTTCTTCTTTTTCATTGGATTGGATTTAGGGATGGGACTAGAAATGGCTGCCAATGGAATTGTTTATTTGAATGATAAAGCAATTGTATAATTAACATAAGATATTGATGAGAAAGTGACGCATAGAACTCTCTCCATTGTGATTTCAGCTTCCCTGGTTTGAAGCTATAATGGTGGTTTTTTTGTTGAAAATTTTAGATCACCTGTGACAGATTATAACATGCATTAATAGAAATATTATGTAATTGAGTTAAATCAAAAAATATTAATACATAAAAATATTTGAACAAATATAATTATGTATATGTATATATAAGTACCAAAATAAAATAGAGAGAGTTGGCATGTGAAGCGTAGTAGCGTTGTCCTAAAATAACGGTTTCTCCTTACGTGAATAGTGAAAATAGTTATAGCAATTTCATGATACAACTCAGGTATTCTCAGCAGTTCTGCTCAGGACTCACGTGTGCTGGGAGAGAGGGTGAACTGTTTTTCGCAGATTGTCAAAAAACTAAATATTATCGGCTATAAAAATAATATAATAGAGAGGAAGAGAGAAAGAATTGAAGAAGAATCACAGAAGAATGATGTAAATGAGATGCACAAAAGCCCAAGATTTCTTGCCCTTTTATAAGCTTGAAATATAGATGTTGTGACTTTAAGGCCATAAAACTTTGATTTTTAACGATCCAAAATCATAAAAACCAAGAATAAAAATTGAATTAAAAGTCTCATAAATACACAATGAAATCTTAATTAAAATGTTAAAAAAACCCCGAAATAATTAAAAGGTTTGAAACTTTCAAAAAAATCAATAAATTCTAACAACTTTTGCATACATTCCCCCAGATAAAGTTACATATACATGTACACATACACACAAATACACATATATATATAATATGTATACATAAGTACATACACATATATGTATACTCAGAAAAAGAAAAATTAGGAAAGGGATAGAAATTTATTGGAAAAACTTTTGGTATGGACTAATTTAAAAATAGTCAAAATTTTATCAGAAATTTTTTTTCTAGAGTTTGGGGGGCTATAGTCTATCTCTGCCTATTCATGGATTCGCCCTTGTATATATATCTCTAAATATGTGCGTGTGTTAATTTTTAAAAATTTGAAAAATTAATTTTTAGATGGGAGTGGAATAGGGATGGGAGAGGTTATTTTTAAACGAGATAACGATGAGGAAATGGCACCCTATTCCATTGTTATGCCTACCACGAACACTTATCAAGTGTGAAACAGGTCCAACACCAAAATAGTTTTGCCTAAAAATTATATTTATGTATGTCTCTATTAAATATTAAACTTTGGATAAAGGAATGCATGTGAAAAAATAAAACACAATTATAAATATTTATAGTAATAGTTTGCACTTATATGATATACTAGAATTATATATTCTTCAAAAAAAAAGAACACTTGAACCCAAACATTAATAGATTGGGAACAAAGACTTTCTTTGATTGCTGAAAGTATAAGAAAATTTAATATTTAATAAATTTAATAATTAAATAATTAAATAATTTTTTATTTTTATGTTTATTAATTATAAAAGAATTGATTATATAGAGAAAAGGTTTAGGAAGTAAGCTGAAGCTGTTGGAACCCACTGGGCTGATTAGGTGAGATTCAATGGTCACAAATAAAAGGTCCAACTGACTGGGTCAAAAGAAAAATGGGCTTGAGAAAAGAAAGAAAGAAAAAAAAGAAGGTTTAGAGTAAATCCAAGCCTAGTAAAATGGGCAAAAAAAAGGCCCAGAGTCAACCTGTGTTTTGAAACACCAACAAAACACACACATACACACACACACATATATATATATATAATAGAAATTACTTTTTTTTAGTAGGTAAATCACACGGACACACACTTTTTCTGAGGGAGACTTAGGCCCCGGCCCGGGTCGTTTGCCTGCGTCGTTCAATGCGATATTACTGGGCAATCCGCCGATTTGAGAATGCTTTAAAGAGCTCTGTCTGAGAAATTGCAGGTGCGGCCCGCTACTTTTGACCTCTCCCTGTCCCATTAAATGAGTATTTAAATTCTCAACATCTCATATGAAGAGGTGGAGGAGATACTGGCCAAGTCGAAACTCGTTGGTATATACAACATAAATTATAATCTTATATTATGAGAAGATTAAAGAGAACATTAAGATAAATTAGGCACACCTATTCAAGTTTATGCAAATGGGAAGAAAGAATTCATTGTTATCAATAGAATTTGATTGTTTGCATGGCATTTTAAGTGTATACACTCGACATTTTGCCTTCAAAATATTTATTATGAGGAAGAGGAAAAGAATAATATTAATTAGGAAAATGAGATTATATTTTAAAATTGAATGTTTTATTATGCGAGTAAAAAGAATAAAATCGAAATATATTTTAAAAAGTAGAGACAAAACAATGAAGTACTTTTTTTAAAAATCTTTTTTTTCCACTTTTAAAAAAGGAGAAAAATTAGCTTTTAAGCATCTCCCTCCTCATTTAGGTCCTTTAGTTTCTTTCCTTAATTTTAAATTAAATATAAAATAATATCTCCTTACAAATACTTAAAAAGGGAAAGAATTACCATCTCCTTTTTACTCATTCTCTTTTTTCTTATCTTTCTTCTTTTTCAATTCTTTCAATCCAGACAGATTATAAAAATAAAAATAAAAAGTTCTACAATAGGTTAATTAAAGGTTTATATCCTAAATTGTAAATAGCTATCCCCACTTTTTTTTTTCTCCAGAAAAAAAAAATCATTAGTAGTTTTCCATTTGCAAATGAACAAATACCATGCATACACAAAAGCTTGTCCATTGGTTGTGGAAAGTGTTCTGCCACTTGTCATGCAACTGATTCCGCTGAGATGCCAATTAGGCATCCAAGTGGCAAACTTTGTGTGGCACATCTCTTTATACGAGAAGTTTTCGTGAGTTTGTTACATGCATGTAACGATCTCTTATGATTTTTATTTTTCAATGAATCTCATGTAAATTTTTATAAAATATTAAAATCATAAACACCCGTGAACTCATGTGACAGGCTTTCCCTCACTCAATTTTCCTTTTGCTTCAATTTTTTATGGTTGAAGAGAAAATGTTCTGTATGTCGAAGTTGATTAGGTCATGTTGCAAAATCCATTATGATGTTCATGATGATAATGATGATTATAGTTATGGTAATGGCCCTAGAATACCTTGAGAGAGATGTGGTCACCGTGACAGTGATGGTGACGACGATGATTGCAGCTACAATTATGCATTAACTACATTCATAGAAACTGATGGAGACGACAATGATGACAGTTATGACTATGTTCCAGTTGCTTGACTCTATTACCACCCATATAGCCACTATCAATTGGCTATTGTAAAGAAGTATTTGGAGCCCATTTCTAAGAAGATAATGTATCTCAATATTTTCCACCTTTGAAAGTTGAAAGGCATCATCCACTACTTTGGAGTTTTCATTGTCACCAATCAGCACCATGCAAAAAAGTCCTACAACTTAAAAGGTGATGATCCAAACATGCAGCCACAAATTAATGCTTTACTACTCACCCACAATGGTATCATCATCTAGGGTTAGACAAACGTGTATGCTGAACTGTCATCTAAATTTCCAATGTGTCTGTACCATCTACTGCCGCGTGTAACAATATGGTGTCATCCACATCCTTCAAGCCTCACTCCACACTCCTCACGTGGAGGACTTGTGTCAAAACGACTCCCAATACTTTCTCTCCCCTATATATATATATATATAGCCCCTCTGATGTATATCCCATTCAAACTCGCTCCAAGCCGCAGTAAAAGGAAAAAAGCCTAGTCTTCGTCTTGCATTTCAATAGCCCAATTTTGTTTACTTTTCTTCTTCTCCCCAAACTTCCCAAAGAAAATGTCTCTCTTTTCCAAGCCCATTGACTCATGGTTCAAAAGGCATGGAGATGGAGATGATGATGGTGATGACAGATATGATCATGCCCCAGCAGCATGCATGGAAGGTGATGGTGACGATGATGATGGAGATTATGATTATGCTCCTCAACATGAGGGTGATGATGATGACGATGACGACGATGACAGTTATGATTATGCCCCAGCTGCCTAAATGACAAAGAAAAAATTGAGAACACGAGTCTCCTATTATTACAGAATTAAGAGGATTAGATTTATGCATAACTTTACAGCTGCTACTATATATATATGGAAAAAGTGACTTCAAAAGCTGGCTTCTAACCCTAATCAAGGGGTTAAGTTCTTAATAGCCCCATTTTTGAAGATATTTAGTGATTTATGTTATCTGCTTTAATCATCATGATGATAGAATTATACTAGTCATGATAAGTTAATTAGAGAGTGCTTTATCTATTTTTTGTAATGGAAGAAATAAATAATATTTTCTGCTGGAATTAATGTAGTTTTTGTCTTTATTATGAATACTTAATCTTTGTTTTTGAGGAGAATGTTTATGTTGTCTGCTAGTGTTATTTTATGAAGAAAATATCAGAAACAGGAAACAGTTTGAAAATTAGTGCTCTAATGGGGACCAAAGACATCATCATTATAAAGAGCAACTCAACCATTTAATAGTTCAATGTCTTTTTTGGGTTGGACTTTGAACCACTGATTCATTGGATGTAAATCTAATAGGCTAATATTACTGTTAACTCGAGCTTAATTATATAAGACCGGATGTTATAATCATCGGATGGTACCGGGAACTAGAAATATAATGGTTGGAATATATGAAAATTCAGTTCCATGATTAGCTAATAATTAAAATATATCTTATTTCATATGAGTTCGAGCTTACAATATCAATGCCTAACTCATAAGTATAGCGGGGCTTGAGTATTGGACCAAAACCGACTCTATACAATTGAAGGTTTAGAGTGAGAAAGTAACAAGTCTAAATAAGCCTCTTTTTTTCAATATTAATGTATTTATTTATTTATATATATTATATTTACTTTTGTAATATGAAATTTAATTATTTTTCAACAAGAAAGAACTATATATTGAATAAAACTTTAATAATAAAACTATAAATATATAAAATTTGAGATTTTTTTTTTGTAGAATTAAACTTTTATGAATTTTAAACTTTTAATTTGATTATACTATAGGTATGTAAAATTTAGGACCTTATTTTTAAATAAGATGTAAAGTTATTATTTTGTTAGTTTTATGTACCTGCCAACCTATATTGTACACATTTAATGCCATCTTTGATATAAGAAATATGAGAATAGCTATAGAAGGTGTGACATTTTAAGAAGTAAAAATTTATTCTCACACTAATAACTCCGAACATTATACACGCACTCTAACAATAGTAATCAAAATGAGTATTCATTTTATATTTTAATATATTTTTTGTCTCCCCTCTCCTCTCTCTTCTGTCTGTTATTTTTCTTCTAAATTTTGTCTCCCTTCTCTCTTTTTTTAATAAAGGCATATACGTCTCTTATCTGACATTGTTTATTAGTTTGAGGCAAAATACATCAAATCATGACTCCCTTACTAGAGTGTAGAAAATGAGTAAATGAGGGACAAATTGATAGTTATGACATATGCCTCTCTTTTTACATCCTGTGTTGGAGATGCTATAAGAGCAACTCTAACAGGACAGACATTTGGATAGTAAAAATGTCATTCGTTATGTTCCGTACATAATACTTATATACCTAGTTTACTTGATACAATGATATAACCCATATCACTAACAATGGTTTCCCTTTTAGAGTTGCTCTAAGTTTACACAACTCATTCAATTCTAGACATTTTGGCAAACTAAGTAATTGTCAAATGATCATCGAACAATTATAAGCCCCATAAATATGAGTTTTGAAAATAAAGTCCAACTCAATTACAAAAGTTGAATTTTTATGATATCATTCGTAAATACAAAACACATGCTCGCATCACTTGTACACACCAATAAAATTACGTCAATTTTTACAAGCGATTAAAGTGATTCTAGCACAGCAAATAAATATATATACACACACCTCCATACATCATCATGTTGGTGTACTACCACAAAAAAAAAAAAAAAAATTGACAGAATTCATAACTAATTAGGCAAATTTCATGTTAACAAATGCAAGATTCATAAATTCAAAGAGACTTTGCCTTGAATTCATAAAGTTTCTTTTTAATTTTTAAAAATTACTTAAACCTCGAGTTTGTTTAGTAGTACTACAACACCTTTCAAATCTTTAACATTTTTATAAGAGTATTCATTGCCAAAGCATCAGAAGAATGTGTTCTTATATGACTTTCTCTTCTCAAGAAATTGTGTTTTTGAATACCAAAAGGGTCAAGATCCTCACATCAGATATATATATATATATATATATTTCTTACAAGTTTATTTCTCACAATCATTTTTTAAATAATTTTAGTAGAGAAGAAGTGTGATTTGGAAAGGAATTGGCAGGCTTGGAAATGTTTAATCCTCGACACCTGTGTAATCTTCGAGGGATAAAAATTATCAGTGTGATATTGTATTCTTTTAATAATATTTATCATGTCTATTATGATATATAAAAAATTAAAAATAAATTATAACATACATGACATAATAGTATTATTAAAGATATGGATTATATTCTTATAACAAATGAAACTAGTTATACAGATATTAAGTGTGGAACATAGTGGATTGTAATATAAATACGTTATAACCTTATTTTTTATATATTCAATTATAATTAAAATTTAACTGCGTTGCAGTTTAAATACGTTATAACCTTATTTTTTACATAGTAAAAAAGATAGCTGCATTCGTGGACGTAGACATATTGTCCAATTACATAAATTATCTGTGCCAATTTTTCTCTTTTTCTCTAACTCTTATTACATAAATTATTAATTTAACAATAATTATTAAAAAAACAAACCCTCACAATAAATAAAATGAAAATATTCATTTATCTCATAATATAAGACCATCACAGTAAATCCCACATTTGATACGTCCTACGTTATAAACATAAATGAATCTTTTTATTTCATTTTAAGAAATAAAGAGATACCAAAAATCCGACACCGACAATTTTCTCAACAGTGTTTCTACAATCCCATTCTCTTTCTCAGTCATTTTCTTCCTTCAAATCTTTCATGATTTTAACCAAATCATTTTTCTCCCAAAGACCCATTTTAAGAATCATTCTGTCTCCCCTTCTCCCTCCATAAGAACAGTAGTGAATAAAGTGATACACTTTTAAAGCAATGATCTCTATATGGACTTGCATGGTTCAAGACTAATGAAGGAATTCTTCCCTTGCCTTTTATATTCTTTCTTCTTTTCTTTTTCATTTTGTGTGAAATTTATGTAAGATTTTAAGGTAATGAAAAAATAATAATAAATTACAATGACATTTTTTGAATGATAATTACAAGAAAAAAAAAAGGACAACTTATATTTTTATTTATGATTAATAATGTTTTAATCAATATTTATTTAAAAAAATTTAAAAAAAATTGGTCAAAATTAAAAAAATACAAAAAATAAAACAAAATGACTATTTGTCATTTTGAAAAAATAAATTAACCAGAGAGATGGTATGTATAGTTTGTTAGTAAAAATACAAGAAAAAAAATGTTTAAAAAAATTGGTCAAAATTAAAAAAATACAAAAAAATAAAACAAAATGACTATTTGTCATTTTGAAAAAATAAATGAACTGGAGAGATGGTATGTGTAGTTTGTCAGTAACAATACAAAAGGATAGTATAATTTTAAAACGTTAAAAAAAATCTTTATAATTATTAGAAATTTCAAAAGACGTTAAGTGTAATTTATTTAAAAAAAGTTATACAAAAAATTTTGAAATTTAATTGAGTAAATTACACTAACATCTTCTAAAGTCTCTGACAATTACATTAACCTCCTTACTTTACTGACAATATACAAATATCTTTCTGCAATCAATTTTTTTTTCTTCTAAAATGATAAAATTGTCTCTTTTATGTTTTTGTTTCTTCAATTCTTTTAATTTTGATCAAGTTTTTTGACTTTTTATTTTTCAAATAAATATTAATTAAAACCTAATTTTTTTTTATATAAAATAAAAATAAATTATTTATTTTTATATAAATTTAAAAAAAAATTAGTCAAAATTGATCAAAATTAAAAAAATACTAAAAAAATAAAATAAGAGGGGTATTTTATTATTTTGATTAACAAATTTGACCGGAGAGGTAATTGTATATTTTTAAATAAATTAAAAAAATTAATATATTTTTTTAAAAAAATAAATATAATTTTCAAAATCGGAGAGTGCACTGTAATTTATCTAATTTAATTTTAACGAGCTGACTTGTACTCCCCCTCTGAAACACCGACTTGGTAAACACCGCGTCGTCGAAACGGTCGTTCCGTCCAGGCCTCCAGCAAATATCCAGCATAAAACGACGACGTCTTGTTCATATTACAGCGCCCCATTTCACCCTCTTCTTCAATTCGACGACCCCACGATTCCTGACCCACTTCATCCATTCAGCAACGTACAGCAATACTCTGCAAAGAGCTCTCTCTCTCGCACGGGAAATCTGAGCCATTCACGTGCTAAGGTTCCTTCTTTAATCTATTCAGAGATTCGATTTCTTATATTTGTCGGTGATAGCTTTTTACTGTTTCCATAACAGTTTCTATTTACATCTTTGATATTTCTATCACCTGTATTATGGTCATCGCAATTCTAATTTAAGTTGAATTCTTCTTAATTTAGCTGTTTACTCTTCATCGTTTTGCTACAGATTTAGCAGATCAACACAATCTTATTCAATTCCTCTTCACTATGACTCTCAAGGTCAAACCTATCAACTGTATTGTGGTCATCCCCCAATTCTAATTTTAGTGAAATTCTGCTAAATTAGCATTTTATGGTCATCCCAATTCTAATTTAAGTTGAATTCTGCTAGATTTAGCTTTTTACTCTTCATCATTTTGCTCCCGATTAGCATATCAACACAATCTTGTTCAATTCCTCTTCACTACGACTCTCAATATCAAATCTTTCAACTGTATTCTGGTCACCCCAATTCTATTTTAGTGAAATTCTGCTAAATTAGGATTTTACTGTTCATCATTTTGCTCCAGATTTAGCCGATCAACACAATCTTGAATATTGCAATCCTCAATGCCAAATCTTTCTATCGAAGTTCTTGGATTTGTGTAGATTTACTGAATTCAGCTTTGAATTTGGGTTTTCTGAAACCAAACAATGCCTTTAATTCGACCCGATGCATCGAAGCAGTATTATGCGACGAGTAGTCTTGTTATCGGTTATGCTCTCTGTTCGAGTTTGCTTGCGGTGATAAACAAATTTGCCATTACCAAATTCAACTACCCAGGTCTTCTCACTGCACTACAGTATCTAACTTCAGCTCTAGGAGTTTGGGTTTTGGGAAAATTAGGGCTTTTACACCACGATGCGTTCACATTTGACACCGCGAAGAAATTCTTGCCCGCTGCAATTGTTTTCTATCTCGCGATCTTTACTAACACGAATTTGCTTCGTCATGCCAATGTTGATACATTTATAGTTTTTCGATCCTTGACGCCCCTCTTGGTCGCCATTGCTGACACCACATTTAGGAAACAGCCATGCCCATCGATGCTCACGTTCGTTTCACTGGTGATTATTTTGGCTGGTGCTGTTGGGTATGTTGCCACGGATTCTGGGTTTACGCTTACGGCGTATTCATGGGCATTTGCTTATTTGATCACAATTACAACTGAGATGGTTTATATCAAACACATGGTTACAAATCTTGGGTTGAACACATGGGGTTTTGTGTTATACAACAATCTGTTATCTTTGATGATGGCTCCATTTTTTTGGATTATCACCGGAGAATATGCCGATGTGTTCACTGCTGTGGGATCCAGTACTGGGGATTGGTTTGATGCTGGTGCTTTTTTAGCCGTATCATTGTCTTGTGTGTTTGGGCTGCTCATCAGTTTCTTTGGGTTTGCAGCCAGGAAGGCAATATCTGCCACAGCATTTACAGTGACCGGTGTTGTTAATAAGTTTCTCACAGTTGCAATCAATGTGTTGATTTGGGATAAACATGCTGGTCCATTTGGTTTGCTTTGCATCCTCTTGACGATTGCGGGAGGTGTTCTTTATCAGCAGTCAGTTACTGGGGTCATCAGTACTCCGTCACAGCGCGAGGCTGCACCATTGAAGCAGATGAACAATGAAAACGATGGTGACAATTATGGAGATGAGGATCAAGAGAAGGGCATTTCTGGTAAAATTTCTGGTGAATGAGCTTTTTCCCCTTCTTTTCACCATTGGTGAAGCGTCTACTTATCTGAAGTATAATGCCTATTTTTGGTGACTTAGATATCTTTTCTGTCTTAGATCTGCACAATATTATCCTCTCTAGATTTTTATTTGCTTGGCCTGTTTTACACTTTATAAATGACGGTCCTTTGGTTCTCATTGGATTCATTACTCATTAGTCTATTACGGTACAAGGCTTTCTTGAAATAGTGGCTGTATCTTTTGTTTTATGCAGTTGGAAACGGCCTCATTAATATGAAGGAATGCAATGACTCTCATTTTTCCTCCCAAAGCTTCCATTTTTGTTTCTTATGCCTTTTTTATATAAAATTTTCATGGTTTCTGACTGAATCAAGTGTCATTAATTTCCTAGTAATAACACAATGATCCCTAGGATCCGATCTTATTATCTAGGACTTTTAATAACACAATTCAGCAAATGATGTATTGCAATTTATTTATATATTCCTGGTAGGTCCTGAAATGGATGCATCACCTGCTTCATCTTGGTGGTATGATGTGATTTGGCTATTTGTTTAACGATGATACAGTATCTGAGATTGGACACTTATAGCCCCCTGAGAAGATGTTATTTGAATCCTGGTTGTTATATGACTCCTGACAAGGGATTTTATGGTCTGTTCAAATCTTCACCAGGAAACTTGAAATCGTGGCACCCTAAGAACAATTTGATGTCTCTATTTCTGTTGTTTGAGATTTGTTCTCTGAGTCATTTCCTTATGTTGTCAAATAAAGAAAACCCCATATCTTCTTTTCTTTCTTTTTCTTTTTAAAAAGCAAATTTCAGATTGTAGGATAGCCTGAAGCTTGCTAGTGCCACCGACAATTGTTGAATGATTGGGACCCTGGTGTCTAGTTTCATATTCAGCCAGTCTTCCAGTTTGGTAATTTAAGAAAATCCTTTTGACGAACAAATAAAGCAAGCTCAGGGTTTTATTTGCTGGCTGTCCGTTAAGCTCTCTTTTCTCTGTGCGTGTTTTTTTTTTTATTTTTGCTGCACGGTAAACCCTCTTTTTGGGTATACTTGCATCAAACCTGTCTTGAGGGCCAATTCCTGATATCTGTGGCCTCTGAGGTGGTGGCCTTTGTAAGTTACCAAATTGTTTGTTACTTCTTCTGTCTTCGCAGCATAGGGGGCGAAAAGCTGCATGCCTGACATCCCTGGACACAAACAAGCACCCCGGAAAGGTGCACATCGTTTATGGATTAGTTTTCACCCTAAAAGGGTCAATAATCCTCCGTCTTGAAAAATGTAGTGTTTTTTACTTATGTTGGTTGAGTATGAACTAGGTAAATTGATCTTGGACGACAGAGTCCTACAAGGTCTGTTACAAAAGTTGATATAATGCACCCATATGTTACTCAACATCTGGTGAAGATGGTGTATTAGGATTTATAGCCTGTGTGAGAGAGAGAGGTAATGGTTTGGGGGTTTAAACCAAGAAAGGAAAAGGCAAAGTTTTAGGGATGGTGGGTCTGTGAACAATACCCTTGAACAACTTGGGGCTGTTTGTATGCTTTTGGGTGCTACCATCAATGGTTACTAGATAGAAAGGGTTGGAGGCTTGTCTCATAGGATCTTTAAGTATAGAAAAGAGGTTATATGGTTTGTTTAATTTCGAGTTAGGCATCACACTTAGGGTTTAAAATTGGATCACTTAATCCAAAAGAGCTTTAAAAACAAAACTTAACTTAACAAAGCTTTATCCCAATATTTTGGGGTCAGTTACATGAATTATATCTCGTCATTCTTCTCTATTAAAGGTAATTCTCTCCATTAGATCACACATTATCTTATCTTTTTAACTACCTCAACCAAAATTAATTTTGATCACCCTTACATGACTGTCAATATTAATTATGTCGTTCTTTCTTATTGATGCATTTATTGGTCTTCCTTATATATCACTATACTACTTTAACTGATTTTCTCTCATTTTATTTCATAGAGGTGTTACTCTTATTATCTCATTAATATGTTCATTTCTAATTCTATCTTTCTTGTCTTACCGCAACTCCATCTAAACATTCTCATTTCGGCTACATTCATTTTATTAACATGTTATTTCATAATTGATCAGTATTTTATTCCATACAACATTACTGATTTAATAGTTGTTTTATAAAATTTACCTTTTAATTTTAAAGATAAACGTCGATCGCACAATACGTCAGACGCACTCGTGCAGTTAACCCATCCAAAAGAGTTTTAAAAAGCTTCAAAAAATTCTTTGAAGCTTTGTTTTTCTTTATAGTGAATTGAATGTATTATGTGGTTATATATAGACTTCTTATATGAGACTTCGGTAAGTATAACCCACATGAACTTACTAAAATTCAAAAACACAAACCCAATGTCATCAACCAAGATAATGAGCTGCAGCATTTTATGATCTATGAACTTCATTCTCACAGCATCCTTTGGAATACACTAGGAGCTCTCTGAAATTTGCTAGGATATCTTCAGCAAACGAGCTTGAGGGAACTTGAGAACCTTCAATAGGCTTAGTAACGGTGGCGGAAGTGCTCTCTCTTCTTCAGCCTCTTTCATCCGAGCCTGTGTTTACAGATGACTTCTCCGTGAGCACCTTCGATGGGCTCTGTAATGGTGGTGGAAGTGCTCTCTTTCATCCGAACCCATTTTTTACAGGTGACAAACAGAATATGTAAACCAGTCGTGTAAAATGAAATGGCATAGTCTGGAGAAGCAGATGGCAATATTACCATGAAATTCAGTCCTGGGTTCCTATGCATCTATTCGAGGATAGAAAAATTCCGATATTCTCCTTCTTTGACTCCGTTTATATTCTCCAACTCCTTCCCTCCCTTCTCCTCCCCTCGAGCCCTATTTTTTTTTTTTTTTTTTGAAGTAAGTTAAAACCTTTTTTAGGCAGTTAAATTAAAATTTGATTGTCAAAACAACCAACAAAAAAAAAAAAAAAATAATACAAGTATGATATGCACCATGTTTGACTTTGTGTTCTGCACCATGGAAATGAAGTTGGCTGAAATTGGAGACAAGTTAGTTACCTAAAACTTTATACTAGCTGGCCTATAATTCTGATCAATTTCAAGTTTTAGGTATCAATTTTACAGTATTTGGTTCTAAATAGAAAAAAAATTAGCAAGACAGAATTTATGTAGCCGGTCTTAAAATATTGGGATAAGATTGTATTCAATTAAGTTGAATTTTACAATATCATGCAAATATTAACTAAATGAACAAATCCAAGATCTCTTTTTGCATTTACAAAACCTTCTTTACACGTACAATATTTGATTATTTGGTCAAATTTTTAAAACTATTTTTGTGTAATTTCTTTTTCAAAACACAATAGCTGCTTTTCTTTAACTTTTGTGCATTTGGAGAAATTCTCCAAACACCTACTTAAGATTGGAAGGATTAATGTTGCTAGTGCATGGTAACTCAAATCTTGTGGCTCAGTATTATAAATTAAGAACAAATAATTTATACAACCTTATAATTATATATATATATATATATATATAAAACAACCTCTTCATTTTCAGGAATGAGACATACATCTAACACTTTTCAAATTTTACACAAACAGAAGTTTCATATGCTGGGATAATCTTTTTATATATGTGTGCATGTATATTATTACAAAATTTAACAAAGATTATTATTTTATAATCAATTATAACAAAATCATAGAAATAATAAAAATATCAATGTTGTCCTAAATATTTATATTAAATCCTATATCTCAAATAATGTGATGATTTATTTTTGACATTACATAGATAATTTGTCTAATGTATTTCAAATGATATAATGTTTTGTGATTTTAAAATTTAATAGAAAATATAAAATATATAACATTACTCATGAAAACAATAAAAAAGTAAATTATACAGCCTAGGGGTGCAACTTTAAAAATTCAGTCCAACCTGAATCGAAATTTAATATTTTATATAATATATTTTTTACACTTTAGTTATCTATTATTAAATTAATAAGAATTTCTTACAAGATTTACTATTTATATCTTTATAATTTCAAAAATTTATTGACGTTTAACATTTTTTTAAAATTAAATTATTTTAATAAATTTTTGTTTCCTTTAGAATGAGAAATTGAGAGAAATTATTGAAACTTATAATATATAATCAAAATAAGAAAAAAAGATAACAATTTAGTAAAGAAATTAAGAAGAAAATGTAAAAGTTAAAATTAATATTTGGATTCAGATCAGACTCAAGTTAAATATTTTAGATTCAATGTAGGGTTTAGATCAGACTCAAATGAACTATTTTAATACTTGAGATAAATTTAAACATGGCTGAATTCAAATCCGACCCATTTAAATTGCACCCCTAAATTACAAACACATCTCATAATTTACTTTATTTTTACTTGACTTCTATAATTTATTTAATTTTTACTTGGTATGGGCCACGAAAGACTTATTAATAGCAACGTGTTAGGTCAACCAAACCAAACATAATTGTGAGACAGGTCGTGCCATGTGTACCTACCATTAAAAACACCCATACCTTCCCAACCAAACCCCCATCCATTGACGTAACCAGTGATGAACTTGGATCTTGCCATGTCTAGGCCTAGCTCCATCCTTAAATTTTGGCCATACCATGCCATATTTATTAGACCATCTTTGCTTAGCCACTCAAATTTAAGTAAAATTTTTGATACTTTTTAACAGTTATTTAGTTTTTATTCGATTTTAAAAAAAAATTCCTCATATTCCAAAAATTTGATGTTTATCTTTAAACAATGATTTGAGTTTATGAATAATATTGTACAAATTTAAATTTGAGTTTGAATAAAAATAAATTTGGTATGCGTTTGAATCTACCACTTGAGATGATTTTTTAAAATTTTTTGACTCAAATTTAAATTTAAGTTTATATTTGATTCATTGTTGAAGATGTCCTTAGGCTGAGAAATCGGGTGGGACCTAATCTATGAAAAAAATTTAGTGGTAAGGTCTCACCGAGTAATACCACACTCAAATTTAATATTCCGCGAGACTCACATGAATACTCAAATCGTAACGAAAGTGTCGCGATGACCTTTCTACTCAACTTTTTTTTTCTTCTAATTTACACTTATGCATGCCAAAGTAAGCTACAAAATGAGCTGGACTATTTGAATTCGACTCGTAATCAATTCAATTAGAGAGTTGTTCAAGATCGACTCATAAGCTAAATTAGTTAAACTCAAACAAATTTTGAGACTCGTTAATTTATTGAAATTGACTATCAAATTATTCGAACTTGATTTAATTAAAGGTTCATTTGAAATCGATTCAAAAAACTAATAAATCAAATTTGAACATAATTTGAATCTCATTTATTTTACTAAATCAAACTTGAATAACTAATTTTTCGACTTAACTCATTTATCATCTTATCGTGGAGAATTTTGAATTTATATTTAAACTCAATTATTATGTTGATTATATGAATAAAAATAGGAAGATACTCATTCAAAATTGACTTAAAAAATTAATAAATTAAATTTTAATATAATTTAAAGTTTCAACTCATATATTCTCTTATGCTGAAAAATTTTAAGTTTAAATTTAAACTCAATTATTCTGTTGACAATATGAATAAAAATAGAAAAACACTTGTTCAAAATTGATTTAAATAAATTAATAAATTAATTTTTAATATAATTTAAAATTTATTTATTTTATTAAATTAAATTTAAATAATTAATTATTCAATTCAACTCATTTACCATCTTTATCTCTAAAAATTTTGAATTTAAATTTAAACTCAATTATTAAGAGAGGTTGAGCCACTGTTGATTTTATGGAAAGAGGCTGGAAAGAGACCGGCGGTCAAAGCTTAATTAGTTTCAAAACTGGTCGGCGCCGCCTGCATTTCTCTCTCTAAAAGCCTCAACACGCGTACGCTTCGCCATTCCAGTCGATGGCTTCGCGTTTTGTTCTCTTACTTCATATATAAAGATATCCCCCCTGGCCACTACGCCTCACGCAAACTGCAAGATTTCTAATTATAGTTTAATAGTACAATTTTAAAATTTTAATTCGCATTTCATCTCTCTTCTACTTCCGACAAATTACCTCTGCCGGTTTCTCTCTCTCTCTCTCTCTCTCTCTCTGACTTGTCTGGGGAGATTCGGTCGATCTGGGGCCTGATTCAAGCTTCAAGGTCAGTTTTTCGATCATGGTTATGTTTAATTTTTGTTGTTATTTCAATTGATTTCTTTATATATGCGCAATATCTGTTCTTGATGTGACTTCTGATTTGAGTTTTGTTCAAGTAGTGTTCTCGTGGGCATCTTCGATGGATAAACCATATCAAATTTAAAATCTTCAAAAACTTCTTCCAACCCCGTACTCAAAAGTTAAATCCATACCAAAGTTTTACTCAAACTTATACCCAAATATCAAAAAAAAAAAAAACACTGTTTATAAATTTAAATTACTGTTCAAAGTCAAATTAAATCTTTTGGAAGAAGATGAGAAGTCTTTTGGGGTAAGACTGGAATTTTTTTAAAAGATTTAAGTAAAACTGGAGATGACCATTGGAGACCTTCAGTAGAAATTTGACTAATCATTGCAAGTGGCCTAACAGTTATTTTTTTTTATAAGGGCATGAAAGATTCATTTTCGATTCGATTTTTGATCTGGGTTTTGACTGGCTACCGTTCCTCAGCATGTATCTATTTGTATAAGCCTAAAATATTTGTTTCTTATCTGAGTTTAGATGTGAGTTTAGTGAGATTTAGCCAAATTTGATATATATGAAAGAAAAGAAGGGACTTATTTACTGATAGAAGTGTGAGATTGTGTTGATGTATGTATTTGATTTATATGGATTTAGGTTTCCTTGGAGATCTGCTTGAACTATATTAGGTTTTCACTTTTGTTTTTCATTGGCTTTGGCTAAGGGGTGCCCCAAGGGCATATAGTGAGCCACGATTAATGAGTACTTGATATGATTTGATATTTATTATTTCACTTAATTTGGGACTCTAGAGTTCAATTATCTTAAGAAGTGAGGATGAGGGATATTAGTTGCTGCTTAACTAGTGCACTTAGGGATTGCAACGGGCGGATTTAGGACAAGGACCACAAAAAAAAGTTTTTCCCCAAACCCGTTTAAATCCCATGATAGGCGCAGGATGTCTTTTATTTTAGTGTATTAAATTGCCTTAATTATGGTTCAGAGAGACCTTGGTCAAAACTCTCAATTGAAGGTCTTTTTTTTTTTAATCTAGTTTGATGGTAAATGGTTTTATGAAATGCCTGGTTATATCTTATAACTTTACTTGTTCTTTCCCTTTTTCTTGAATTTCCAGTTATCTGTTTTTCTGTTAGTAAGCTGTATATATCTTCTTTTATAGCACATTTGATCTCACCCAGTTCAATAATTTTCTGACAGGGAAAAATGACAGAACCAAAACTAAATACACCCTTGATCTCTGCATCATCTCGAAAGCTCCCAGATTTTAAGAACTCGATTAAGTTAAAATATGTTAAGCTTGGCTATCATTACCTCATCAGCCATGGAATGTACCTGTTCCTTTCCCCTCTTGTAGTCATATTTGCTGTACAACTCTCAACATTTTCTATCCAAGACCTCTATGATCTATGGAATAATCTTCAATATAACCTCATCTCTGTGATCCTTTCCTCGACTCTTCTAGTTTTTCTAAGCACCATTTACTTTCTCACTCGTCCTAGTCCTGTATATCTTGTGGACTTCTCCTGCTACAAGCCTGATGAACCTCGAAGGTGCACAAAAAAGAAGTTTATGGATCAGTCTCGGATAATTGATACATTTACAGAGGAGAACCTTGAGTTTCAGCGTAAGATCCTTGAAAGATCTGGCCTCGGGGATTCAACTTACCTTCCTGAGGCTGTCCTCAATGTGCCTCCAAACCCATCAATGAAAGAAGCTAGAAAAGAAGCTGAAGCTGTCATGTTTGGTGCCATTGATGAGCTTTTAGCAAAGACCTCTGTAAAACCCAAAGACATTGGAATCCTGGTTGTGAATTGTAGCTTGTTCAATCCAACCCCATCTTTGTCTGCAATGATCATTAACCATTACAAGCTCCGAGGAAATATAGCTAGCTACAATTTAGGTGGCATGGGTTGCAGCGCAGGTTTAATATCAATCGATCTTGCTAAAAACCTTCTTCAGGTCCACCCCAACTCTTATGCTTTGGTTGTCAGCATGGAGAACATCACTTTGAACTGGTACTTTGGGAATGATCGATCAAAGCTTGTTTCGAATTGCCTATTTCGTATGGGAGGGGCTGCAATAATACTTTCTAACAAATGCTCTGAGAGAAGAAGATCCAAATATCGATTGGTGGACACTGTCCGGACCCACAAGGGTGCTGATGATAAGTGCTTCTCCTGTATTACCCAAGAAGAGGACTCCAATGGGAAGATTGGTGTTTCTTTGTCAAAGGAGCTCATGGCAGTCGCAGGCGTTGCTTTAAAGACCAACATCACTACATTGGGGCCTCTTGTTCTGCCAATGTCTGAGCAGTTGCTTTTCTTTGCTACATTAGTTGGGAGAAAACTTTTCAAGATGAAGGTCAAGCCTTACATTCCGGATTTCAAATTAGCTTTTGAGCATTTTTGCATTCATGCTGGAGGAAGAGCTGTTTTGGATGAATTGGAGAAAAACTTGCAGCTGTCTGATTGGCATATGGAGCCATCGAGAATGACACTTTACCGATTTGGCAACACCTCAAGCAGCTCTTTATGGTACGAATTGGCTTATACAGAAGCCAAGGGGAGGGTGAAGAAAGGAGATAGATTATGGCAAATAGCATTTGGGTCAGGGTTTAAGTGTAACAGTGCTGTGTGGAAGGCTTTAAGGACCATAAAGCCGGAAAAGGAGAAGAACCCATGGATGCATGAGATTGACCGATTCCCAGTGGATGTTCCAAAGGTATCGGCCATCTGAACTCTAAAATGATAATATCCCATTCATATGCAGCTATATTGTGGAGGTGGGTGTCAGCCATTTTGAATTGTGAGGTCTATCTGCTGTCAACTGGGGACTGTTGGAATATGTCCTCACTTTTCTTTTGGAGGATTGTTGGAAGGTTAGCTTTTCGGTTGAGCTTCTATTGCAAACTAATGTTAATTTCATTAGGAGAGTCAGATTGTGTTTGCATTTGCATTTGCATTTGCATTTGATTTATGGAGTGGGGTTTTGAGTTGAAGGGTGGTTTTCTTGGTAAATCTTGAGTTGGGCTGTGAGGTAGAATTTTGTGTTGGAGGGACAAAGCAAAATGTACCTACATGTGTTGAAACCTTAAACTAATGTATCTTATATTAATGATTCATTATTTAAAAAATTGTAGTTTTATTTGTTTTGCTGACAATGAGAGTTGACATCCTCCTCTGTTAAACTTCAGAAGCATGGAGTCTTTTTTTTGTCACCACCAAAGTGATTTACAAGCAGCAAACCCTATTGTTTTATGTTTTTTTATAAATTTTTTTTCCATTTTTGAGATTGATATATTCCATTTCTATTGGGTTCTTTTAGTTTTATTATTAATTTCAATGTGAGATTTTTTAGGATATGTGCTTTCATTTTTGATAGATATAGCCAGATGTTATCTTCATATATTGTATTAACTTGATGGCCCATTAAGTAGGGATGTCCCTTTCCTCCTTTTCCACAACAGTTGGTTTGAATTGGAGAGAAAAAGAAAAGATTCAGTAGGAGTGATACTATTTTTTATCGTATGGATGTTAATTATGGAGAGAAAATAGAAAATTAGAAGAGAAAGTTCAAGCGATTAAAGTGGCTTTTCCAATCTCTCCAAAGGTGGAGAGATTTAGAGAGAAAAGAAAGTTCATATAATGAATTTTTTTGAAAATATCTAAAATATTCTTAATAGAATTATTTAAAAATTAGACAAATGTCTAATAAGAAGGTAAAATTGTCAAATAACAATATTTATTTATTTTTTCTTCTCATCATTTAAACATAAATAATGATTTTCTTCTCATTTATCTCCTGAACATTCAAACAAAGTGGAGATGAATACTTTCTTTTCATTTTTTCTCTTTTTTCTTCTATTTTAAATTTTCTTTTCTTTTCTTTCTAAAACTCTCAAACAAGCTGCAAATTTAGATGTCTCGATTAAGAGATTTCAGAATTTGCAGTTCAATTGCAATACCCACATAATAAATCAGAAAGCAATTTGAATCAAAATTACATTCTATAGCTTCTGCATGCACTTGACATTCTGCTTGATGATTACAGAAATTGAAGTTCAAGAACACCTGATTAAGAAAGTGAAGAAGATTACAACTAGGGCAATGAAACGGGGATGGACTCAAACTAACACTATGATAGACTATAGGCAAGGTTGTGGCTACGATTACTGCTATGGTTACTACAGGAACTAGGGGTATGACTGCAATTACAATGGCTTATGACTATAAAACAAACTAACATATTCGAGTTTGTTCGGTTAGAAGTTTATTCAAGATTAACTCGTGAGATAAACAAGTCAAACTTAGGCTTGTTAATTTATTGAGCATGGCTTGAGCTCGATTCGATAAGTTATAAATAGTCTAATATTATATAAAAAATCAAGTTTATCAAATTTGGTTCGCGATCAACTTAATTAGAGTCTCGTTTAAAATTTATTCAAAAAATTAACAAATCAAGTTTGAATATTATTTGAAATTTATTTATTTTAACGAGTCAAACTTAAACAACCTTACACTTGACTCCCTCAACTCACACACACACAAGTAATCAAAAAGGGAATACATGCACAAACTGCAGTGCCATAAACAGAAGCAAGACATAGCGTGAAACTGTCCAAACCACGTGATCCTGCATCAACCATCAGCCATTGCATTAATAAAGGCACGCTGGTGACTCTGGAAAACTGGCAGCAGTGGTACTCCAAACAGATACGGGTGACCCTTCCCAATTTCAACTCTCGCCTCTAATCCCATTCCGTTAATCCCGACTCTCGCCTCTAATCTCATTCTGTCTAGAAATTTATCCTTATCTCGTCCTGCCTCAAATTTTTATATATATATTTTTTTAAGTTAAATTTTTATTTTTGATAAATAAATTAAAATTTTATTATTAAAATAACTAATACAAAAAAAAAATATAAGTATGATATAAAAAAAATTTAAAATTAATTTTATATAATATAATTTATTAATAAATAGTATATATAGAGAAAATTAAATATATATATATAAAATCAAGGCGGGGTGACCATCTCCCGACCTCATCCTTGCTCCGAAGCCAACAAAATTTTAAAAACTCCATACTAATCTTGTCCGATCTCGTTTATAGACATTCCATTAAAAACGGAACGAGCAAATCGCCATCCCTAGATACAAGCCCTGAAACCATTTAACATATGGACTAACAGCAGACCCTGAAGACCCTTAAGTAAGAGAAATGACCAATAATATGGACTCATCAAGATCATTTCATCATACATTTTCAAATATAGTTCTCAACTCTCCAGAACAGGCAATTCAAAGGAGACGTGTTCCCACAGACCTGACTCTAATTGTTTTCCTCTACATATTATATGATGAAATGGAGAAAAAAAAGTGATTCATTTTTTGTTCATTTCTTTTGAGGTAAAAGTAATTATTTATAATAACTAGCTAGAAATATGACAACGTGATAAAGATATGATGCAACACGAAAACGGTTAAAAAATTGAACACATCAAATTTCTTGAAAATCCAGTAACACAAAATTGCCGACACTGTTAGAGAAAAAGATTTTAAATTCAAAACTAATATATTATTAATAAAAATTATTTAATAAGAGAGTTACATATTTATAGAACTTAAAAGACTACTGATCTTGTTCATTCTTATACTAATTCTAATAAAATTTAAAAATTTAAAAAATACCCACATAAAAAAGGTCAATTTTTTTCTTTTTTAAGTCACATCGAATCATCGAAAATTCGAAAAATCTACTTCTTATATTTCAAGATAACTCCCACTCTCTAAATAACAATTAAGATAGGATGCATTGAGATTGGGTGTTAGGATGTCATATTTCTAGTTAGTCAAGAAAGATAATTAATTACTTTTACCTCAAAAGAAATTTAAAATATATATATATATATATATCATTCAATGGCAAGGGCAATTAAAAATTATACAGAAAAAAAAAGTTCAGCCTCATATCCTTTAAAAATACAAAACAACCCAAAACAAAAACAAAGCAACAAGCCAGGAAAAATGATGGGCGACATGAAAAACCACATCATGCATTTCCGGCCTCTTCTTTCTCTACCGGTCTTCGCCTCATCTGTGATGTGGAAGTCCTCAAGCTTGCGTGAAACCTCTTCTGCAGTAACCTTTGCTTTTCCAATCACCCCATTAGCGGTGATTGTCTCGCTGCCATCCCATGTTGCAGGTCCTGTCTGCCATATTCTGACAGTCCCATCCTCAGATCCTGAAGCATATGATTCCCCTCCAGGTGAAAAGCGGACGCAGTGTACTGGACCATGGTGACCCTTATTGCATGCTGCATCAAGCATGAATAAGTAACTGCAGCATTTATGCTTGAATACCAAATGAAGGACAGAAAGATGTATTCAGGAACAGACAACAAAAACTCCACCCAAAAAGTAATTAAATGAAACTGAGTTTTAGGACCAGGTTTTCCATCCGAAGAGTCATGGTGTTTTTTTTGGTTTTTGAATTCAAGCATTAATCCATTCCAAAAAGGCAGAAAATTCATTCAAAGTAATTTCCATTAAATCCTTTTTTTTCCAGCACATACCAATTTCTTCACCGGTGTGAAAATCAAATACACGAATCCACATATCTTCTCCCCCAGAAATAAACTTGAACCCATACTTGGGTTCCAAAGAAGCTGATTCTACAGTGCACGGCATGTTGTAGCTCTTCACCAATCCAAAACTGGAAATAACAATGTAAATATATGATAAACTAAGTGTGCAAAATTCTGGCTATAAAACAGAATAGTCTTTAGCCTGAAACTTACTGATTTGCATCCCAAAACTTAACAGTGAACCCATCAGCAGTTGTGATATAACGGCCATCTTGACTCACTTCAGCACTAGTCACAGGTGACTTGGTCTCAAGTGTTCGGACTATATTACCAGTTCGTACATCCCATAATCTGTATAGTCACCAGTAAGATTAGAAAAACATTAAGCATACAATAAAGTCCTGAAATATATTAAGAAAGTTTCTCAAAACCAAGAAGTTATTCAATTAGACCATCACACCCATGAGAGAGGAACAATGCAATTTCAACCTTTATGGTCCCCTAAATGCATATAGGTATATGTTAGAATCATAATTTCATATTATTAGATAATACATTCATTTTCATATTATGGATCTCTTGTTGAATTGGCAGGATCACTGGAAATATAGGATGGGCAAGCGGGAGTGGTTTATAGTTCCCCTCTATCTTATGTGGTGTGTGTGAAAGGAGTGAAATAGAAGACTCGTCAGTCTAGGGTTTCAAACTCATCCGAGGTGATCGCACCACTTCCTCGTACAGGTTAACGTACACCATTCTTAGATCCGAACCCAAGCAGGATGCACTTCCAAGGCCATACGAAGATCAACTCCTCCAAGTCAATCAAACCAACCTTCCTGCAATTCAAACCTCCCTAGTCAAGCTCATCCTAGGTTTCCAATCTAGCTCAACTTCTCAGTCGCTCATAATACAATTATTTATGGTACTCGTCCAATCACTCTGTGATTGCCTAAGGTTGGGGACAGATCTTGGGAGACACTTGTAGCCTGGTGCGCAGTGGTAGCCTTTATGCTGTGTCATGATCCCTCTCAACAGAATTTTTTAGGCTTATGTGACTTGTCACCTGAAATTGTGGGTTCGACAAGGTTTGACTCATGTTGGTTCCGTGGTAGACATGGGTCCTTCTAGAGAGAGGGATATCCTTCCAGTGTCTTTTTGACATATCGAGTCACTACCATTATCGCTCTACCCATGTGCACCCATCCTGTGCCATTCGAGCTAATAATGAGCACTAACAACTATAAATAGGAGTGGTTCTGCACAATATTATAGTATTCAGAAAACATAAACAAACTTTTCAATATACTTTCTCAAGGCCATTATGACTCGTCGGTCTAGGGTTGCAAATGAACCGGGCGGAGCTTGACAAGTTTAGGAGTATTCAAACTCTGCTAGCCAGGTGTTTGCCAAGTTCAAGCTCAGCTCAGTATGGCTCGTATAATAAACAAGCTCAGCTCAAGCTCGAGTTTGAGCTAAATTTTGAGCTTCAACATAGATTCCTCGACACCGTATCATGAAATTCCTAATCTTAAAAACAAAGAAATTTGTGATTAAAGCCCTAGTTTTTTTGCAACAAATTCTGTAATTAAAGCACATTTAGAAATCCCTAGAAGAAAAAGAACCATCAAGCCATCAAATTTTACATAATCAAATTTAAGTTGAATTAAAAATCCAGAAAATTTAGGGCAATGTAAAGCAACAAATTGAGTAGAACAAAAAAAATCTAAACAAGACAGATACAATTCATGATCATCTATAATACACGCACAGACCTGCATCACAAAACGTCTCAATGATCTCATAAACTATCTTTCCACCCATTGAACAAAATTCAACTCTTGAGGTAATATCTTATGCTCCAACAGATCCATTTCCAATTAAGCTTCCATTTCCAATTTAGCCACTCTACAATTGTGGCTATTCAATTACCTTAAAGTATAACCGCACCAAAAAAAAAAAAAAGGCAACTTAATTTTCTCACTTCATTTAAGAGAAGATTAAAATTTTCCAGAAAAAAAAATATATATATATATATATAGGAATGTTCCCTAATATGATTCTACTACCTCTTCTTTTGTTTAAATTCAAACCTCCAAAGTTAAAGATGTTAACTCATCAAAGTAAAACTTTAGATAATATTTACACTCACATTTGTGGAGAGAAGAAACTATAGTAAAAACTGAAAGTTCTGAGCACAAGGCAGGAAGACAAGTCAACAAACTCATTACAGACAATATACTAAACAGGAGTAATTTATCTTCTGGCCACAGAGAACACACACGTAACAGTAATTCAGTTACTTTATTAAAGAAAATGACTGAAAGAGCCTCAGCCAAAGAACCAACTAAACATATTGACTACATATCAGAATAAGGAACCATATATACAAGTAAAATGCAAACCACTTAAGAACAGCTTTTGCAACCAATGGTTCCATAAGACATCAATACCTTACACCCCCTGTATCAGTACAAGAACTTAATATTGTCTGATCACTGTGGAGCCATGCAACAGTTCTGACCGAGCCTGGTGACTTATCCACTTCTCTTGGAGGTGCATCTGGCCGATTCAAATCATAAATACGAAGGATTTTCTCAACTCCCCCAGTAAGAAGAAGATGTGTATCCTGTCCCCAGTTAATAAAAATTAAATGAGAAACAAGATAAGGAAAAACAAGGAAAGGAGAATTACTTTATGAAGGATTTTCTAAACTCCAGTCTATACCAAGATTGATAGAAATTAATCGTGGAGTGCATTAAAACAAAATGCATAATGTAAGGACACAATAATTGAAATAAAAGAATTTTTCTCTCAAGCAAAAGTAATAAGTATTTTTGCAATGTGATATTCAAGCAACCGTAAGGTTGCCAACATATGTCATCAAGCCAACTCTAGTGTCCACCAAAATCCAGGACAAAAATAAGATGAAAGTACAAATCCAAAGTATACAAGTACAGAAAGAAGAGTGCTAAGACTGGGGGGGTCCAATCTCAACAGAAAATTGTTCATATCCTTGCAATTAATTGCTGTAGTTAACATATTAGAATATTAGAAATCAAAATTTTCAGAACTAACTATGAGAAATGAAACTACCATGCATTGCATATGGATACCATGGTCAATTGTCAACTAATTTGTTGAATTCACCCAAGGAATTGCATTTATCTTGGGCCTGGAACATATACCTCTGAAAAAGCACAGGCTCGAACAATGTGCTTGTGCTCAAACGAATGCAGTTCATCCCCTGTTAATGCATCCCATATTTTCCTGCATATTATTAAACTAGTCAATTGTTAGAGTCAGATAAGTATGACCTAACCATTCACTCTTTCCCAAAATAATAATTGAAACAATGAGGAAGAAGGGATTCTTTAAAAGAGTTATAATTATCATCATCATCATCATCATCCAAGATTATTATATTAGTAAGTTGGTATGTAAAAAACAATGTTGATATATTTACTTAAACTGAAGACTAATTACAAACCCCTTTTGTCTATCTTACAATCAGAGTCACATAATAGTAAATAACATACCGACTGATAAATTTTTCAAATTAGTTTCAGATAAAATAGCTATTGATACTTTGGATCTCCTAAAGATGGCCCACCATGTGGCCCAATAATTTGTGTCAGCTCAAGAACCTATCTTCAATCAAGTTCATCATCTAGAATATAGGTATTTGGAAATAGTCCATAGTTACCTTCGGAAATGTAAATGAAAAACATGGGGAACAAACACAGAATTACAGCAAAGAGACACAGGAAAAATGTAATGCAGAATATTTTTTGAAATCAAGCATAAAACCAAATAAAATAAACGTAATGAATGCCTAGATTAAGCCTTTTGACAAAAAAAAACATGGCAACTGAGAAGAGGAGGAGGAGGGGAGTCAGATTGGAATGGTTCCGTGTAAGAAAACTTGTGTTTAATATACCCACAAAATTTCCCAGAGACTCTTTGGCTTCTCTTCCAAATGGAAGAGTTTTCATAAACATATCCTACCATGTGGTGGCACCAGAAGAAACATACAGCACTGATCAAAAGGCATAATATAGATTATTCAACTTCAGATAAAAATAGATGCCGCCTTTCATTCTCTTTTTTTCCCCATCAAATGTAATGGAAGGAGAGGGAATGATACATACGCAGTGAAGTCTGCCGAACCAGATGCAGCACGTAAAGCATTCGTATCCAAGCAGCAACTCCATACCGCACCCTTATGGCCTTCAAATGTTCCAATCCAATCTCCAGTCTCTCCATTCCTAAGCATGGGACTGGAATCTGAACCACAAACGAATTTTACAAATTCAACAAATACAATTCACTAGCTTGCAAGAAACAGGATTATATAAAACAAAATACCATATTCCATATTCATTTTGGTCTTTAATTTACGCATGTTTTTACTACATGTCATAACCCAGATAAAAGAAATATAAACAATAGCAATCAGTATTAAAAAATAATAAAATATATCTATTTACCACATCTGGAGTGTCAAAGCCCACATATGACAATGTAAGGAAACACAAACTTCATACTACTTACAAAGACCGAATAGAAAAATAAATAAGGTACAATAATGTTATACATCCCAATTCCCCATCCTTGCTTAGAGTCGCAATCATTCTTCCTTTAAATAATAATAAAAGAAGAAGGCCATCATTGCCTTAACTATATCCATAATGGACTCTTCACACCATTCAGATGAAGAGCATTCTCTAAAAAGTATCGCATCATGGGTAATTAGAACTTCTATAAGAGTTTAGCAATCCATTTGATTGTATTATATTACAGCTCATTAAACTATAACTCTTACTGCACCTATTACATTTTTAAGTTGAACTGAATATTTTGAGTAAGATTTCAAGTTCATAACGTTCATCTATGAACCCTAATTTAGGTATAAAGCCGCTTCATAATGAAAGTCAGCAGCAAATTTTTTTCTGGAGAAACCCACCAGGAGATACTGCAAATGACAAGTTAAAACTGAATTCCAATAAGAAGCTAGTTGTAACATTAATAGTATGGACGGGGCCAATGAAGTGAGCTAGTGATTAAAGCCAGTAGGTCTTCAAATGAATTCCACTTCGCGCCTTTGCAACTGCAACTTTTGCAAAAGCAGAAAATGAAAATTACTCTCAATTTATAAACATTAATTCAGCCAGTTACAAAAATGCTGACAGAGATACAACACATGGGAAGCAGGTGCATGTAGGCACACTCATTAGTGAATATAACCTAAATTCAAACTCCTTCGGGTACAGTTTAAAACTTCATAGAACACTTATTTTATCAGTTTTAGCAATACATCTACATACAGTCATGAGAGACCATCCACTGCCATCAACATATACATGTGTAAGTTATTTATACAATTCAATATTCATATTACTGAATTTCAATTATATAATCAAGACAGATATTCAAAAAGAACGAATAAATGCATACCCTTGCTGGCACTGATCAGAAAGAACCCATCTGGAGTAACTGGACTATAGCACAAATCCACAACCGGCCTAGAATGACCATGGCATACAAGAGGAACCGCCACCCTCTTCTTATCCATTTCTCACAAATTCAACAAAATAAAAATAAAACCCTACCTAAAATAAAGTCTTCTCAACTAAATTCTACTGCAAATTTTGCAAACACAAAATTTCAAGACACTAAATAAAACACTTTTTGTAATCATATGTGTCCAGACGTGCATAAAATTTACAAAAACCTAACCTCAAAACTAATTAGAGAACAATCAAAAGCGATTAAAGGGTTACAGATGATGAATGTATATATATGTTTGTGGCGGTATATGACACAGGTGGGAAACGTGAAGAATCCACACCTCCTAGCCCTCAGTGAAGGTTTCTGGGAAAATCAAATTACGGTGATGGAAATGACAAATGGAATGAAATCCAGATGAAACGTTGCAGAGCAGAGGACTGTCCGCATCAATAACAAGGGCTAGGCGCAAGAAAGAGCGGTCTGTGTGATTGTGCTCTTATATAGAGAGATGAGATAACTTTTGGGCTCTTTTTTGTCTTTTTGCTGTAACTGGATTTTGTTCTAGTACGGAGCCGATCAGGAAAAAGGTTCGGGCTCAACCTCCAAGCCCGGCCCATCTTAATATGTGGGGCACCCCTACAAGACAACCCGGCCCACTAAAAAAATTCACAATTCATAATATTTTTCTCCTCAATTTTATTTCACTTTAGTATCTGTTGTTTCAATTGCAGCCATGTCAACTAGAAGTGTTAATTCGTGTTATTTTATTATATTCAGATCATGTCAAAGTATATATATATTTAAAAAAATAGTGTCAATCTAACTTGACATTATTAAGTAATCGTATCAAGTTTTATTAAACTTAACATATTTATTAAACATATTACACATATAAACACGATTAATCAGTTTATTTTATTTTTTATTTTTAAAATAAATAATTTACCTATTTTTTTATATTTATAGATAATACTTAAGTCTAATAAATTTTAAACAAATGCACAAACTTTGATGTGTTTTCGATATGAAACAAATATCCTAATGTTTTTTTTATAATTACATGTGTTAAATTGTGTATAAACGGATTGACGTTACTCAAATTCAAATATGATATATTTATTATTCATATTATACGTATTATTTTGTTAATAACTTAAATCTATTTACACTTAATTAAAATTAATTAACTTTATATCATTTTCGAAACGTGCCAAAAATTAATATTCACACTTTTAAACCTCATTTCAATTAAATATTTTCATCACCGTTGATCATCTAATCTTGACAAAACTCAACATTTACACATCACATATAGAAATAATGAATAAAATAATAATTTGACAACTTCAAAAGAGTTGGGCGACTGAATTAAAGTTAGATACACCATTTTAATGCCCCGGACCCACCTACTAGATTCACACGTGTCCTAATGAGTAAACGTCACGTATGAACAATAGATTCAAGTCGAAAATACTTTCCATTGTCAAAATAATAATATAATAATTTGGCATTGCATTCATGAATGAAAAAATTAAAATAATAATAATTATTAATCTCTCACAGAACTCAACTGTGACGCGCACACGTTGACAAATTAACAGTAGGCCTGGCAATTTTCTTTTTCCTTTTCTATGTATCCAAACAAACAGGATAAAAAATTTCTACCGGTCCTTCTGATGAATGGCAACGGCGTGAGTTTGGGATGGAGTCTCCCCCGGTCCTGTTTAAAATTTTCATCTCTGACCCGTTCTGTCCCGCCCTCGTCCCCATCGGAGCCCGTCCCGTCCTACTCCTTAAAAAATTATCAAATAATTTTAAAAGTCTAATTTAAAAATGTTAAAATTATAAATTTTAATAACTAATTTTTAATATTGATGAAATTTCAATACTACCTAAATGCCTAACTCAATCAAATGAATTAATATTAAAAAATCTACCACTAAAATCATAATTCAATCAAATGAATTAATATTAAAAAATCAACCACTAAAAACATATCTCACAAATAAATAAAAGAATACTACAAATTCACAAACATGAAATAATTCAAATTTTAAATACTAAATTCTTAAGTCACCACATCACAAAATTACTACAAATCTAAAAAAATATCCTCACAAGTAAATAAAACAAAAAACAATAAACTAATAAGAGTAAAAGAGTAGTTTTAAGTATAATCGGAACGAGTTCGGGGAGAGGTGGCCCCTCCCCCGACCCTGCCGGGGTTTTCACTCTTATCCCAAACTTGACCCCGTCCCATTTATTATTACCTCGAACCCGTTCCGCTAGGGAGTGGGCGACACAGATTGTTATCCCTAGTTCCTTCTTCCCTAAATAATATTAATATATATATATATATATATAATTTTTTTCTTTCTTTCTTTCTAGTTATTCAATTTCACAGATTTGCAGGACACCCTGCTGAAAAAGATATAAAGAAGAAAAAAAAAGGCAACATTAGAATTTAGAAGTTGCCCATGTCCGCCTCAATAACCACCGACGCGAGGGAGGGAATAGACGGACACTCGTTTCATTGAAATTGAAGTTTGCTCAAGCATTATTCATATCGAATCAAATTATCAAACCCCAAAAATGGCGACAGCAGAGATAGAAAGGAACATAACGGATGCAACGCACCGGGAGACCTGTTCAGCGAAGACCATGAAGCAAGGGGAGGGTCTGAGACAATACTACCTTCAACACATTCACGATCTTCAGCTCCAGGTTAGGCAGAAGACTCACAATCTCAATCGGCTTGAAGCCCAGCGCAACGAACTCAATTCCAGAGGTACATTCTGTACCCATACCTAACCCTAACCCTAACCCTCGGATTTCAATTAGATTCAATTTTGAGTTGGAACGTACTTGATACGCATTCCGAGTCAATCAGATTGAACCTAAATTTTATATGCAAATGGACAGTGAGGATGCTCAAGGAAGAATTGCAGCTGCTTCAGGAGCCTGGATCATATGTCGGCGAAGTCGTCAAAGTCATGGGGAAATCAAAGGTTTTGGTTAAAGTAAGTGGTATATTATATGGGTATATCTTATTTATGGATACACTTTAAAATTTGGCTGTTCAAGACATTCGAATGATAAATTAATGTTTCAATTCTTGTGTTTTGATCAAGGATTATACACTTAGGACAATACATCTTTTCGATTGCAAACGGTTCTTATGACTGGCTGCGAAGGCATGAAACTTTCAAATATTTTCTAGGTGGGAGATGTATTATGGTAGAAGTTGAATATGTGATTCATTAAATGATTAGACTGTTTATTTGCATAGATTTTGTCCGTGTGCATGGGACTCTGAAGTTATGATCTAATTAGATATTCACAACTACTTGTGAGGATTTGTAGGTCCTTGGTTTACCTCCAGTATGGTCTGCCACATGGAAAATTTTAGTAAGCTGACAACTCAACACAAAGCATAATTTGGAATGCCAGATCACCCATTCAAACATCTATACATGGCTTAGCCCTGAGCTAACACGTGTCAACAAGCATTTGCTAGAGAGTTCTCCACGACTCTTACGAAGCAACTTGAGAGTGAGGTCCCAACTGTTGGTCGACCCACTCTTGCACGCCTAAGCGTAGTCGAGCTACTCTTAGTTCTTGGACTTAGTGCCGATCTATAGAAGCCTAGGTGTTGGTTGAGCCGATCTTAGCTTTCAAACCTAACAGTATGCCGCCATACTTGGTAAAGTTATTAAATGGCCCCCAAACTTGGCTAACTCTCCTAAACTTAATAAGTTTTCCTTGAGGAACTCTTGCTCTTCCATTACATGGATGCCTAAGGATTGGGAGCAAGTCTTTGGGAGACTCCTAGAATTTGGCACGCGGCTATGGTGTTGAAATGCGCTATAAACTCACTAATCAGGATAGTCAATGTTTTGTGGCCTGGTAGCTGAAGTATTAAGAACTCACAAGGTGTCCATTGCATCACCCATGCATAGAACACCCAAGGACGAGATTCCACCAAGATTCCCTAAACCTTCCACTACCTTTTACTACATACCTCTAACTAACTCTTACTTTGGACTATAGTTTTCCACGTCACCAATTTGTTACAGATGACATTATCCCCTAACAACCTCACTTGCTAGGACTATTGTACATAATTCTCTCATGTCACTACGAACAATAATGTTACAGCTAACGCTTCTATAATCTCTGACACTGTATTCTCTGCAGTAGTTATACCATCTCCATAACCACCTAGGACATTGGGTATTGTGCAATTACCCTCACTTCCTTATAGTGATTGTGATCCACACTGTTATCTTGCGCCTCACACTCTTGAGGAATTTCTCACTTCGAGATTATTTTTACTTTCTCCCTGTCATTTTACTCTGGGAATCCTAGCTATCTGATGTGGAAAACTCACTTCTTGTACGACTCACTCTTTGACTCATCACCAACTCTATAGAGTATAAACTATCAACATGATCTTTAAAGTGTTCTTGGCAAATGGAAGTGTACATAACCCTAAAAAATGGCTGAAAGGAAGTGATGCGCTGATAAGGTTGGTGGGAAATCTGTGGTATTATTGGTGCATTATTCATTGGTTTTTTGTTGGCTATAATTATGTTGGCGGCAAGCTATCCTGTTTGCACATGTATAGAAAACTCTTCGCTTGGTGTTTGAATTTTTTAAAATTTCATAAATTGGTGAATCATTTTTCCTTTCACGGTGATATATGTTTTACCTCAAGTGTGAAATCAGAATCTTAATTGATATATGCACATAATGCTCTGTTTCTAAATTTCCACTGTCTTTCCAGAACCAATTACACTTCTAGAGTGACCATAAATGGCTTCCAACTTCGGTCTGAATTTTGGCTGAGAGGGTGTTGGAATTCTGTTCCTTAATTGTTAATTGCATCCTCTCTCTCTCTCTCTCTCTCTCCCCTTTTTTTTCAGGTTCATCCAGAAGGAAAATATGTTGTTGATATTGATAAAAGCATTGATATCACTAAGATCACCCCATCAACGAGGGTTGCCCTCCGGAATGACAGCTATGTTCTTCATTTGATTTTGCCCAGCAAAGTAGATCCCCTGGTCAACCTTATGAAAGTTGAAAAAGTTCCTGATTCTACATATGACATGATTGGAGGGCTCGACCAGCAAATTAAAGAGATAAAGGAGGTTATTTTCTTGCACATTTCTACTTTCTGTATTTACAATTTATAGACTTCTGGATTTTCATTGTTTTAAAATGGTCACTCAAAAGTGTGATGTTATATTGGTTTAATTTTTTTTGTTCCTGCTTTTTGATAATGTTTTCAGGTCATTGAGCTTCCAATCAAACATCCTGAATTATTTGAGAGCCTTGGAATTGCTCAACCAAAGGTACTTTCATGCTGCCAAGTTATTATGGATATTTTTAAAGCAATAATATATCCACATTCAAATGCTAAATCCACCCCTCTCCGCCCTTCTCTTTCTCATTCTAGGGAGTCCTGCTTTATGGGCCACCAGGTACAGGGAAAACCTTGTTGGCCAGGGCAGTGGCTCATCATACTGATTGTACTTTCATCAGGGTTTCTGGTTCTGAATTAGTTCAGAAATACATTGGTGAAGGCTCTCGAATGGTTAGAGAACTTTTTGTCATGGCCAGGTTTGTTTTGAACACCTAATGTGACAGCCTTGTACATGCTTGATTCCAAGTTATGTTGTTTGTTTCTATTTTAATTTTTATAATTACTTTGGTTTGAGCTTCTATACATGGAGTTTCTCTTTGTTTAAATGGAAAGTAGGAAAAAAACCATTTCAATGACATTAAGTGTAGCATTCATTGTGATTTGTGATTGTTATGTTTGTCTGCTTCATTGTTTATAAGGAACATGCTCACACGTGCACGCACACATGATGAGATGTGTCCAAATGTCCTAGAAATGGGGTGGGGGTAGGACTTCCAAGTTTTCTCTAAGCCATTGTTTGATTTTTCTTGATCAATCATGCCCTCATTCAATTTTGTTCAATGTTAATCATCACCCCTTCTCTAATGCCTTTATGATAGACTTTTTATTGGTTTACTTATTCAAATAATGTGTGCCTTCTGCCTATATTAGTTTAAGTAAACTCAATTGGCCGATTTATTCACTATCACAAGTTTTGTCAATCTATAATTGAAGTTTACTTGGCATATATGGATATGACTAAGCTACCACAAGGAAAACCATTTGATCAATGTCCCAATATCATTAAATGCTTGATAGACAAAATCATTCATTTAATTCTCATACGCATTTTAGTCATTTGACTCATTCCACACAATTTATTCAATTGTATGACTTTATGAGACATATGAAGATTGTGCAGATATTTCATGCATCCATTCAACTATGTCTATACCAATGAAGTATTTACAAAATAGAGACAAGATTTATAGTAATTTGGCTAACCAAGCCTATATCCACTTCTGACTCCTCACCATATTTTCCACTAACGGGTTTTTTTTTTTCTAGGATCACCCCAACAACCCTTGCATTTGTAGGTTTTGTACCTAGGAAAACCTGACAACCTATCTAGCATCTCACTAGGATTGACCTAAGTTTTCACTAGGGTAACTTAGAACCTATGTTGGTTTTATACCTGGCTTATCCAACAACCAACCTAGTGTGCAAACTAGGATTTCCCTAGGTTTTAAGGCCCAACCTAGAACCTTTGTTGGTTTTACTCTTTTTCGGTTCACCAACCAATCACTAACAATTCCACGTAGTCATTCCCATTTGGATTTTAAGTTTAGGTGCCAATTATGATGTGCAAGTAGCCATTGGGCACCTAGAACTTTTAACTTCTCTCTTCCTTTGGAATCTGAGGGAGTCCCTAGTTCCTCCATACTTTCTTTGATTTGTGGGGATGGTGCTTAGAGGTAATGCGTGTGTCTTCAAATACACAAATATGAGAGTTTAAAATTACCTCTTTTTTGACTTGAAGTTTTTAGATTTACCAATATAATGTCTCTTCTTCAAGTCCCTTGAGTGTGAGAGTGGAGAACTTCTTTGTTTGAGTTGATATGCCTTGATAAACTCATTTGGAATGCTATCAAATGTGTATAAACAATGTATGATTAAGCTCTCACAATAGCACCTTTTCTTTTGCACTTTTAAAGACCTTAAGCATATGTAGGATATGCCCCAACAGTCATCTAACGGTTATATTCCCGATTCCCAAACGACATTGGTCGACCAAATATGCATTCTAGCAAGATTGGTCGACCAATTTGAGCATTTTAGTCCAACTTGGTCAACCGTCCTTGCGGGTGATCGACCAACCTTCTTGACAACATAGAGTCAATTTTGGAAGGTCATAACTTGCTCTTTCAATTCTGATTTGGACAGTTTTTGTGTCCAAATTGAAGCCATAAATGCCCAGTTCTATTTAAAATTGGTATCACTTGATAATTTCAAAGAGATCCTAAATTATGAGCTTTAGAAGGTCAGGGGAGTCCTATTAGCCACAGCGGTCCTTGTTTCCCATTTGTCAACCGACCCATGTCTTCCTCACATTGGTTGATCATCCTTTATATTGGTCGACTAACCTATGGTCTGTAGTAAACATTGGTCGACCATCTTTCACTTTGGTCACCCAATGTGTGCTGACTGCTGAGGAATCTAAGGCCAATCTAATTTAGTCTAAATCAATTCTAACTTAAGACTAGCTAGACTAGACTTCTCCTAGGGGTTTTAAGGCACCTTCTTGGTCTTCTAGCTTGCTTCTCTTGGCCTTGTGATGCTTGAGTACTTCTTGTAAGTTGATGAAGCTTCTTCAAAGTCTTCATTTATCACATGCATAATCTTCCAAGTACTTTAAGCTTTCTTGCATGTGTCTTCATACATCCACTCAGATACATGTTCTCATGCATTGCCAATCTATGCGAGTCCTAACATCTACAATGTGTTTGTCCAGTGGTAGGGCCAAGCCATAATTTATTATTATTATTATTTTTTTTTTTTTGTGGGGGGGGGGGGGATATAAGAATTAGAATCTAGGTGGGGCATATGAAAAAAATTTATTGGGGAGGGGGATCTAATTTTTTTAAAATTCTAATTGACAATAATGGTAAAAAAATAAAATTCTCAAATTTTTTTTTGGGGTGGGGTGGGGTGGGGTAGAGGGAGGGAGGTTGCAGTGCCCCCCAGCCCCCTCGCCTGTACCCACCATTGTGTATGCCCAACCTATTTTGGCTAGTGGCATCATTTAAAAAAGAAAACAGAGGCAGCCGTTTCATTTTGGAGAAAGCTTGTTATCAACAAAGTTCATTTTCTATGATGAAGCACTATGGTACTGCCTACACCCAGGGTCTGAGTGAATGACAAAATAGTCAGGCAATTATATGTACCAATGATTTGATAAACAGTTGCTTTGTAGTTTTTTATTCCGTTTGCTTAGCATTTTATTTAAATCTTTATTTTTTTATTGGTAGGTTTTATTTAACATCTTGTTTGTGTGGCTTCTATATCTTGTTTCACAGGGAGCATGCTCCATCAATCATCTTTATGGATGAAATTGACAGTATTGGATCTGCTCGAATGGAATCTGGAAGTGGCAACGGAGACAGTGAAGTGCAGAGGACTATGTTGGAGCTTCTCAACCAGCTGGATGGATTTGAAGCATCAAATAAGATTAAGGTAATGCATTATAGTTCCCTAATGGAGATTGAGTGAACCAGGGAAAGCAATAGGTTACTCTTGCATACTTCTCTTCATATTGATGCATTAACTATTTCAATATGCATTTTTCACAGGTTTTGATGGCAACAAATCGTATTGATATTCTGGATCAGGCTCTCCTTAGACCTGGACGAATTGACAGGAAGATTGAATTCCCAAATCCTAATGAAGAGGTGCGTGCTACAGTTTTCATGATATCCTATTTATTTTTGTTTTATTTTTTGATGGGTAAGTGACCATGATGTCCATCTTTTGTGCCCACCATAGCTAAATAATTGGATACTCAGTTTGTACGTTTTTTTTCTTCGTGTCTACATCTTTATACTCTTTTAGAGTTGTTATTAGGGATTTGAGCTTTGTTATTGTTGCTCCTATACACCTTGTGTATAAGAAGTTTGCTGTTGACATACAATGGTGGTTTTCACAAATTTACATGTGTTGGACAAAGCTCTTTTATTTATTACATCAATATATCCCTACTCTACCCATGCATTAGATGAGGAAAGCCAAGCAGAGTCAACTAGGACACTCTTCCTTCTATTAATGTAATGTGTGGCAAAATTACCAAAAAAGAAAAAAAACCCTTAAAACTAGGATATTTTAGAGAGGTAAGCTACTCCCCTTGTCTATGTCTTCAGTTAATGGTGTCTTATGTCATGTTCTCTTTTTTAGGTTTACTGTTTGGAAACTGTTGACTAAATTTCCCCTTTAGAAACAAGGTGTCTGAGAAGTTTGTTGTCGTTGGTGATGAAAATAGCTCCTTTTTTTATTTATTTATGAAGTCCTATTTGTCTGTCTCCTTCACTTTTTTCTTTGCAAGACTTTACTTTTTTTCTTGGCATGATTTATTAATTTGGTCTCTTAGTTTGTCTATGGAGTGATTGCCAAAACAACCATAGAATGACAAATGACACTCACGCGAATATTTGTAAGACTCGGTGTTAATTTCTTTTTTAAAAAAGGTCATTTTCTAGTGTTGGTCTCACTTATGCAAGTTGTTGGAGGGGTATATCGAAGACAGGCCCAATATTTAACATTATTCAATGATAATTTCTTCTAAATCTAAATTGTTAAGATATATCTATTATTTTACTTATACTAACATTTGTCATTTGTTAAGATTTGGTTTATTTGTTGCATTCTACTGCATTAACTCTACCTGTGTTGTGCTTAGTATCTTTTTCTTCACACAACCAATGACCTATTCCCTAGCTCAGGAAAAGAAGAGTTAGGTGGGGCAACCAACATGGAACCTCTGTTGGACAACTTGGACCCCATCAACTCGAGTCCTAAGAGTATTTTAGCAAATTTTAGGGCCTAAGAATTGCCTTAGAAAGAGTAAAATGGCGAGACACGATTCATGTAACTAGCGCTTAATAGTTGAGACAAGGTTTTGTTCAGTTGTGTTGTTGTATTTTGTTGCATTCCATGGATAACCTTGTAGTTATTGTTATTTTATTGCATGATATGACTTCTTTTATTGTACTTAACTGGAAAATTTACGTGCCATTATGTGTAATCCAGTGCTTGAAATATTTGTTCTCTCATTGGGCAGTTGTTCATAACATGATGTCAATTTTCTGTTTTCTGTTTTGTTACACACTTCTCTGTTAATTTTTTTGATAAATGTTCACATGATCTGTTTGCATATATTGATATGTGTATTTAATTATTTGCAGTCTCGTTGGGATATCTTAAAAATACATTCCCGAAAAATGAACTTAATGCGTGGGATTGATTTGAAGAAGATTGCAGAGAAGATGAATGGTGCATCAGGTGCAGAGCTCAAGGTCTGTTTCGCCCTATATGAATGTCTTACTTCTGTTTGTTCCCCCCCCCCCACCCCCCCTAAACCTGCCCAAAAAAAAGGCGCCGTGACATCTATTGGCTTTAAATGTACTGTACTTGTCTCTAATGGGCATATATCATTTTTGGTTACTAAACAAACAGCTGAATGAATGGGTTTTTCCCTATATTCTTCATGTTTAAATCTATTTGTAATAGATCAAATTATGGTTCCCTTTTGTTGCTCGTTCAAGATCATAATTTAGTTTCTGCCCCATATAAAGTTACATTCTATGATGGTTGGGGAACTGGCAGACTCCTTTTACCTGGACACCTGAGTTGACTGAGATGAAACTTGTGATTTAATGGAATAATCCCCCCCCCCCCCCCCCCCCCCTCTCTCTCTCTGCTGAGCAATACAAAGGGAATAATTTCCTCAAGAATAACTATAATACCTTCTGGAAAAGCTAAAGGAAATTTATTGACCCTTTCTTTGAAATCTATCATTATATTACCTCATTGGTAGTTAGGGATGGCACTGGGCGGGTCCAGGGTCCCTCTCCCATCCTCGTCCCATCTAAAGGGATTGCTTTCCCCACCCCCGCCCCACCCCACCCCACCCCACCCCACCCCACGCCTTAAAATTAATAAAATAAATTTCTAAAAGCATAAAACTAATCAAATAATATGATTACAAATAAAAACTTATGTCTGCAAATATAATTTTATATATATATATATATACACACACACACACACACATAAAATGTATACGCATTATATACACACTCGTACAATTAGATCTATATATGTGGGTGTATTTAGGAAAATGTGGGAATATTGAATGGTATCTATTCAATTTAAATATAAAATAGGACCTCTGCCCTAAACCTGTATTGGGTTTTAACGGGTCTTCGCCCCGTCCTACCCCTAATGGGATGGATTTAGAGCATCTCCAGTAGTGACTCAATTTTTTTACCCAAATTTAATTCAAAATTTGAGTAAAAGTTGAATTTGAGTCTCCTGCTCTCAAATGGTCACTTAAATTTGGGTCTATGAGCAATATTGCATTGATTTGAGTCTGGGTTTGAGTAACCACTAGAGCAGATTTTTGTGAATTTTGACTTAAATTTAAATTTGAGTTAGGGTTTGAGTCACTACTCGAGATGCTCTTAGGAGAAAATAAATGGGGTGGGGGCATTTTGCCATCCTTATTGGCAGTACATTGATTTACTGATGTTTGTACCCTTTCGTTGTTATGTTTTATACACTTCTTTTGCCAATAAATATTTGCTCTTGCAGAGAGTGCAGTTTTCTGATGTCTGTACCCTTATGCTTGCTTCTGTATACAGGCGGTGTGCACTGAAGCAGGGATGTTTGCTTTGAGGGAGAGGAGGGTCCATGTAACGCAGGAAGATTTTGAGATGGCAGTGGCCAAGGTAATGAAGAAGGAGACGGAGAAAAACATGTCCCTTCGGAAGCTGTGGAAGTAATTGCGTCCTTCATATTCATTATGTTCTTTAAGCTGACTAGGCAAAGGTCCAAGTAGTGCCCACTCTCGGTGAGGTGAGTGAAGGTCTTTATGCACTGCCTGCTTCTTTTATGGATGAAATCAGTACTGCACTTTATATGAGTAATCCTTGACATATCTTTGTTGAAGAGGACTTTAGGTTTTTCCAGATGTTCCACTTTTTGACTGACAAGAAATCCATCTTCTTTGCTGGAATTTTTTTTTCTATTATCATAATTATTTTTTTGAGGAGCCGAGTTCTAAAAGGAATTGGCCCTCCAAAAATTGGTGAATGCTGCTTTTTGCGGCTAGCACATGGTTCACTTTGTACTCATCATGTGGATGCATCTTTTTCTTTTTTAATTGGGATTATTATGCTGACATTCGTTGTGATATTTAACAATTACATGAACCTTCCTTGTAATTACTGATATTATATTGACCTCTCCTGTGAGAATTGTCGAGAAACAGATGTTAATGGAAAGCACGAATTAATTGGTTTACCCTTGGGGATAATAACATTGACCTCCCCTTTAATATATGATAATTACAAGGACTTCTCTTGTAATATTTGAAAAGACAGGGGAAGTTAGTGTAATATTGAAGGGTATTTTTGTCATATATATATATATATATATTTGTTGAAATCCTAGATAGTTAGTAAATGATTTTGTACGGAGGGGGACATCTATATATTGTCAATTTAATAGAGGGGAGGTCAGTGTATTTAAGAGAACACAGGGGAGGTTCCCGTGACTGTCAGGTGACTTGAGGGAGGTAAGTGTAATTATTCATTTATAATTTTAATGTAATAATAAGAGCATTATGTTAGATCATGTGTTTGGTTTGGACTAAGGTGAGGCTTGAATCTCTCATCATGTATAGAAAGATCTTTGTGATACCATTTGAGCTATGAGGCTTGTGGTGGAAAGCTTGTTCTAGGGTTGTTTGTTTCAAATAATTCGTATTCTTATGGTGCCTTTTTAGTTTTCTAAATGGTGCACATTATGGTGAATGCATTTGAAGCTCACATTTGTAGGGTTAACAAATGTAGGGAAATCTGAATGGCACAGGTGGCCTGCTTTCTTGTGGAACAGAAATGCCAAATAACCCTATGAGCTAGACTAAGATTCAAAACCCTAGCATTATATTTGTGTTCAGAGCCACAGTTTTCCCTTCCTGGTTGGTTTTCATTTCCGAGTAATGGCATGCAACTGTGGTTAACATTGTAAATCCAGAAATGAGCCAAATGACTATGATGTGATGTAATAAGACTGGAAAATTAATTAAGTTATTCGAGTTCGACTCGGTTAGATATTAGTTTGAGATTTGCTTGCTGGATAAAACAAACTAAGATTGAACATATTTTAAGTCTTGTTAAATTCTTGAGTTAGGCTTGAGCTCAGCTCAACTCGATAATTCAATAAGTGGTCTAATAATATATAAAAAGTCAAGTTACTTAACTTACAATCGGTTCAATTAAAGGTTCATTTGAGATTGGTTCAGGAAATTAATAAGTCAAATTTGAATACAAATCGGAATTTATTTATTTTAGCAAATCAAGATTGAACAACCGATTTAGTTCGATTCATTTACAATCCGACACTACAATGTTGATGGACGGAACAAGGCTGGGATTCATTTTTTTTTTTTTTTAATATTTGGGAGAGAATGACTTTCGTCAATGGCAAAGGTTGGATTCTCGTGAATCCAACTGTTCGTGCAATGTACGTTCGTAGTTGAAGAAATGGTCGGATCCGCCTTTCCGAGTAATAGAAGTGGGGACTATACAGAGGGCCAAATTGACTTTGCTAGAACTTGAATGAAGTCGGCCCTCCTCTTTAATTACCCTACTCTTCTTTCCTAGGGCAGAGAAGACAGATCTCCATCAGTTAGGTTCTCCATGTTCTTCTGAATTGCAGCCATAATTGACTCCATTACACCGCAAATTATGCTGTGTATTCATATCTTTCCAACCTCACCTTTATCTTTAGGTTTGGTGTTAGTTGTGACAACTATTTTCCATCAAACTCATTCATATATGAATTTCCAACAATATGTATACCTTATTGATCTAGCTTCCTACTTAACCTAATCTTGCCGTTCAATTCTATTGACTTAGGGTTCCACATTCAATGAATGTTGTCCTTAGACATTGTTGATGATTGTATGAAGTTTCTTGAATAAAACCTTAATTTTGTGACCCTTTTTTTCATGCAATACCCTTGTTGGTAGTCGAACTACCCTGTCTATCTATCCACCCTACAAGCTGGTAGATAAGCTACCAGTACAGATACTTTCTGGTTCAGGCGCTTGACGTGACATCAGATAAGGGGTCGGATCTATTCTGATACCACTTGTCACGGGTTAGATCTTCAATCCAAAAGATTAACATGTTAGATAAAGGTATCACATCCATTTTTTAAGTCCCAGGACAACCAATGCTTATTCAATGTGGACTGTGGTAATAGCTATTATGTCCAACCTCTAATAATAATTATTATTTTTTAAATTATAAATTAGAATATTTTATTATTATGTGAAAATTAAAGAACAAATTAATATCTCCTTCATCATATTAGTACAACATTTATAGGATAAACGTAGGTATATAGTTTAATTATTTATTTTTGTTCGTCTCCAAATGTTTTATTTGTTATTTTTTTGAAATTAATAAAAAAAATCTTTTTTTTTTTTTTTGGGTTTAGAATCTAAAAAATGATTGTGATGATTCATGTTGATGGTTATTTTTTAGGTGTATTTAGCTATACTCAATTAATAACTTATATATTATTTTGAAAAAATAAAAAATAAAGAGGAAATGAAAATTATGTTCACATAGTAAATATACAATAAGAAAGAGGAAATCTGAGAAAATGACAAGACAATAGAAAAAGGTAATCAAGGAGGAAGAAGATTTAAAAAAGAAAAAGAGGGGAATATCTGAGAGGCAATCAAGTGTAAGAAAAGACTAAAAGGCAAAAAGAAAAGACATTAAAATCATTTTCCAACCTCATTTTTACGTTGATAGTGGTTGTTTTCTCTAGTAAGTCAAGTCCTAGCGACAAATCAGGCATTATAATTATTGAAATTTGGGAGTTATTTCAAAAAATATCATTAATAACTAAAAAAAAATTAATATATTTTTTTAATAAAAATTGATATTCTAAAAATATATTAAAAAATAAGTCTCCTTGATATAATTATTCAGAATAATTCAAAAAATTGTAAAAAGGAATTATTTGTAATATTTGAAATATCGAATATAATTTTGAAAATTTTCAAATATTCTAAATACAGATTCATTTGTTTGAGAAAAATATTGGGATATTTTTGAAAAAAAAAATCAAATAATTTTGTTAGTAATTAATGGTTGTTTTTAAAGTTGTAAACGAGTCAAGTTGAATCAAGCCAAACAATGAATTGTTTCTTGACTCGATAAAATAAACAAACTTTAAATTATAATTAAGTTTGAATTATTTCTTTATCAAATGGATCTCTAATTAGCCTCTAATTGAATCAATCACAGATCGAATTTGAGAAACTTGATTTTTTATGTAGTATTTGATTATTTCTTTACTTATCGACTTGAATTTGAGTCGAATTTAATAAACTAATAAAATTTAAAATATATTCAATTTTTTTTATTATTGTAATGAAGATGACTTCACAAGTGAGACATGGGGTAGCCTCCTCCTAAGGAGAGAAGCTTCTATGAGAATTTGAAATCAGAATGTTTGTGCGTATGACTCACTCCAGAGACTACTCGAATGTTAATTAAAATATATTTAAATTTAATTTATTTAGTACGAAATGATCTTAAATAAGTCTTTCATTGATTTAATTACGAGTCGAACTCAAAATTTTTATTGGATGCCCTGTGGAAAATAATTGTTTGGAGTCAGTAGTCTATATGATTAATATTAATAATCCATCTACCACCCAATTTAATTAATTTTGAGAAAGACTTGATATGGCTATATAAATAATGTAATGTGATAGAGTCAACGTATTAATGGGTCATGCAAAGACAATTAATTCTCGTCCTACCATTCTTCTGTGTGGAATGTGCATGCCACAATAAATTGATGATTTTTTTTCTTCGTACAAATCAAGTATTCAATTAGTGAAAATCTGATTAATTCTCATTTTTTTACATAAGATCAGTGTTTCATAAGGTTGTTAAACGTTTTAATTATTAGTTCTGACTGATAGTTAACTCTAGAGCTGTAGAAGGTAAGAGTTGAATCTGTGAATTCGAAGAACAAGTCCCTTACAAACGAAAAAGATCATTGCTTCACTCAATCACCCCCTTTGGAGTAAATAAATTGATGACTGAGCTTTCTCAATTTTGTGACATCTACACAAATTTTTTATGTGTTTTATTAAAATTATACCTGTCAATCTTTTCTTAGGTTGACAATATATAATTTTTTTAATAAAAAATTTATTATAGACAGTGTCAGAATTTTAATCATTTTTTCTTTTTGGATAAATTACGATGCCTTTTTTTGAAATTTTTGATAATTACATTAACTTCTCATAAGATATTTAAAATTATACTGTCTTTTCTTATTTTATCTGACAAATTATAATAAAATTGTTCATTTCATGTTTTTTTTTTTTATATATTTTCAATTTTGAACAAAATTTTAACTTTTTTTAAATTTTTTTAAAAATTTTATATAAAAATAAATTTAAAATTTTAATTAATCTTTATTTAAAAATAAAAATAAAATCTAATTATGATAAAAAAAAGACTTAAAATAATTACATCATTATATGAAATTACAGATTTAAACTACAAATCAATTAAATTATTTTCTAATAGTATATATATTTTTATTTGAAAAGTGCATGCGTATGAACTATAGATAAGCTACCAGTACAAATATTTTTTGGTGTGAATGCTTGACGTGACATCGGATAAAGGGTCGGGTCTATTCTGATACCACTTGTCACGAGTTAGATCTTCAACCCAAAAGATTAACGATAAGAGTATCATATCTACTTTTTAAGTCCCCAGGACAAATAATGCTTATTCTATATGGACTGTGATAGTAGTTATCATGTCCAACCTCTAATTATAATTATTATTTTTTAAATTATAAATTAGAATATTTTATTATTATGTGAAAAATAAAAAATAAAGAACAAATTGATATCTGCTTCATCATACGAGTACAACATTTATAGTATGGACGTAGGTATATAGTTTAATTATTTATTGTTGTTCATCTCCAAATGTTTTAATTTCTTTTTGAAATTAAAAAAAAAAATCAAAATTTCTTTTTGGGTTTAGAATCCAAGAAATGATTGTCATGATTCATGTTAATGGTAATCAAGGAGGAAGAGGAAATCTGAGAAAATGACAGACAATAGAAAAAGGTAATCAAGGAGGAAGAAGACTTAAGAGGGGGGGGGGGGGGGGGGGGGGGGGGGAATATCTGAGAGGCAATCAAGGGGAAGAAAAGACATTAAAATTCTTTTCCAACCTCATTTTTAAGTTGATAATGGTTGTTTTCTCTAGAAAGTCCCTAGCGACAAATCAGGCATTATAATTTGAAATTTGGGAGTTATTTCAAAAAATATCATTTATAACTAAGAAATTAAGATATTTTTTTTTTAATAAAAATTGATATTCTAAAAATATATTAAAAAAAAGTCTTCTGGATATAATTATTCAGAATAATTCAAAAAAATTGTCAAAAAGGAATTATTTGAAATATCAAATATAATTTCAGATATTTTCAAATATTCTAAATACAGATTCATTTGTTTGAGAAAAATATTGGGATAATTTTGAAAAAAAAAATCAAATAATTTTGTTAGTAATTAATGGTTGTTTTTAAAGTTGTAAACGAGTCAAGTTGAATCAACTCAAACAATGAATTGTTTCTTGACTCGATAAAATAAGCAAACTTTAAATTATAATTAAGTTTTAATTATTTCTTTATCAAATGGATCTCTAATTAGCCTCTAATTGAATCAATCGCAGATCGAATTTGAGAAACTTGATTTTTTTATATAGTATTTGATTATTTCTTAACTTATCGAGTTGAATTTGAGTCGAATTTAATAAACTAATAAATTTTAAAATATATTCAATTTATTTTATTATTGTAATGAAGATGACTTCACAAGTGACTTGCACCTCAAATAGCTAAACCTCATCGGTCCTACTAGCCTTTGCAAGTTCAATGTAAAACATGGGGTAGCCTCCTCCTAAGGAGAGAAGCTTCTATGAGAATTCGAAATCGGAATGTTTGTGCGTATGGCTCACTCCAGAGACTACTCGAATGCTGATTAAAATATATTTAAATTTAATTTATTTAGTACAAAATGGTCTTAAATAAGTCTTTCATCGATTTAATTACGAGTCGAAATCAAGATTTTTATTGGATGCCCTGTGGAAAATAATTGTTTCGAGTCAATAGTGTATATGATTAATATTAATAATCCATCTACCACCTAATTTAATTAATTTTGAGAAAGACTTGGCATGGTTATATAAATAATGTAATGTGATAAGAGTCAACGTATTAATGGGTCATGCAAAGGCGATTAATTCTCGTCCTACCATTCTTGTGTGGAATGTGCATGCCAATTAGATGATTGTAATAAATTGATGATTTTTTTTTTCATGCAAATCAAGTATTTAAGTAGTGAAAACCTGATTAATTCTCATTTTTTTACATAAGATCAGTGTTTCATAAGGTTGTTAAACGTTTGAATTACTATTTCTGACTAATAGCTAACTCTAGAGCTATAGAAGGTAAGAGTTGAATCAACGAATTCGAAGAACAAGTCACTTCCAAACAATCATTGTTTCACTCTATCACCCCCTTTGGAGTAAATAAATTGATGACTGAGCTCTCTCAATTTTGTGACATCTACACAAATTTTTTATGTGTTTTATTAAAATTATACCTATCAATCTTTTTTTAGATTGACAATATATGATTTTTTTAATAAAAAATTTATTATTGACAATGTAAGAATTTTAATCATTTTTTCTTTTTGGATAAATTACAGTGTCATTTTTTAAAAATCTTGATAATTACATTGACTTCTTATAAGATATTTAAAATTATATTGTCTTTTCTTATTTTATTTGACAAATTATAATAAAATTTTTCATTTCATGTTTTTTTTTTTATATATATTTTCAATTTTGAACAAAATTTTAACTTTTTTTTAATTTTTTAAAAATTTTATATAAAAATAAATTTAAAATTTTAATCAATATTTATTTAAAAATAAAAATAAAACCGAATTATGATAAAAAAAAAAAGAGACTTAAAATAATTACATCACTCTATGAAATTACAGATTTAAACTACAAATCAATTAAATTATTTTCTAATAGTATATATATTTTTATTTGAAAAGTGCATGCGTATGAACTATAGATAAGCTACCAATACAAATACTTTCTAGTGTGGACGCTTGACGTGACATCGGATAAGGGGTCGGGTCTATTCTGATACCACTTGTCACGGGTTAGATGTTCAACCCAAAAGATTAACATGTTAGATAAGAGTATCATATCTACTTTTTAAGTCCAGGACAACTAATGCTTATTTGATATGGACTCTGATAGTAGTTATCATGTCCAACCTCTAATTATAATTATTATTTTTTAAATTATATATTAGATTATTTTATTATTATGTGAAAAATAAAAAATAAAGAACAAATTGACATCTCCTTCATCATACGAGTGCAACATTTATAGTATGGACGTAGGTATATAGTTTAATTATTTATTGTTGTTCATCTCCAAATGCTTTAATTTTTTTTTTGAAATTAAAAAAAATCAAAATTTCTTTTTGGGTTTAAAATCCAAGAAATGATTGTCATGATTCATGTTAATGGTAATCAAGGAGGAAGAGGAAATCTGAGAAAATGACAGACAATAGAAAAAGGTAATCAAGGAGGAAGAAGACTTAAGAGGGGGGGGGGGGGGGGGAGAATATCTGAGAGGCAATCAAGGGGAAGAAAAGACATTAAAATTCTTTTCCAACCTCATTTTTAAGTTGATAATGGTTGTTTTCTCTAGAAAGTCAAGTCCTAGCGACAAATCAGGCATTATAATTTGAAATTTGGGAGTTATTTCAAAAAATATCATTTATAACTAAAAAATTAATATATTTTTTTTAATAAAAATTGATATTCTAAAAATATATTAAAAAATAAGTCTCCTGGATATAATTATTCAGAATAATTCAAAGAAATTGTCAAAAAGGAATTATTTGAAATATCAAATATAATTTCAGATATTTTCAAATATTCTAAATACAGATTCATTTGTTTGAGAAAAATATTGGGATAATTTTGAAAAAAAAAATCAAATAATTTTGTTAGTAATTAATGGTTGTTTTTAAAGTTGTAAACGAGTCAAGTTGAATCAAGCCAAACAATGAATTGTTTCTTGACTCGATAAAATAAGTAAACTTTAAATTATAATTAAGTTTTAATTATTTCTTTATCAAATGGATCTCTAATTAGCCTCTAATTGAATCAATCACAGATCGAATTTGAGAAACTTGATTTTTTTATATAGTTTTTGATTATTTCTTAACTTATCGAGTTGAATTTGAGTCGAATTTAATAAACTAATAAATTTTAAGATATATTCAATTTTTTTATTATTGTAATGAAGATGACTTCACAGGTGACTTGCACCTCAAATAGCTAAACCTCATCGGTCCTACTAGCCTTTGCAAGTTCAATGTAAGACATGGGATAGCCTCCTCCTAAGGAGAGAAGCTTCTATGAGAATTCGAAATCGGAATGTTTGTGCGTATGGCTCACTCCATAGACTACTCGAATGCTGATTAAAATATATTTAAATTTAATTTATTTAGTACGAAATGGTCTTAAATAAGTGTTTCATCGATTTAATTACGAGTGGAACTCAAAATTTTTATTGGATGCCCTGTGAAGAATAATCGTTTGGAGTCAATAGTCTATATGATTAATATTAATAATCCATCTACCACCTAATTTAATTAATTTTGAGAAAGACTTGGTATGGTTATATAAATAATGTAATGTGATAGGGTCAACGAATTAATGGGTCATGCAAAGACAATTAATTCTTGTCCTACCATTCTTGTGTGGAATGTCCATGCCAATTAGATGATTGTAATAAATTGATGATTTTTTTTTCATGCAAATCAAGTATTCAAGTAGTGAAAATTTGATTAATTCTTATTTTTTTTTAACATAAGATTAGTGTCTCGTAAAATTGTTAAACGTTCGAATTACTAGTCCTGACTGATAGTTAATTCTAGAGATGAGACAGTAAGGGTTGAACCTGCAAATTCAAAGAACAAATTTCTTACAAGCGATCGCTTCTTTACTCAACCACCCCCTTTGCGGTAAATAAATTGATGATTGAGCTCTTTCAATTTTGTGACGTTTACATAAATTTTTTTATGTGTTTTATTAAAATTATACCTATCACTTTTCTTAGATTGACAATATATAAATTTTTTAATAAAAAATCTATTATTGACAGTGTCAAAATTTTAATTATTTTTTCTTTTTGAATAAATTATAGTGGCCTTTTTTTTAAGTTTTCAATAATTACATTGACTTCTCATGAAATATTTAAAATTACACTGTCTTTTTTTTTTATTTTATTTGACAAATTATAAATATTTTTTAAATTAATTTTTTTATTTAAAAATAAATTTAAAATTTTAATTAATATTTATTTAAAAATAAAAATCAAATCAAATTGTGATTAAAAAAAGACTTAAAATAATTACATCATTATATGAAATTACAAATTTAAACTATAAATCAATTAAATTGTTTTCTAATAGTATATATATTTTTACAGTAATGCTATCCTTATCTTAATATTTTATCAAAAAAATTTATTTGTTGACGTGGTTACTCTTGGTACTAGTGAATTCAGTATTTTGGTACTAGTGAATTCAATCTTTTGATACTAGTCATGTCAGGTGAGTTCAATCTGCTTAATTGATTAGTACTAAAAGGCTTAATTGACTAACACCTACATATACCTAAGAAGGTTTAATTAACTAATACCCTGAATAGCTATATCAATAAATAAAATTAAAAAATTGAGAAAACTTAATCACTAATTTAATAAAATTTTATAGTATAAATAACATTTCTCATATTTTTGGGGTATCAAAGCGTGTTCCTAATATTATATATATTCCGTACCAAAGATGAGAATGAAAATTCTAAGTCCAATCATGGCCTAATGCGCGTTTTTTTGAATGGTATGAACTTGAATTGACACATCCAACTTGAAACACTTGGCCCACCGCCGTCTATTTTGGTTTAACTTTGTAACGTATTAGTTGACTTGTAAAATCATTACATAAATATCATATATCTAAATAATCTTTCTTCTCCTTCCTCTCTCTTTTCCAGCATGTGGATCACTCGCCCACCTTTTCAATGGCTCTCTCTTTTCTCCTTCGTCCTTGCCCAGCTCTTCCTTTCCTCTCATGGAGATGTCGGCACCACTGCACAGTATACTCCACCATATTTACGTAAGTATATCTTTTATATATATATATATTTATCTATCTCCGTGTGTTTATATATATATATATATCTATGCCAAAGTGAAAACTGATAATGAACCAGTAACTTTGCATGCTCATTCTTAAAAGAAAGAGCATGGTTCAAGTTTGGAAGCAGACAATGAACCAATAGCATTACTTACGTAATTTTTTAAATAACATATTTAACATTTTTGACAATTCATTTAAATATTCTAATATTATTTAAATTTATTTTAAATATATTTTTTAAAAATTGTTCACAACTTAATTTAAATCATATTTTTTCAATTACACTTTTTAAAAATCATATTTTTTTTTATCATTTATTTAAACCAGTACTTAATAAAAACTTAAAACTATCAAGTGATTGACTGGACTTTCAATATATATATATGTGTGTGTGTGGGCACTAATTAATGTTTGGAATTGGATATATATGTATAGCGACGGCGTGTTATGGAAATGATCCGTCACAATTTCCATCGAGCAATTTGTTTGCGGCGGCAGGGGATGGAGTATGGGACAATGGGGCATCGTGTGGGAGACAATACTTGGTGAGATGTATTAGTGCCACTCAGCCTGGAACTTGTATTCCTGACCAGACCATTCAGATCAGGATCGTTGATTATGCACCTCAACTGATTTCTAGTCCTTCTGCTACTGGCACTACCATGGTCTTATCCCAGACTGCTTTTGGAACCATTGCAAATTCTTCTGCTTTGCTCATCAACATTGAATTTCAACAGTAACTCTCTCTCTCTCTCTGTATATATATAGATGTATATATATCATGTCTTGCTCTCTTTGTGTTTCTCTCTATCTGTCTTAAAAAAAATTAGTAAAAAAGTCTCAATACTCATCTTTAAATTAGATAATATTTCAATAAATTCGAGTTTATATGAAATAAAGTGTTTTAACTATTTGAAATGTTTAGAAATTAGAAATGAAGTGATTAAGAAAAATAAAAACTCAATTTTAAAATTATTTAATAATTAAATTTAAAGTATCATGTCTTATATGAGATCAAGTTTATAATAATGTGAAATTGCATCCGTTTTATACAATACTTAAATTTGAAAAGATGACTCAATTTCCCGACCCTTTTCTCCACCCTCTCTTATGATTTGCTCTCTTGCCATGCATTGAAAAAGTTTTCCATAGGGCTCATTTGTGGTAGCTGTTGCACCCCAATTTCGAGTTTTGGCTTATTTGGTTAATTTTTAAAATTATTTATATTTTAATTTATTCCAAAAACTTTTATAAAAAATAGTTCTATGCTATGTTTTTTTAAACACACTTGTATACGTTTAAAGAAACACTCTCAAATACCCACTTAGCTTTTTGCACTTGATGAGGTTGGGTAATTAGAATGCTAAAATCAATCCCACAGTATTTACACTTAGTAGTTGATTTACACTTAGTAGTTGATGTTATTTGAATGCTCCTCCTTTCAAATTGTTTATTAAGAACTCGAGGTCATAAGTTCATTGAAAAAGTTTCAATAATAGTCGATGATAAAGTTAGTGAAAAAATAAAGATAATACTTCAAGAAATGAAATAAACATGTCTTAAAAATGTTCCTTATGATCCTATTAATAGGCTGTAAATCTCTCAAATTGAATAGGATTAAGAGTCATGAAAGTAAGAATTATGAAATATCCTTAAATAGTAATCTTCATATAAAATTTTATTTTCTTATTCTAAAATTGATAGCCCATAAAAAGCGATAACTAACCCACAACGTCTTGTCTATGTGTTTGTGTGCTAATAGATCGAAGATTACTTCAATGATTTGTTTAATAAAGAGTTTTTTGTGAACATATGTTATATTTTAAGTACTATAGTCAAATTATGGTACATCAGTAATTGATAACAATACTCTTAAGTTATTCTAACATTTAATATCTTTATTATTTATTATTTTTAAAATTTTTTACATAGACTATTCATGTATCCCACCAATAATATCGTGTCATTTGATCAATATATATATTATTGAGTTTGATACTTTTGTTGGTAATATATAAAAGATTGTCTACTATGGTTTATGCAGAGTATGATATTCAAAATTCCTATTGGAGAGAGAGAGAATGAGGATGTTCTTGGTTTGATTAGTCAAGGATGCAGCTGCGAGATTGAACAAAACATGTTATTATATCTTTTATTTCCAGAATCTTATAAAGAGAATTTGAAACAAACATTTTGATTGCCCATTCCATTGATTGATTGTATGATTGGTATATTCTTTCTGATATATCAATACATTTGTGTGTGTTTATATATATAGAGAGGGGCATGTTTGTATATCATTTTAAGTCAATGTGTACAAATCAAAGTGGACCCACGATAAGGAGAGAGAGAGAGAAATTACAAGTAAAATTTGTAGCCATAGAGGAATTTTCTCACGTTGTTTCCAAGATTGGTAGCTTCTGCTTCGTCAAGTCCGATTTGATGGATGGAGAAGGTGCAGTACTGGTACCAACTGATCCGCCGGCCCTTATTTGTCATATTAGAAGAAAGAATTTTGACAAGTTGAGTCGCGAAAGTTGAATTTTTGTAATTTTATCAATTTGTATAATACATATATTCATACATATATTATACGAATTAATAAAATCATGGAGATTCGACTTTTGTGACTTACCAAAATAGTTCTTTAAAAGAAAATTACATGATCAAATATACCCTTTTACCTACAGTGTTGAATCTAAACTATGGACTTGGGAAGACAAAAATTCAAAACTTTAAATTTAATGAGACTTTTAGAAAAAAATATATAAATTTTTGAAAGACTAAATTGCTAATTTTTTACAAAATTTCTATTAAAATTTAAAATACAAATTAATATTTTAAAAGTTTGGGAGGCCATTGGCCCACCCATCTCTTAAAACTCTTAGGACAGATGCCCTTTTATCCTCCAATTTGATTATTGCTTGAGATTAGAGTCTCTATGGAAGAATTTCAAATTTTAAAATATAGATTAGAATAATTTCTATAAAATGAATTATGGGTGTCTCAATGTATATCTTATGACTAAATGTTATGTTTAGATTAATTTTTTAACTTAGTTCACACGTTTTGAACCCTCAATCGCACTTTTTCATTAAATGTAATTTGAAATTTTATATTAAATTGGTCAAATTTATTATAAATATTCTCATTTAATAATTAAATACTTTTTAACAATTTATTTAAACACCTTAATTATTTAAGTCAAACAATATTTTTGTTTCCGTCAATCAAACCGACACTAATAGAATAATTTACGAGTATTTTATAAAAATTATTTTTAAAAAAATTATAATATGTGAATTTTTTCTTTATCTTTTATAGTTTATTAGATAATGTCCGTGATTCGTTGATAAATGTTATAAAATTAAGTTAACATAATTAAATAAATGTTTTTTTACTATAAATACCTTATATAACTATAAAATAATAATTAATTTTTTATTATATTTTATATGTGATATATTTAAAAGAGATATATTAATTATCTATTATATTATTAAATATATTATAATATAAATAAAATATTATTTTTTAATATTATATGTGATAACAAAATATAATATATTAGATTCTGCCAATATTGGGCGGCTGGAAAGTGATGACACGCAACTTGGGAAAACAATTGGCCATCAATAGAGAAAAGTGAGTTGTGTTTGTAATTTGGTAAATAATATGACCGTGAGGGGCATTTTCGTATCTGGCAAAAAGGGCCAGTCGAACGAAGCTTTTTTTCAGTGGGCTTAAAAGGTCGTTTGGGCTGAGTTGTTGTTTTGGCGGTTATGGGGAGCGTCCGGAGCAAAATTCCGAGCTGGGAATGCATTTTGAGCCAGCTCGTCGTCACGCCGAACAACTTTCTTTTTATTTTTTTACTTTTATGCTTTGGGAATTTGACTCCAAAGTCATTGTCTGGACTCTGGATTATTTGTCTGAACGCTTGAACTTCAAGAATATGTGGATTGTGGAAAGTGATTTTCACTTAAAGCTGTATATGGATGGGTAGTTTTATATTTTATTTTAAATGAATTTTTGAAATAATTGAATGTTTATTTTGATTTATTGAAATATCTGTTAAAACATTTTTAAGATTAAAACGAGTCTTTTGAAAAAGTATCAATAAGTAACTTTTTTCAAAACACTTATTTTCTAAACGTCCATTTCTGAAACGCCCGTTTCTGAAATGTCTGTTTCTAAAATGTCTGTTTCGAAATGCTCATTTCCACACGAGCACTTAATTGGAACGTATATAAGAATGGTAAAGCACATCAGATGCGGAACTTTGAGAGAATTTATTGTATAGTCCCGGCCAATTTTAGGGTATCATGTGTTTAATATGTTGAATTTGTAAGAGATAATAAGATAACTTCTGTTGACATGTCAAGTTATGATTGGTTGGGACCATCTAATAAATTCTCGGACTTTGACACTTATATAGTTGAAAGTAGGTACGTAATGAATACGTATAACGAGATACTATGTTTTAGTAGATCTAAAACACTACGTGATCATTTATATTTTTAATAATATTCTATCATATGTATTATTTCTCATTAAAAAAGGTGAGTCATATTATACATGACAGAATATTATTGAAAATGTACATTATCACCTTATTACACCAGGACCTATTCAAGATTTTTTGCACGCCCAAGCTACCCAAGTCATCCATTCACGTCCTTCTTGTTATAGTAATGTGACAGTGTGTCACTATACTACAAACATTATCAATATTATAACTGTCACGTCATTTAAAATATAAAATAAAAAATTATTATTTGAAAAACAAAAAAAAAAATTCTTTTTTAAAAGGGACTTTAAGAGACTTTGGGGGCGTTTGCCCTAATCAAGATTTCAATTTTTGAGATGTTTCACTGTATTTTACCAAACCAATTGGACAATGAGACCCACAAGCTAAAGCATGGCTTTAGATATGCTGAAAAAACTAGCTTTTGAAAATCAATTTAGCTTTTTACAACTTTTACATCAGGACCATCACTTACACTTAAAATATATTTAACAACAGGGGTCAATAAGGCAACACCAAACCCAAAAAAAAAAAAAAGGCTTGGAAATATTTAACAAATCATGAAATGAAGGTGAAAAAGGATGAAGCCCATTACAATAAACTCAGCCCAATTTCAACCTTAAAATTATAATCTCAAACGTCCATCATCATGTGTTTATCCGTTGCCCAAACCTTAATAGCTCGATCCAATCTTCTTATCCAAAAACAAAAAGCCCAAACGGACACTAGTTCAGAGCTTCAGCCCAGGCCCATTTATCATTCGGTTTAAGTCAAACTGGACCGGCTTCATCCGCCCAAATTAGAGCCCATGCTCATATAACCAAACAAGAGACCCGAGTTCGCCGTACGCAACGCGTGCCCGCTAGACAAGAGCCCATTCATTTCCATTAAACACACGCACTCCACGACTTCGTTGACGCCACTGAACTGTTCAATAATTTCCTCTCCCAATCTCTCTGTAAATTCTAGGTAATCGATATACAAACACACACAGACACACACATATGTTATATATGTATATGTATGTTTTTCATTTGATAATTTAATCGTTATATAATATTTCATATCTAGGTTTGTTGATTTGATCATTGTTCATTCATCGATTCGCGGTTGAGAGATAATTCTTCGATAAATTCAGAATTACCCCTCCATGAAAGGTGAATTACAGCTAGGGTCATCGGGTGAACAAAATCCAGGCGACTCCGATCCTCTGCTTGACGATCACCATGCGGATTCATCGCCGTCGTCGGCCAGTTCAAGTGAGATAAAGGACGAGGATGTTGAAGCTGGTCCGGTCGCTTGTTGTCGCATTTGTCTCGAATGCGACGGAGAAGAAGGTGAAATATTGTTTACTTTCCATCTTATTAGTAATTATTACTTTTTTGGATGAACTTTGATAATTCTGGATAAAAATTTGATTGATTAAATGTATTTTCTTCGTAGTCCTTAATATTATTTGATAATTTGTTGTTTGACATGGCAATTTATAAATTTCTAGGTTTTTATGCTGACATAATTTTCCGTATCGAGTGATAAGCATATGAGACTACATATTAGACATTTTTATAAGTCACAGGTGTAATAATTTTTTCAGGGAATAAATGATATATTGATTTTTTTCTCTAGTTATTAATGGAAAACTTCAATAAAATTTGTGTGAAGCCTGATATTGAATGGTTTTTGTATGCAAGAATTATCTGAAGGCCTCCTTTGATAAAAAAAAAAAAAAGGAGAATCTGAAGGTCTCTTGTTTTATGACATTTTATAATGTTTTGTTGGCCTTTGGGAATCTCGAAGGACTGTATACTATCATCACTAGGAGAGCATGCAGGTGGTTTGGACCACCACTGTGATGATTGACAATGGAGTATTCAGATACTAATTTAGCTATTAATCTTGACTCAACCCTGTTATGGGCAATTTATTTACATTTTTTTTCCTTTCTTTGTTGTGATAAAGTTTTTTCTTTTTTTAAAATAATACTTGGCTCCAAACTAGGTAGGAGGAAACCTCCTGTTCCTGTATGTGTATCTACTTCAATCTGTCACATGCAATTACATGAATATCACCTGACTTCATTTTTTACCAAAAAATAAAAATCTAATAAAACAAAAAGTAAAAATGCATTGCATAGGGGCAAATTGTAGTTGAGACACATATCAAGGTAAGAGGAGGTTCCTGCAGGTGGTTTGGACCACATCTGTGATGATTGACGATGGAGTATTCAGATACTAATTTAGCTATTAATCTTGACTCAACCCCGTTATGGGCAATTTATTTACATTTTTTTTCCTTTTCTTCGTTGTGATGAAGTTTTTTTTTTTTTTTTTAAATAATACTTGGCTCCAAACTAGTTAGGAGGAAACCTCCTGTCCCTGTATGTGTATCTACTTCAATCTGTCACATGCAATTACATGAATATCACGTGACTTCATTTTTTACCAAAAAATAAAAATTTAATAAAACAAAAGGTAAAAATGCATTGCATAGGTGGCAAATTGTAGCTGAGACACATATCAAGGTAAGAGGAGGTTCCTAGTTTGGAGTCAAGTACTGTCCATTTTTTTATACTACTTATCAAATTTTCGAAGTAAGAAGAATAGTTATTAAATTTTGACTAGTAAATATTTGAATAATGAGAAGTTCAATATTTCAAGAATCTGACCGTCATTCCAATCTCGAGTGAATCGGGAGTTTTTTATTTCTTTTTGGGGGCATTTGGTGGGTGGGGTTAATGTGGATTTATGTTCTTAGCTGTTATTTGTGTATATCTGGTTCCCTTGGCCTGAATGAGTTTATTTATTTATTTTTTGTATAGATTACGATGAATTGATTTCTCCATGCATGTGCAAAGGCACCCAGCAGTTTGTGCATCGTTCATGCCTTGATCACTGGCGATCAGTTAAGGTAAGTCTTTTTGCTTTTGTTTATAATGACATATTTAAATACATATGATTAAAGTTTGGATAAAACTTTATGGTCATTCTCCATTTTGTCTTAATAGGAAGGGTTTGCTTTTTCACATTGCACAACCTGCAAAGCTCAATTTCATCTTCGAGTTGCAGAGTTTGAGGACAACTCCTGGCGTAAAATAAAATTCAGACTTTTTGTGGCCCGGGATGTTTTCCTTGTGTTTTTGGCTGTACAAACTGTGAGTGTTTTATTTCCATCTATTTTCAACGAAAAAGCTAACTGAGTTGGAAAAAAAAAAAAAAATCAAACATGCCAAATTGTAGCATCTGCTGATAATGTTGAGCAGATGCTGCAGAGAAATCACACATGGTTGTGGCTATACGTAGAAGATGAAAACCATAAAGATGTTGAAGTCTCATGTGTTGTTATGCAAGCCAATCCTCTCTTTTTCTCTCTAGATTGCATCACGTTGATTATATTTTGAGGTTCTGGATTTGTGATTTACTTGCCTGATCTTTTAATTTTGGAATGGATTCTGGATGAAATTGACCGGAGCAACCCGAAACAAGGGGAAGTATAAGGTGATACAGAACTTTTCTGTTCCAGTTTTCTGTCAAGATGGAATGTTCCAACCGACATGGTCAGCGCCAGAATGGGACCAATAACTATGGTTCTAAACAGATATCCTAGATTCTCACTTATTATGTGTATATGGATATGATATTTGGAGTCAGGCTCTTGAAATTTGAATATAGTTTACATTGTTATTTTTTACATTGTTATGCAATGGTTTTATCATTTTCTTGTAGGAATGAAACACAGAATCTTCTTTACTTTGTACTAATTAAAAGAGAAAAAATGTCCTCTGTGCTTTGAAATTTAGGCAGTGCACTTCAGTTCTCTTTCTAAATCCATCATCCCTTCACCATCCCTCCAAGACTTAATCTTCACTATAAAGGAAGCATCTCTTTTGCAGGTAATAGCTGCAATAGGTGGCTTTGCATACCTTATGGACAAAGATGGGGCGTTCAGGAATTCATTTAATGACAGCTGGGATCGTATACTATCAAAACATCCCATACCATTTTACTACTGTATAGGTAAACATTGAGATTTTTTTTTTGTTCTTTCTGAATGTTTTTAATTGGTCCAGCAGTTCTAGCAGTTGACTTGTTTAATAAATTGACAAATGCTTATGGAACACAATAAAAGTAGTTAATATTTCATTAATGGTATATTCCTAGTTCAGTGTTTTGTACACCATAAAACTATTCTTCTCATGGAAGGAATCAATTATTGAAGGAAAAATCCACTGTACTATTACTTTGTTTGCCTCCTAACAGGCAGCTAGCTATGGGGTTCTTTAGGTTATCGTGGGGGTTTCCCTCTTAGCTGAAGCAGAATTCTGTTCTCAGTTGCGTTACTTGTGAGAGAATATTTTCATGGCTTTCCATGCTCCGGTTAAGAAAGAGATGGGCCCTATGAATGTGCCTCTTGTGTGTGGTTTAATTTTCCATATGTTTTCAAAGTGGGAGCAGTAAGAAACTTTATCCTATTCAATATATTAGGCATTCCGTTAACTCTCTTTTATTACTGCTCTAAGTGATCATGTTTCAACCTGGATAAGGAGGTTTACTTATTTGGAATTCTGCATTTTGGCTTGAGCTAATGTTTAAAGGTGATTAACTGTGACATTTGTAATTTAGGTTCATTGTCCAAGCAGGACAATTTCTTTACAATTTTATATGCCTGATGTAGCATTATTTACATGTTTTCTTAGATATTTTGGAAACTGCCAAAGAATAATTATAAAACACAAAAGCTTAAAACTTAAAATGCAAGGAAATAACATGTAAATATAGTAAGATTTTTTGGGGCTGAAAATTTTTGCCAGTATTTCATGACTGTCCCCCAATTATTAACTTTGCAGTTAAATTTTCTCTTCTTAACACCCTCCCCTCCCCCTTTTTCTTTTAGAATTCTTGGATCTCTTTCTTTCTTTGACTTTTCTTCCTCTGCTAGCCTAAGAAGCACGGATACGAATACGGGACACAGACACGTAGACACATTATTTTTCAAAAAAGTAGGACACGAACACGTTAGGGATACATTGAATATATATAAATTTTTTAATATGATTATATAATAAAAATCTAATATTATTTCAATTAAAATTGGTGTAAAACACGCAGATTTGAAAAATATTATTAAGACATTAAAATAATAAAGTCATTAAGTAAAAACTAAAGAACTTCATTTAATCATCAACATTCATGATTCAAGTGTTTGGACAAGTACCTGGAAAGTGTCTGAGAGTGTCGGTATTTGACATGGACACGTGAGCCAAAATAGAGTGTCAGTGCTTCATAGCTAATAGTTCTTGTCTTGAGACAAATCAGTCCATCAGTTATCATCACAATCACATACGTTAAAAAAGCGATGCCATTTAGTTGACTTTCATATACCGGCTAGCCTTTAGTAGTGAAAGAGTGGATAAGAATAACTTCAAGTATATTAATTTTTGTAGGAAAGACCAGAGAAACCGAGTCTTCCTTTGTAAAAGAGATCTCAACAAGGCCATCTTTCCTTTTGAAGAATTGAGGATTATAAGATTGCTTAAGCTTTGTTGTTTTGTGGGATCTTTCATTTTTTGGGAGAGCCAAGTCAAAAGGATGATTTTGGACTCTGTATGCCATCTAGTAATGCAATGTAGCTGTGTAGGTGTTGGTAACTTGAGAACCACCAGTGATATGGAGTTGGACCTTTAGAGCACACAGAAGATGATGATTATTGAGTGGCATATTGAAATTTGAAAAAAGAGTTATTACAATAGTGACAACATTCAAGGTTTTTGGGACATTAACAATGCACACGTGCCGATATTCAAGAAATATGGAATCTAAGAGTTTGATTCTTGAGACCATAGGGAACTCTTTTCTACCATGGAAGGCAAAGGCTAAGCGGATTGCTTCAAAATGCAAGTGTATACACCCCTTGCATTTGCCAATTTCGTGGTAGTTTTTATGGATATTAAGAGTGACCATTTGTTCTGCGTCAGTAGCTTGAATTTGATATTATTAAATCGAGAAGTTTAGACATACTCTTTGATAGAAGTGGGAAGAGGTGCAGAAGATGAAAGAGTTTGATAAGATATTGATGCCATAAAACAAGATTAGTTTTTCCTGTTACCATATCTAAGCTTTGATGCTAGAATTGTTTTAATTCTCTTTTCTTCCTAAGAATATCAAAATAGTAAAATCTATTTGGCTAAAACTTAAACCGAAACTATCAACTTAACAAGTCTCAAGGTACCTTTCTCAGCCAAGCTAGATTTAACTTAATGAGTATTCTCCTTATTCTAGTTGTAGGATGATGTGGAGGATCCACAAAATGTGGCAACCATAAAGCATAATCTCCTTAAATAGCTAAGGATAGGAAATAATTATAAATCAATACTTTAAGCTAGGAAAAGTGGAAATAAAAACTTAAGTTGCCATTGGCTTTGATACCAAGATTACAACTACGAAGGAGAATAGCAAAAGTATGAAATTAGAGAATGAAGATAGAACTTCAAGATTATTATTTCAAGAGTAGATAGGCAATAAAAGAACAAAAAGAGGGAGAGTGAAGAGAGAAAATAATGTTTCTAATCCTCAAAATTTACACTTTTATACTAGTGTAGTTAGAAACTACAAGCTAACACTTATGACATGATGCTCCAAGACGAAACCCTAGTTACAATATTAAAAGACAGCACTCTAATTACAATACATCACATGATGTTAAAGACACAATACTAGTTTCAAGACTTAACACTTTACATGTCACTAGAGACAAAAATGGTTACAAAGCTTACACTTCACATGCACATCACATGACACAACACTACAACATTACATATGTTTCAAGTTTATCACATGTTTTCTACTGAGGTTTAAATGCCTACACCTTGTGTCAGTACAGAAAGCAAACTGTTTATTGTAGTCTTAAGAGTTTTGGGGGCTACTGTTTTTCTTCTTTTTGTTTGTTTAGGTCAGATTGTAATAGAAGGGCAATAGAATACAATTGAAGGAGGACATTGTTTTCTGTGATTCCCCCCTCTTTGTTTTCTCACAAGTAGAAATAGTTGAAGGTAGGGTATTGATAATTTTCTTATCAAGTATTCTATGCTTTGACCATGTGCGCAAACACCACCAGGAGTGCTGGCCTTCTTTGTGCTGCTTGGTTTCTTTGGACTCATACTACATTGCTCCGCCCTTAATAGTAGTGACCCACACATGGCGGGCTGCCAGAACTGCTGTTATGGATGGGGTATTTTGGATTGTTTTCCTGCATCAATGGAAGCCTGCTTCGCGCTAGTTATTGTTTTTGTTGTTATCTTTACCATTCTCGGCATTGCCTATGGTTTCCTTGCTGCCACCATGGGCATCCAAAGGATCTGGCAGAGACACTACCACATCCTCACTAAGAGGGAGCTCGCTAAGGTATGCATCTTTCACACAATTTTGCCATGATCTTAATTCTTGTAATAGTATTTCAGTAAATTCATTGTCCATGTAAACTAGTCAACAGAAAGTAATGGCATCGATAAATTTTGTCTCCATTTAATTCTGATCTAATTTGATGGTTACGAGACTATATATTCTTGTTACAATGGCCTTACAGTAGAATCAAACTGAATTTCCGATCTGATGTGACCAAACAACCTGCCGGGGGTGCTGGAAGCACGGATTCTCATATTTTGTTGTTTATATCAGAATGATATGCTTTATGACTGAACAGTCCTTGGTAAAAGTAGTAGTTGATATTGTCCCTGCATGGTTCTACCTCTTGAATGCGCAAGCATATCTCATGTTTCTTAAACTTTTTTAAATGTTTGCAGGAGTACATAGTGGAGGATCTATGTGGCTGTTACGTCCCTCCAAAACTGGATCCAGAGCACGAAGAACGTCTGAAAATGCTTAAGCTGTTGTAGTGAGAGGGGGGCCTGAAGAGGTGAAATAATTAGAAGTCTTCGAATTGGTTTGAGTAATTACTCAATTTGGATTAATGTTTTTCCAGATCTCACAAAATTGACCGGGCAAAATCTGGGAAGCGGGGCTAAATGTGCTGTTATATGCATGCTCAAATCTTGGTTGATGCGATCATTTTTTAACTTTGCAGATTGCTGTCACCCCCACAAAACGTTGCCACCTGATCTAGAATGGTCTGTTTTTGGATCAGATCTTGGTCTGAAGGCTTTGTTGTTGGAAGCTGTATTTGTTTATGGGTGCATTTGGGCAATTCGTGATTTTTCTGAATTTTTTTTTTCAAATGGTTTGTATGTTTTTTTCTACCAACCTCTACGTATGTAGAATAAATTAATGGATTAAGGCTGCTATTTTACAAATTATGCAGTATTTGGAATGAGATAAATGTAATGTTTAAAATGCATTAACCATTGTTCTGCCAGATTATTTGCTTTCTTCTCTCTCATTGTTATATGTCGTAACAAGGGCAGATTTTAGAAAATTACAATGTGATGGTTCTTGGATGCATTTTCCATTTGTGCGCTTTAATTTGTTAAAGGTAGTGAATTAGCCATCTCGCCAACTTTTTTCAAAGCAGATAAAATGAGTTATATGCTATCTATTCTCCTTTTAGAGACTCATGAATTGGGAAAATTTTTGAGTGGTCCACTGCAATGTGTTTGTCTAATAATATTTTGTCATGTGTATAATATCACTCATTTTTGTTAGTGAAACATAATATATGTGACAGAATATTATTAAAAATGCGTATTGACACGTAAGTGTATCAACCCATTCAAGAATACCTTCCATGAGTTGACATTCCCAACCCAACTTTAGCCCAATGTCTCAATATGAAGAAAAATGTTATGTGGATCCATAGCAAGTTTTCATCTTTTTAGTATATTTTATTTTGCTTTATTCCTTAACCGACTTTAATCTTGCAAGTTCTAACTAATAGTGCATTAAATCACAATCAATTGAATCTTTGCACTGCCTAATCATAACCATCATAAGCAGTAGTATAATTGGTGAATATATGAGTATTGTTATCGGTCCCACAATTGGTGAATATATGAGTATTGTTATCGGTCCCGCAATTAAACAAATTAAATTACGATACAAGCAGGTAAGAATTGTCTTATGTGGCTTAAACTTGTGATTAGGTGTCTATTCTAATAACAAATATTACATATAAACGCGTGAGATTAAGCCATATAACTTTTTAAGATTGTATGAACAGAATCTAGCAACTCAAAAAAATTTAAGGTTTTGACCTTTTGGTGGCTCCCTCCACTCGCTCATCTAATTTAACTTCAAGGTCGTCTTTTTCTGACTTAAACTTTTGACGTGATACTTATTTTAATAGTAAATATTACGGACTTGATCAATACACCAAAAAGTCTCAAAACTAATGGAGTGCGGGAGATTAAGTCCTATAACTAATACCAAAAAGTCTCCAAACTAAAGGAATGCGTGAGATTAAGCTATATAACCTTAAAAGATCATAACATTTAGCAAGAAGAAATTCATTAACAAGTGAAAATTCACTACTGTGTGGTTTTCTGCTGATATACCACCAAAACACTCCTCTAACCTTCATCATTAATAGATACTTGCAACAACTCTGATGGAAATTCCAAAAAAACCCTACATTTTTCTTTTAAGAGGAGAAGAAGAAAACTAGCTTGGAGGAGAAAAAGACATATATAAGCATTACTAATATTTCATCAAAGAAGTACTTTGGTGAACCATGGAAATGATCCACCAACACTGTATGTCAACAGTTCTTAACAAACCTTTCTCCTTTTCATTAACACAAAATAAAGGGCCAGCCAAGTGCACGAGACTTTCATTACTATAAGTTTAGGAAGAGTTAGATGTATGCAGTTTTACTTGATATGTAGAGATATTATTTTTGCGATAATTTCTTACATGTGATGTGTTCACTTTGAGAGCGGATTTTGGTGTAATAGTAAAATTGTTTTCTAGTGACATGGAGTTCATGAGTTTAAGTCGAGAAAATAACCTCTTCACTCGTGAAGGTAAAACTAAATGTATTTAATCCTTTCCAAACTCCTGTAGTGAGATAATCCTCGTGTACTAGGCTAGCCTCGTGCTCATTTTCCCTCTCTAGCCCTGACAAGTTCTTTCTCTCTCTCTCTCTCTCTCTCTCTCTCTCTCTCTTCTGTGATTGTTTCTTTTCTCTTTAACTACATCTTGTTCGAGGTCTTTCTTCTTCTATCCACTTTCCCGAGACTTTTAAGTGGTGGGTTACTTTTTAGCTATTTTGTGTCTTTGGTTAAATAGTTGGCAAACTGTTGAGGAAATTAATATTTGACCTGAGAATGAACCTTTGTTAAGAGTCAATCAAGAAGAGGATCTGGGAATTCAATACAATAATCTGATTTTCTTCATGCAAACTTCACTTCTTTTTTCTTCTTCTTGCCCATGACTCATTCTCTCATTTTTACAGTCATTTTCTTCCACCACCCACTGGTTCATATTCAACTGCAAGCAATCAAGAATTCAAAACATTAGGTGACACATCACTTTCTTTTGATCCAGATCAAACACAGAACCTTACACTGAATCAGCACACATAGCAAGAGAAGAAATGTTGGCATGAACCTATCATTCATTCATGCACCATTTTTACCTCAAACCTCCACCATTTTGGTGATTATGTTCTTCAGTTCTCGGTTCTTCTGTTCCATTATCGCTAACGAAAATAATATGATCACCATCTCTAATCAACTCTATATCATCAATTTCACATCCATCTTTGCTAAGAACTTTTGCCGGCAAGAACCCATATTTTTTGGCTCCAATATCAAATAGCTCTTGGAAGGTCTGTGGAAGTAGCACAAGCTTCCCTGCAACATCTCCCTTTTCAGGGCAACTAACTGTCACTCTAGCAGGGTAATTTTTATCGGTCACGGAACATTCAGTCTGCTTTACGGATAAAAGTAAGTCAGTATCCCCACCATGGACAGCTGACATAATCCCAAATAGTGAATTGTGGAAGTTGTTAGTCCTACGCCTTGGACGAGATTGGCCCCTCAAGCTTTCCACCACAGGGGATGCACCTTCCTGGGACATAGGACGGATTGTTGGCTCGCTTTTAAATCTCCCAAGGAAGCCGGTTTGATGTGGCTCTTCACGGACTGTAACAATAGATTTAGCCTTGATCTCCTTAGCGGATTGGAAAAGAACTTTTATATCTTCATGTCCTTGCTGATCAGCTAGATCTCTTGGGCTCCAACCATGGTAGTCTGGTTTGTCAATATCAGCTCCTTGTCCCAAAAGGAATTTGACTATATCAATGTTACCCTCACAAACTGCAACATGGAGAGCTGTAGATCCATTGCTCTTGGGACGTCTAACGTCCCCTCCATGACGAACAATTTCCTTGAGCAGTTTCAAGTTGTTTTGCTCAGCAGCAGTGCAAGCAAATTGACCCACATCGCCAGAAGATATGTTAGCACCATTATCTATCAGTAGTTTGATCACCGGTTCATGATTAGCCGATATGGCCTCCCATAGTGGTACATTTCCTTCTGAATCTGCACAGGTATAAATATATATTTCATGAAACACTAATCAATCTTGAGAATAATTTAAGCTTATTTAGTTTTTCGAATCCCAAAAGATTCCTGCCAAAAATATTTTTGAAGTGTTGCATTTCAAAGGACATTATTGTGGTAAAGAGAGGAGCAATTTGGCCTCTAAACAAATAATCTTTAGGGTCAGGCATTAAACAATTTGGCTGAAAAGCTAAGTTGTTATATAATATATGGCTTTAAAAAGTATAAAGTATGAAGGGTCAATATTATATAGCACAGCTGAAGATTTAAATGAGTCTACATGACCTCGAGATAGATGCAGGTCTTGCAGTTGATAAAAGGGAGGTAGGGTAAGAAATTGCACGTATAAGATAAGATAATCTAATAGTGTTATACTTCTATACGAGGAAAGATACATTATCATAATATAGCTAGCTAGATTTACTCAGAAATGCTTATATTGAATATGCTGAAAATTTGAATCGGTCAGACACAATTTTAGACAAGAAAGTCAAACAGGCATGAACAACAATTAATATGTATATAAGGGCAAATTTAGTTGTTTTGAATTAAAATGGCTGTTTACAAAGCTATAACTCATAGAGAGTCAACCAAGCTGTTGGAACAATTAACAATGAAAGAAGAGTCACTTTTTGCATTATTGATATTAGTATATTACTATATTAAGAAAATTGTGAGATGTGATGAGCAGATGCCCCAAACACGTGACTCCCAGGTACAGGTCTCCCACGATGAAGTATATAAATATGTAACAGCTCCCGTGGATAAGGTTATAACAATGTCGGCTGAAGACTTCCAGAAAATATTGTCATCAATCACAACAAAATAGGAAGGACGAAACAGAGATGCCAATTTTGCAAAGTAGAGTATATAACCGAATAAAGGTACTAGAAGCCAACAGAAATGATGGTGGACATATTAGAGTATGAAGGAAAATCCGTGTCGCTTGAAAAAAGGAGGTAATGGAAAGTGTTGCGGGATGACTGCATTTAACATTTGTATACCAGATGAAGCTGTTAAAACATACTGATTTTTATATATACAATACACCATGAATTCAAGCAAACAGATAAATGGTATCTTCATTTCAATGTGACAAAGGCCAGTTTGGAACCTCCCAAATGGCAATAGATCTGAACCATTGTCAATCTATATTAAAAGGAAAATAATTAGTTAGACAAATAATTGTTCTCATACTAAACAATAAATCATAGGGGGCGCCTGCTATAGTCTAGAGCATGCATGAATAAAAATCAAATATGAAATCAGACTCTACAATAAAAAAATGCTAACAGGATGTACAAGTAAACTTAAAATAATTAAGGAGTGTAGAGGTGCTCACAAAACGATATTAATGAAGTGTTGAAACTCTTGGTTAATATATAAATAAATGGACAAGTGAGTCTATAAAAAATAGGAAGTGCTAAAAAGAAAAGAAAGCAAGAGAGAGAATAAATGCAATAAAGGACACTCGGTTTGTAACAAAATTGGCTTTGTTTATTGATTTGGTGAAGCGCTGGAGACTACCTCTACTATTAGGGTCTGCTCCATAATCAAGAAGGAGTAGTACGCAGTTCTCATTTCCTTGGGACGCCGCTATGTGCTAGTTTTAAATAAAACATAGGGAAATTAAGATTAATGCATTGTAGAAATGATGTATTAGTAACTGTAAAATCAGTAACCAATACAAACCAGAGCTGTCCTCCCATTGTTGTCTGATTCATTTGGATCCAGTCCCCGTCTCAACAATTGATGCAACAACAAGTCATCCCCTCTAACTGTCGCAAAGCATAGACTGAGAGGTAGGTCCATTCTACCGCGAGCTAGCATGTTCTCTGTCTCCAGCAAAACTCCCTCCATAATTGGGTCTTTTAGTTCTTTCAAATGCTGCCCCACCAATATAGAAAAACCCAGTAAGGTGCACGACAATTTTGTCATTAGTACAAATAATATAAGATAGATTTTATGACACCCAATGCTTATTTGCTGTCATATGAAACCTCCATATAGCTTTTATTTTTACCCATTTTATAAAATTTACTTGGGTATATCAGGTTTACAGACCTGAAGGAGATTGTTCATTATTATAGTTCCATCTCCAACATTGGCCTGAACAATATTCAAAAATGTAGTACGGTTCAATCGTAGTAGCTGGCTCAGTCGTTTGGTCCGCACAGTAAAGAGCTGAGGCCTATAACAAAGAACCCCAATCTCGCCACAAAGATCACCAGTTTTAGCTTCTCCAACAACCTGCAGTCATTAATTGAAATTTCACTCAGCATTTTATTTATCATGGAAACCAGAAACTATGTCTTAATCTCATAGCACTGAATGTAATCTATTTTAGAAGAGCTATTGTAAGAGTTTAAACCTTAGACTTACCTGTTCAACTCCATTCTTGAGAACCAGTAGATCCTGTCGAGTAATTTTAACATCAGAAACTAGCCTTTGCAAACAGACTAGAAGGAAATCCTTAATTTTCAACTAAGAAGTACACAGCGACATTCCATAGACTGATGCTTTTTTTCAAGTTCGTGCACACAATATTAGAGTTTAGAATTTAATTTAAGCATCAGACAAGGATAACATAAAAGGAGGAAGTTCCATATTTACCACAGCTCCAGTAATAAGAATGTAGAAGTCTGTGGGTGCTTCATTCTGCAAGATGACATCTTCTTTGGGAGGAAAATACTCGGCTTTCATCTCTGAAACCTTCAAAAGTTAAAGATGTAAAAAAACCCAACTTAAGGAGAAATATCTTAGCATGAAAACTATAGGTGGGCCAGTTCTTATTAGTAGTATTACCAGCTGGAAGAGCAAGTCATTGGACACACCACGAAACAAGTACACTTTATCTACAAGAGAGTAGAAAAGATAATGTGAGATGCTCGATCGGATGGCTTTTGGAAGGGAATCAAGAGTCTCTTGCTGCTGCAGCCCCTCTGAATCTGTTCTGAACTTCAAACACAAATGTGCAAGCATTTGATCTTGCAGTCGAACAGGCAATTGGTTCCTCTGTGCAAAACTTGAGGCTGCTTGAATGGTGTCCCTCTATAATACACAAACAAAATAATTATTGAATGAATTAATAAACAAATGATAACTCGAAAAAGCCACAAATATCAGCAATTTCATCTATACTGCCTTCACCTAAGTTTATGGATTAAAACAAGAGTTTACTCACAAATTTTCTAGTTCTACTGGTACCATGGACAACCAAGTTTGTCATATTCCCTATCAGATATGCTGTCAGTCCAAGGTTAAAGAGCATGTAGAATATGTCAAAGATCATCTCCCTTGTATTCTGAGCATGCAAATCGCCGTACCCAACGGTTGTGAGAGTAGTGATAGACCAGTACATCGATGTCACATACCGGATCCATAAGCTCTGTTGGAGGAAGTTACCCATAGATGCTCCAATCCATGTCTTTGTCGGGTCGGGATAATGTGCAGCAAGAAGATAATAGAAGCACCCGGCACAGTGGACCGCAAAAAGGGTGACCTGTAAATAGCACCCAGAGCCAAATAAGATAGTGCATTACTGGAGAATCCCAATTTTATGACACAATAGCCCTAAAACTCTGAAATATACTTACACAAATAAGCTTCGCACATCGAACCCAAAAGTAGTTGAAGTTCCTATCTTTCTCCAATCTGTTTAAATAAAGAACAAAGGGGAATTAAGAGTCTATAGCAATAATTTCCAAGGTATAAATAATTTTTTGCTAAATTATAAACAATATGAGCAAAAAATGATCCTGTAAACATTGTTTTTAATTTAGAGATTGTAGGAGGAAAATCCACTCTACCTAGCAAAAAGGGCACTAACTCTGCGGAGACGCCAGAGACGAAGCATGTTGAACATGCCATATGACCGGAAAGGTGCTGGGGAAATCTTCCGAGCGAGTTCAGAAGGGATTGTGGATATGATGTCAAATGCCAACCAAGTACTTGCATACTTCCAAGCAATCTGCTTTGGGTTATCAACAAGAAGGTAGGTAGCTCTTTCAAGATAAGCTACAAAGAAGGTGAGAATGATATCAATGGCAAAAAATCCATTGACAACGTTATCAGTAATTGAGAGTGGTCCCTGTGGTTTTTCAAGAAATCCGAACTCAAATGGAGAAACCCAAGCAGTATAGAGAACCAAAACAACTAGAAAAGTCTCCCATGCCCTGCGAAAGTAGTTAATATAGATAATTTCAGAAAAAAAAAAGAGTATGATCTTCTACTTAGAAGGTTCAGAAAACTCAGAAATCCTCCATAGATGCAATAATTTTTATGCATGAAAACAACAGAGACCAACTCAAATAGTAACAAGGAACTAAAGTTATTGATTACATTCTGTAATAAAATAGCATATCTCTGCAATAATCCAGAAATGAATCCATGAAATGTAATTCAAATTTGACCTTGTTCTATCAAGAAAAATCAAGAAACCAAAATTCTACAGAATAGGCAATGCAAGAAGAGGCAGAAATATCAGTATGCAAAAATGCTGAACCTGCAAAGCTGTTCTGCAAAGAATTCAGCAGAATATTCTCGGGGCCTCCAATTTTAAATAGTTTTTTTTTTGGTTTAATTTGTGAAGGTGCAAATCTAACCATTCCAAAGAAGGAAAAATTACCTTTGGATTTCTCAAGTTCTGGCTTGCATTTAGACTATTCCAAAACAATGTAAAACATACCGAGAACTAATAATGATGCGCCATTTACACAGACCATTTACCCAGTATTAGTCTCACTTACGCAGGGTGCTTGGTAAGGTAGATAGGAGACAATGATGTGCTATTACGCAAAAATTAAATGTTTTGGCATTGAATTAAGTCAATCATTCATAAAATCACATAAAAACAAAAAAAAAAAAACAGTTCGAACCAAAACAGCACAAGAAAAAGTGTCATGCAGAGAGATTAAGACCTCTCAACGATTCTCAAAACTTATAATTAACATTTAGTAAAATAAGACCCAAAAAAAAAAATCTAGTAGTAAACAGTGAAATCAATATTGTGGAAATTAAAATGAATTATAGACAGAAAGTTCTCGAATTTGGACAAAACCAGAAGAATCCCAGACACACACAAAATGTGTGTGTGAGAGAGAGAGAGGGAGAGAGAGAGAGAGAGAGAGAGAGAGAGAGACAAAATCATTCATCAATAATCTGGTTAGTTGCAGAACACAGATTTCTAGACATGGGCCTCTACAGTGGCATTCAACTCATTTTTTCCCATTGGAAAGATCAAAAAGTCAAAATTACAGAAAGGGCAGAAAAATCATAATTTACATTTATACTGTACAATCTACTTGAATCTCTCAATTTTACCACCCAAATCCAAACTTTTCAACCCATGTAGAGAACTCCAAAAAAGTTAAAAATGAAAAGCAAAAGAAAAATTATTACGTTGTGTAAAAAGCTTGCCTTTTGACATAGAATCATCAACCAGAACTGCGAAAAAGGGAATCTTTTATCCCCAAGAATTTAAAGATTCCGACAAAACATTATCACCAAGTGCAACAGAAAATTTATTTAAGGAATAGTTAAATGAAAACAAAAGGAACAAAGCAAGATTGAAGTTTCGTGATACTAACTAGGCCTTGCAAAAAAAAAACTCGGAAAATTGGACAAACGAAACAAAAGTTGGTACATACGTTACTATCAAAGCATCACAAGATCCAAAGTCATATATACACAAATAAATATATAGATACAGTATTGATAACTGTAACCAGATATATATAGAAACATATAATATATATATATATACATATATTATTAATGTTATAGAGAGAGAGAGGGGGGGGATGAAAATGATGGAGAACCTGTAACGGCGATCATAAGGGGATACGATGAATTTGCGAAGCTTATTTCTGCGATTGCTTCTTGCTCCAAGAGAAGGCAGAATACCGGTAGTGAGACTGTAATGGCTTCCATCTCTGGACAACTGTTCAATCTCTGGTTGAGCACCGCACATTGAAACCCTAAAAACCCCTCTGTTGTTACACATATCCGCCATTTTTATCAAAAACCCTCCCAACTAGCGCAAAGCTTTCCTTGTTAGTTATTTTCGTTTTCTTCCCTTCTTTCTCTCGCTCTGTGTAATTGTATATAACCTCTATATATAGCACCCGTGATTTTAGTTTTTCTTTTTTTTTTTTTCGTCTCGTCCCTCTTACGTAGCATATACGTGTTAATGAATATCACATAAAAGCAAAATACGTGGACCACACGGAGAAATGATAACGGGACGGGTATCCTTTTCTAGTCCGGATCGTTTATAATTCTCGGCTCTGACCCGGCCTAGATTAGAGATTTTGATCCTGTCTTGAATTCTTATTTTTAAAATAAAATAAATTTTGTTATTAAAATAAAAAAAAAAATACATGTGTGATATAAAAAATCTTATAACTAATTTTATATAGTGTAATTTAATACATAAATATAATATATATATATAGAGATAAAAAAATATTTAATATATAAAAAGATTTTACCTTGACTCATATGAATATTCCGTACCTGCTCCATTAGGAATGTGGCGAGACAAATTTTCATCCTTAATTACATCATATATTTTGTTTTTATATCACATTCATTAATCTCAGTGTAATGCATCCAAGACTACTGAAGGTCCGTTATAATTTTTCTCTTTCTCATGATATGAATTTCACGTAGGGTCAAACTTGAGACCTGTCCAAACTCAATTCAAAGTTTAAGACATCTTAAACTAGAGCCCAACTCGAAATAAACTTAGAATTGTATGAAATTCATTTGGTTGCCCCAAGAATCGAGATCGGATGAGATGGGCTTGGGTTCTAGCTGGTTGTTTTTTTTTTTGGGTTGAAGTTAAACCCATCTTTCTATTGCCATTCCTCTAACATCATTTAAAACAATGTTTTTCCAAAAACTTAGAAAATTTTCAAACCAAATACTAAGTGACAATGTCATTTTAGCCCCTCCATCATGTCTAATATTTTTTAGATTTACATGTATATATAATGCATGCTACTCTTATTGATTTTTTTAAGTGATAGTTTTGAAACTATGGTCATAATAACTTAAAAAAAACCCAACAAGTAACTAAAGAATATTTTAGTACATATACATAAAAGCAATGATATCTAAATTTATACAAATTATTACAATATTAAATTAATGATGTAGATTATGAAAGCTTGGGAGAGAATAATTGAATCCTGATACACAACTACTCACATGGTGTAAGCCCCCGCACCCATCACACTCGCACGAGTCTCACTCTTATGTGAGTAGTTGTATTATAAAACATTACTCTAAAATTTAAGATAATCATATTAGAGAATTAATTCAAGTTTATAATTGGAAGATTGATTAATTTAACTTTACTAAATATTTGTCTTAACTATTTAAGATTAATTACATAAATCATGTTTTGCCATTCCGTTGTTGCTAGGGTCATACATTAAGTTACATCACAAATCATCATATCTTTCATTATTGCTTCACCCAATATAATTTTGATATTTCCCTTCCCCAAACAGACTCTAAATATGTATTATGTCTCTTTTTCTCATTAGAGCAATTATAGAATGTCTTACATGTTTAAATCATTTTAACCTTTCATTTTACTGTCCATAAGAGTTACCTCCACCATCTTACAAATGTGTTTATTCTTAAGTTTTCTTTCCTTTCTTATCTTTTCACAAATCTATCTCAATATCTTCAATTCGAGTACACTCATTTTATGAATGCATTATTTCTGAATAGTTCAATAATCTATCACATATAGCATAGCTAGGTCAATTATGAAAGTTATTAAGAAAAATGATGGAAAGACACAGGAAAAAGAAAGTTCATATAATCTTTATAAATATAGAAAAAAATTATCATAGAATCCATCAAGATTTAATACGGTGGATTTTAAAATATATATATATATATATATATATATATCAATCGATGAAAGTCATATATAATGGGACAATGACTATAGTAAGAAAAATTGTTGGAGAAATATGTGATTTGCATTAACGGTCGTCACTTATATTATTATTTTTTATACAATGATGTGTAGAATCTAACTCACACTAATTGTATAAAAAGTGTGCACTAATTAAATGGAGAGACTTGGATTTTATTAATGTAGAATCTTACTAAACCTTTTTTAGCTTGTAATTGGTGGTTTAGACAATCTACTCCTTCCAAATTTAGAGCCTAAACAATATTGGTTAAAGATTATATTTAATATATATAATTATGAAAAATAATATTTTCTAGTATCAAACTTATTATATGGAGGAAAAAAATTCATTGACATTGTGTATATTATTAAAAAAAAAAGAAAGATGAAAGCTACTAGGCTAGTAGCACATTTGATGTGTAGTTTAGAAATTATTAAGAGTCAAAATCTTCTTCATAGTGGTGAATAATTAATATTACTTTTATCTCTTTGAATGATTACTTACACCCAATAATTACTCAACAATATCTATATATATATATGCACCCCATTAATTATTTAAAATTCAATAATATTAGGGTCTTCTAACCCATTTGCAAAGGTGTCAATGTCACCTGAGTGGCACATGCCACTTTCTCTTAGAGAGGGGACATTTTGATATTACAATAAGAGAATAATGTAGAAGAGATGTCAAATATGTGTGTGTGTGTGTGTGTGTGTGTGTGAAAACTTAAAAGTAGTGTAAATTTATAAATGTGTATTACACAAATTGATATGATTTATTTTGATTCACAAATTAATGTGATATTTAAATTCAAATGTCGAAGTATAACTAAAAAACTTACATTAACACTTCACACATTTTGAAGAGGTTGCTCCACTTTAAAAATCAAATTAAACAAAAGTCAGTTAATCTACAATTAATGAGGGCGTTTATGTAATTATATTTAAACAAAATAATAAAAGTGGAACCCTAATAATTATATAAATTATAAAAATAACTTGTAAAACTTTTAAGAAAGGATATTGTTTTTCTTATCAACAATAAGTATATTCCTCAAATTTTTATTCTATATTTTACTTTTGAAATGATACGACACTATATTATTTTATTTTATTTTTATCACAATAATATATTATCACATTTGTTGAAATAAAAATTTGATAAATATAAAATTATTATTTTTTATTTGAATAATAATAATACTATTTTTTTTAATACTTTAACCCAAAAATTATAGTCCAAATAATACGGCAACACTTAAATAATTGAACATCACATCAAATCAATTATGGTTAATCACTCAAGTGCTACAAAATTATTTGTCATAGTAAAATAAAGTTATCATTTGGTATGTCGGTCCGTGATTTAGTAGAAATAAATCTGAACCGATCTTATCTTTTCAATTATTGAAAATAGCCTAATCAATATCTAAAATTATCGATGGACCACGAGTCAGACCTTATCTTTTTTGAGTACCTCGGTAAGAGGAGAGAGAAAATTTTATCTAGATATGTTCGTATATATATTTTAAGTTTCGAACATAAATTGCAAAAATAGAAAAAATATTTTGTCATATTGAATGAAAACTCTGGTCCCAAATCTCATCTAAACATAAGTATGCGTGGTGGACCAATTTTCTTCTTCCCAAAGCTTGGACCACTGTAGGTCAAACCAAAATGGGTATTGCAATGTGCAACCACCATTGCTGTTGACTTTTCAAACATTTATTTGACTTATCCATTACCAAGACTCAAAAAAATAATAAATAAATAAAATTTATTATCATTTGAAAAAAAAGATATTGAAGTCCTTACTTCTATTTGATTTGATTTTTTAAAAAACAAAGAGGCCAATAAAAATATAATTTCAGGGAATATTATTTAATGGCAATGTTATCACAATTTCTCAAATTTTAATTATTTATTGATAGCCAAAATCTATAATAAAACTAATTAAAGTCCATTCAAAATCTTCAGATTTATTGTACATTTTTCAAACTAATTTGTCCATCACCTGAACTCATATATATATATATATATATATATATATATATTTTATTCTCTAATATAATAAAATGATGAACATGATTCATGGAACCCAATTTATGGCTACAGAAATTGGTTGAAAAAGGGCAATAATTTGAACTTTTTGAGGTTAGATTCAAAGAACAATCTAATATTAAATTGAATGTTCCCTGCAGTTTGGAATTTCTAACCAAATTAAAAAATGAAAACAATAAATAACTAATTTAAATTTGTATATTTTTCTACAACCCTCTAAATGCTTTCACATTTTATGAAAAAGACATCAACACATTAACGCAATTAAATAAACATGTCAACGCGCATGCATACAAATCATTATGTGTATGTTTTGATTTATTTTGAGTAATGATATATATAATGGGATTTTTCAGATTTAGATATAGGATGATATGGTTTATTATAATAAATATATGTAGGATTCATCATCTTATCTCTAAGAGTAAGAAAATTCATTATATTTAATATTTTTCTTTATTTTTGTTAGATGAAAAATGCTATATATATATATATATATATATATAAGTAATGTCACACATCTCAAAAGTCGACAATGACTTAACAAAATCTTATAGTGGCATATTAAATACATGACTTAATGTACTGTTAATATTACTATGTTGCATCATTTAAAATGTAAAATTTAAGATAAATATTTGAAAAACATAGCATTTTTCTATATATTTTTACCAAAAGTGATATGCCTCATGACACACAGAAAGGGGTTTCCACTGACCAAGTGTAGGATGACACACTCTTAGAGAAATTTTTTTAATGAGATAGGTATATTACTTTGTCAGTTGTCCTCTCAATAATATCAAGTCATGTTATAGCACATACGACATAACGTTATTAGAATGACATAATGTTATTAGAATGACATATTATCACGTGATGCACCAGACTTCATTGAAAAACACCTCCGATCGAAGTACTTTGGGTATTTTACAAAATAAATCTAGAAATTTGTTCCATCATTCAAGAGTCAATCAGAAAGTTACAGGAATAGTTTTCAGAGCTGCAATATTGACTGGTAGATGTGTTTTTGAGAGTTAGAGTTTTAAGAAGTTTTTTGAGAAGTGTTTTTAAGTAATTTTTTGGAATTTGAACCATTGTTTAGATTGATTAATTTGAAAAAAGATAAAAAAAAGTAGGTTATGTTTGGTTATGTTTTTAAAATAAGATTTTTAATTTCAAATTACAGGATATGTGTTTGAAATTAATTTTTTTTTATTTTTTAAAATTTAGATTATCATATCAAAATACATTTTTATAATTTTTAAAAAATTAATTACAAAATTTTTTAAAATATTTTTCAAAAAATTTTATCTAAATTACTATCAGGTAAACATCCAACATTGATCCATTGACAAGCCATTCAAAAATATTTTTTTTCAAAATTATTATTATATACTGGTAAGCCTTGATTATTATTATTTGTTTTATAAGAAACGGTCATCCAATAAAAGGCATGGCTTACATGATCTTTATTTAGGAAGATCAACTACTTTCCCAACGAATAAGACCGTTAACGGATTTAAGATCAATGGCTTATTCGCTTGGGGTGAGTATTTATTTTTTAAATATATGAAATTTATATTTTTTATTATTTTATTATAATATTTTTTAAAAATAAAAACTGCCCCCCCTTTATTTGTTTAGATTTTAAAAAACAAATTTTTAATTTTAAAACGTGGGATACACTATTGACAAACTGTTAATTTTAAATTTTTTTACTATTTTATAATTTAGATTATCATATCCAAATACATTTTTACAATTTTTAAAAAGTCAATATTTTGAAACAAATTATATCTAAATTACATTTTCACAATTTTTAATATTCTTAAAAAATGTGATCGGAATTTAATACATTTAATTAAATATGATATAAAAAATTTAATTTTATTCAAATTTAATAATTAATTTAATAAAAATAACAAGATTTAACAAATTTGATTAATTAATATAACATATATTAATTATTAAATTATATAATGTTTTTTAAAAATAAAGTTATATATCATAAGTTTGGCATATTATAAAATAATATTTTATATGTATAATATATATTATAATATAATATTTTATAAATATAATATATATTAATATCATTGTCAAATCAAATCAAATTTAATTTGATAATTAATTTCTTGAAATTTGAACCATTGTTGGGATTTAATTTCTTGGAATTTGAACCATTGTTTGGACTTAATTTATTAGAATTTGAACCATTGTTTGAATTTAAGATTGAGTCCAGGATTTTGTTTTTTTGTTGACTAAACAAACAAGTTTTTAAAATGTGAAATGAGAAAATCTACTTTTGAATTTATAACCGAACACAACCTAAAAATGCCTAAATTTTAAAGTACAAAACACAATCAATATATCCCATTTTTGCTTGTTTCATTTAAATATAAAAGAGTATATTTGCTTCAAATGATCAAACATGTTTTTTTGACAGTTTCAATATAAGTTTTAGAAATAAAAATACAAAAAATGAGGTGCCAAAAGTGGTCCTAAATGGGCCTTTAAACCCTTTTATCACTGTCACAGGCAAATGTGTGCTTGAAATCATTCATTCCTTTTTTTTATACATAGGAAGCATAACTACTTTCACCTTTAGTGTTCAAAAGATCATTGGGGGATATATTGGTTTTTGAATCTTTGGCTCATGGTAACGAGGAACATGCAAATTAATTATTATGGAATATTTTTCAAGACAATCATGGTTACCTGCCACTACTTTCTTTGGTTCTGCACCGTTAAACATGGAAGCCAACGTGTGCCAACGGCAATTCCACTGCCCCCTCCACACACACACACATTACATGGAAGTAATAAAAATAAATAATGAATCGATCTTAAATAAAAATAAAGAAGGCATAAAATATGGAAGCCAACGTTTCAAAGGCAATCCCACTATCCGCCTTCACACACGCATGCACATATATTGTGTCGAACCAATAAAAATAAATAATAAATCGATCTCAAATAAAAATAGAGAAGACATAAAATTTACGTGATTCGATAAAATATCTATATTTACGGACAATTTACTATATATCGAATAGATTATAAGAACAAAACACTTACAACCCTAAAAATCCCTCTACATTCAATAACGACTCAAGAGTTGTCTCTGTTCTTATTAAAATGAACCTTAAAAACAACATCCTTATCAGTTCGTTTGGATCAGTAGGAGGAAAAGGAAATGAGAAGAGAGTATTAGTTACGAGGGAAAGGAAAAAAGAGGAGAGGATAGAGTAATCCCTCCTTTATGTTTGGATAACTAATGAAATAAAAAAAAATGAAAGATTAATATAATCTTTTCATCTTGTTTGGGAATGATAAAGGAGAGAAAGGAAAGACAACGATTTTATATTATTTTATTATTACACCCTTTGGATATCTTAGGATAGAGGTGTCATTTTTATTTTGGTTTTTATAATTTTAAAGGTAATATTGGTATTATTAAAAATTTATTAAATTCTTGTTTCCTTTCCCTCCATTTCCTCCCACTTTTGGAGGGATAACAAAATTATTTAAGTGAGGGTTAAGCTCTCCTTCCCTCCCTTTCCTTTCTAATTTTTAAAATAAACACAATATAAGCTCCCTTTCCTTCTCCTTCTCCTTCCCTTTCTTTTCAATTCATTTCATCCAAACATAGCGTATATATATGAGTTACAAAACAAAACGAGTTAGAAATATCCCTAACAAAATGGGTGAATATTTTTTTTTTCATTTTTTTGGTCACATCAGATCACCAATGAGTCATCAAGATTTCGTGTGAACTCAAGATAACCATTCGACAATACATATATATCCACACGACTCTCCAAGAAGATTATTTTATTGTAACATAAAGGTCACTGATTCTAATTGTAAAAATATTTTTTCTATTTATAATAATAAAATTATGTACATCTAATTTTATTCGAATATCACAGTAACAAAAATATCGTGCATTAAACTAGTCATTTTAACAACCAACTCTATTCTCATTCCCTGACTTCATTATTACTTCCACTTGTAAAGAATGATGATGGTGTAGATAGCCACTGCCTATACATATAAACACACACACATGTGGGTAGACTTTGTCATAATGATGGTTCCTCTATTAGAAAAATTTTGAGATAATCATACTATGTTATTATAAAAATTTAATTCTTTTTTAAAATTAAGAAGAAGTTTATATGTTTAAATTATGAAAAAATTAAATTTTTATGAGGGATCATCACACAATAACATAATATGATTATTTTACTGAATAATTACTCGTTTTATTGTGACTTCTACATCCAATCCCAACATATGAGAGAAGTTCCTAACATTTGCAGTTGTATTTTGCAAATTATGCAGGTCAGATATCAAATTAACAGATTATAAGGAATATCCAATTCATGGACTTTCTCATTTATTTATTTTTAAAAATTATTAGATGAAATTTTAATTTATCATGTGATTTGTTGGTATGGCTTTAGGTCCTCAATTCACTTAGGTACTGTTTTGTAACACTTTTTTTAAGTAATTTTTTTTTTTTATGGGCTTATTTGAAGGGATTGTTTGGCTTGAACTAAAAAGTACTTTTAAAAAATAAAAATAAATAAATTTGAAGTACTTTTTTTGTATGTGTGTATGCACATGTATCTTGAAGAAATTAGTGATTATGGTTGTTGAGGGTAGTGGGCATGCCTTAAGCAAATTTGAAGCAAAACATTCCTAGTGACAAGCTTTAGACAAACGTCAACATTTAATAATATTGGAGAATATTTCTATGCAAATAATAAACCATTGGTGCAAACTTTGCTCCATTAAGTAAACCACAAAACTTAAAAAGGGTTTTTTTCATAAAAAAAAAAAAATAAAGGAAAAAAAAGAAAAGAAATAGAATACATGAGGTGAATGCACATTATCAAACATGGCTTTACTTTTTTTGCTTTTTTAAGGCAGAAGTGTTATAAAAATAAATTTTTTTATTATAAAAAAATAATTAAAAGAAGCATTACCAAACAATATCTTAATTTTTGGCATGTGTGAACGATACAAATAAAGATGAATATTAAAAAAATAATTTATAATCATAAGAGATGCAAAACTTTATTTAAGTTATGCAATATCAATTTAATTATTCTTATTTTTGTAAATCGATAAAATAATAAGGCTACTATCTGTAATTGTCAAAAACCCTAAGGAAAGTAAATGTAATTATTCCTATTTTTTTTTTCAAATCTATTTTAAAGTTTTTTACCCAAAAATTGCATATTATTGTCCAATTTAAAAGAAAAATAAACCTTTTAATGTCTTTATCAACTAAAGAATTTTGAATCGTGATATTTATGATATTATCATATATATATATATATATGTAAGTTTATGTATATACATATTTTTATTTCTAATAATTGATCATATAATAGTTTTTTTTTTTAAATTTTTTGATTAATTATTAAGTAATAAATTATCTATAATAAAAGGAACTAAAATTATTAAAAGATCAACTATATATATATATATATATATATAGACACACGCATAAACACACACATTCAAAGAACCATTTTTTAAAACCTTGTTTAACACTTAATGGAGCTTTTTAATTAATTACTATTATAATTACCTTTTTCACACGACACTTGATGATCCTAGGCGGCGGTTGATGGTTACTGTAAAAAAAAGTATAATTAAATAATTAAATCAGTGGGCCAAAAAGATAGTATAAAAACTTGAAAGGCAAGGGTTTCTCAAAATTATTGGTCACTTCCCACAAGCATGGCTTTCTAAATTTCAAAAGACAAAGCACTCACAATATGGTTTCCTTTTAGGACCAAGTCTTGGGGTGTTGTCATGAACTCGTCTGGCAGCTCAGTGGAAAAAATTTTTGACTCGATTTTCCTTTTTTTTTTTTATTTGGCAATTTAAGTAGTCTTTTTGTTCAAACGGATAATTGGTTCTCATCCGATTGGAATCCTGTTTGGAGACGTATGAAATTTGAGAGCCGAAGTTTTAGGTTTGACAATTTCTTTAACCTCCTGTATAAGAATGTTGTTATTCTAGGAGCCGATTTGTTTGAGGTTTAACAATTTCATTAACCTCGTTTATAAGAATGTTATTATTCTAGGGTTGAATTATTATGTGAAGAGAGCCGCTTTATGAGACGTCATTGGGTGTAAAGAGAGGATTTGAGTTTGTGAGTCTTTCACTCTTGTAATCTCTTTAATAATACATTGTGGCTTGATTAGCATTACCCGTGGACATAGACATCTTGTCAAACATCTTCTATGTCTATTTTTGCTTATCTTTCTTATTTGAGATTGATTCACTATTTGATTTAGTTGTTTCTGCACAACATCAAGCTCATATTCAAATAATGTAAGTATTCACTTCTCACGTAATTCACGTGACTTCGATTCTCTTTCCACATCGTTGTATAAAAAAATATGATTTTTTTGTTTTGGGTATTACGAACTTACTAATCGCTCTAGAGCCCTACTCCTTATATCATTTAATGCAATTTCACATAATTCTCGAGTAAATTCATTTAGTCATACTATTTTAGTCTTCTAAAAATAGACGAATATTTTCCAACCAATCAATTGCCAAATTTGTCCTCTGAAAGGCGAAAGATATGCTCAACAGACACTTCCAAACATTTATCATTAATAATATTGACACAATCTTTTAAAATATAATGAATCTTCTATCTTTTCTCTCCCATTTGTCCAATACCACAATAATTTACGAAGAAAAAAATTTCACTTGATTTTTATAGTTTAAAAGTCATCAAATACATTCTTTCAGCTGTTATAAATGTATTTTATAGCTATCAATTGAATTTGATTATTGAAATACAAAATAATGTTTCTATTGACTTTTTTTTTTTCTTTTTGTGTTTCAAAACCATTATAATTTGCAAAGGAAAAATTACACAAATGTAGTTGAATTTGAATTTTGAGAAAGAATGTTTTTGTTGATTTTTATATTAATGATTGAATATATAAAATGGTTTTTTTTCTACTTTATCCATTTACTAAATTCACTCTATCCAACTTTCTTATGTGGAGGAATCTGGGTTCAACTGGGGTAATCTTTCTTTTCCCTTTTGTAAAATTACTGTTGTACCCTTGTTAAGTATCAAGATATATTGGTAACTTTTATTATCTTGAAATTTGCCAATAAAGAGAGAATAACTCTTTAAAAAAATTAAAAAATTCTATTATTCATAAAAAGTGAGTAGCCCTTAGGCTTGCATATTTATAATAAAATAACAAAAATACAAATTAAATTTGTCTCAAAATCAATTTAGAATCCTAAAACTACTCTGCAATAAACAAAAAGAAAATAAAGAATTTCTAACAAAAATTATAAATAAAATACTTTTTTATAAAAAATAAAATTTTCTGTTTTTTGTTTTTTGAAAATAGAAACTGGTTTCTGTTTATTTTATATAAAAACGAAAACAACAATGCATTTGGTACAAAAACACTGTTTTTAAAACAAAAACAAAAACAAAAAACATGTTTGATAACCAATGTATCAAACCTAAATCTCATTAATGAATGGAGTAGTCCCATATCATTTTTTTGTCATACATAATATCAATTTCTTTCATTCAATTGTAGTTCTGTTTAGGAACTCTATTTGTGGTGATTTTCTAAGAAAAAAAAAAAAAAAAATTAGAAGCTTTGTTTAAAGATATTATTTTCTTTTTAATTTAGAATTCATTCTAGATCTTGTAATAAATCAAATAAAAGAACTCTCAAAATTGAGAATTCTGGTACAAGTACAAATCATGGTAAGTTCAATACAGATCTCTATCTCAGACTAGGTTTAGAATCTCTCTTATCAAACAAATCAATCTCTTAGGAACTAGAAGCCTATTAAATATCCATTTGAAACATTATAGAAATCAATCTCCATAATTACAATGTTCAAGCCTCTAAAAAACCTCTGGAGCTGCACTTAAGCACCAGAAGCTCCATTAAAGTGGAATGTTGGTGCCAACTGGTTTTTAGAAACAAGAATAATCCCACAAGGCCACAACTGTGATTTTTACATAATTATATATATATATATATATGTATATATTTATATGTATAGGATTAGGTCCATGTAGCATGGTTTGTATTATATGTATATAGGATTAGGTTCAGTTTTTTTTAAAAAAATCAAAACAAAAAGAAAAAGAATCGAAAATAACAACGTTATCAAACGAGCCATGATATGAAATTTGACCGAAATGCAACTTGGGCGTGTTTTAGTTTCCCATCAAACATGAGTGTTTTGAAATTGTTGTGCCAAGCGGGGTCAAATTTGTCCCACATCACTCTTACATAATTTTAATTTGACTCTCATAATAATTCAACAACTATTAACCAATTGGGCCTACATTCATGCATCTCTCAAATGAGAGGCCGTGAGTTCAAGTCTCACTCCTCGTTAAGAGGATGTGAGCATTTATTTTTGTCTAACCATGAATTAGGTTAGGTTGTTTGTCCAAGGTTTATATTAGAGAGTCTCCTAGAATAAGGTTATATAATCTTGTAAGTTGATTGAATTGGTTGCAATAGAGTTGATATACATGAAATATAACACCCCACCACTCCTAACAAAAATAAAAAGAACAATTATTACAAGGAAAATGTCACACTTAATTTACTTACATTCACAAGGAAGGACTTTTATGTATTTATTCTTTGTGAGTTCCACAATCTTTGACAAAGCCATGAGTTTTATTTACTTTTTGTGGGTTTTGAATTATCTTATAGAGATGAAGTGAATTAGTCTAGCAAAATCGGATACTACTACCTTCAACAAATAAAAAAATAAAAAGTTCCAAAAACCCTATGACAAGCCATAAGTTTTTTTTTACTCTTTGTAGGGTTTCAGACTATCTTAGAGACAGAGGCAGAAAATGAATTAGTCCAACAAACTGGGATATTACTTTCTTTGACAAAAGAAAGAAGAAAAAAGAAGTTCCACTCCCTTTTAGATAATGCGCACGCCTTCAATAATGCAGAAATGCACAAACAAATTAGTCAAGGGTGAACTGAGAAGGTGAGGTTCTGAGAGCTTTCATGTTCACAAAAATGGTAGTAAAAAAAAATCATACATGTTTGAAATTTATGAGAATTTGAAATCAAACATCATGCATGACAACACAAGAAGGTACAAGAAGAAGGTGCAGTGACATTAGAGAGGGCAAAAATCCAATTGGGATGGTACTAGAATTTCTTTTTAAAACCAGCTTGGAGAAAACCAGGGAAAAAGAGGTTATATATTTCAATGGGTCCTTTCCATATTGATGTACAAAAAGATGTTGAAGAAGTTAATTTGTCCTTTGGGATGGGTCTAATGTGTCCCATTTTGCATGTGGGTTGTGGCCACAGACTTCTGTCTGAAGACTTTTGGTCATTTGAAGGGGGAATTGCATGATTGTACTGCATGAATTTTGCTATGCAAAACCAAGAATGGCACACATGACATTGTGGTTACAAAAAGTGTTATTTGGTACACTCTTCACTCCTTCACTCATTGCAATAGATGAATTATTGTCGAATTTTATAGTTAGAGATAGTAGTGTGAGAATATGGTATGACTAAGGGTTTATTTGGGAAATGTTAGAATCGGTTTTGTATTCTACAGATGAACTGGTTTTAAATTTTTTGTTGTTTGGTAAGTACCTATTAACAGTATATTAGTTCATATTTAGTCCTAAAAAATACTTAAAACTTGAACGAAATTAGATCAGAGAAGAGTTAGTTTTCTTAAAAATCAGATAACTTAATGAGAGTTTGTTTGGGAAAGGCTAGAACTAGATATAGATGAACTGCTTTTAAATTTTTTACTATTTGGTAAGTACCTTTTAATAATATATTAATTCATGTTTTAGTCCTTAAAAGTACTAAAACCTGAAAAAAGTCAAACCAGAGATGAGTTGGTTTTCTTAAAAATCAGATAACTTAATAAGGGTGGTTCTGACCTAATCCAATTTGAAGAATTCCCAAACAGCCGCTAATTAGAATTTTTAACGTCACCCATGCAATTTATTTTGTTATTTTCGTGACCCATTTACTTTTTTAGCTAATTTCCAAACTCATGCATTTCAAAATATGTTTTTAAACTAATTTTTTCAATACTTTAGAGACATTTCTTCAAAAGACGCATTTTCCTTAGATAGGTTCTAAGTGCTGAAGAGTTTATTATTGATTAAGATTTTATATTTTAAGCAAAAAAAAGTCTTTTAGAAATACACTTTTTTGGACAATTTTTTTGATTTAAAGTCGTTTCTTTAAAAGACTCTTCTAATAACTACATAAGTTTGAGAGTTAACTAAAATATTGCATGGATAATAAAAATAATTAACAAAATAAACTATATGGGTGACATAAAAAATTCTGACTAATTATGACTCATCAGGTGAACTAATTCTGAACCTATCAGGTAAACTCCCTAGACGGTAGATTCCACCAGCGAGAGAAATAAATTTTCTCCATTTCAAATGAAGTTAGAGACTCCTAATTTGAAACTAGCTTCCCTTTCATAATTTCATTTTATGTTTTTGGTCCTCAAACAAAAATATATAATGATCAAGGTGAGGAACCCCCTTCATGGCTATTTTTCTCCCTTTTTGTTCTTGTGAACCAAACAAAAGAAGGAAAATCAAGCTTCCTTTCCTCGAAGTGACTTTTCCATTCCTCTTACCTTTCCTTCATTCTAATTTGTTCATTCAAGTACCAAATGAGACATTATTATCTTTTCCTTGTTTGTGTACAATTACATCTTTGTACAATGAAATTTTTGAGACAACACCAGTAAAAAGGTAAACAACTTGAGAAAGTTCAACTAATTTAGTTGTTGTAACATATAATTGTTGCTGGCAAGCTTTCTGCTCTTCTCTCAGTTGAGCCCATTTTAATTGAAAAATCCAAACAGGCTTGTCGGAAGTAATTGGATTGGGAACCTCTCCTAGACCTTTAAAACTCAACTGCCCCACCTTATCTTATCATAATTGTCCGGAGATGGATATTAACTAAAAGTATAAATTTATTATTTTATCTTTAAAAATAATTATACGAACCTCTTTTGTAATATTTAATAATAATAGGAATCTTTCCTATGATTTTTGAAAAGCTAAAGGAGATTAGTGTAATATATAAGAGTATTTTAGTCATATAAAAAAATTAGTTGAAACTCTAATATTATCTGTGATGAATTTTGTACGAAATGATGAATTTTTATATTGTTAATATAATAGAGAGGATGTCAATGTAATTTCATAAAATATTAGAGGTCGCTGTAACGGTCATCAGTCTAATTATCCCATATATCATAGCTTAACATGTGTGTGTCTGTCTGTATATATATGTGTGGGTGCGCGCGCGCATATAAAGCACCTGGGAATCCTTGAGAGTGAACCTGGTCCAGTTTGGTTGATGCAGGCTGTCACATGCAGTTATCAAGAATAGGCTAGCAAAAGAGACAAACAGAATCGAAGTAGGATTCTAGTGTATCATGTTGGAAAACAAGAAGTGGAAATGAGGAGTCATTGTTGGGCCATTCATGAATCTACAAGGATCTAGCACATTGACAAAGCTGAAGGAGACTAGATATATATATATATATATATATAATTGCCCCCTCAATTTTTTATTCTCTTTATGATTATGAACACATTGGAATCAACCAACACAGAAAAAAACAAAAGGTTCTTGAGAAAAACTTGTATTATTGATCAAAATTTGATTAGTTTATAGTGTTACAATCCCATTTAAAATAAAATAAAAAAAACTAGAAGTATGAACTCAAAAATGGCTAGTTTAGAATCCTAAACTATTTCACAACAAATGAAATCAAAATCGAAAATTTATAACTAAACTTATAATCAAAATAAACTTTCATAAGATAACAAAAACACGAGTTTGGAGGACTACATGATGAAATTTGGTACAAAAGCAACCCACTTAACGTTAAAGTGATGATTTTTTTGTCAATCTTATCATTTCGAATCAAACATGGGTATTTTGTGTAGATTTAAGCAAAAGTGATTCGCATCTCAAGGTTACCGACAATTTATTGATTGGACTGCTATATCTGCAACCCAATGTACATAACTTTATCATGTTTGTGTTAGCGACAACCTTACATGCTATATCTGCAACCCAATGTACACAACTTTATCATGTTTGTATTAGCGACAACCTTACATGCTATATCTGCAACCCAATGTACACAACTTTATCATGTTTGTGTTAGCGACAAACTTACATGATGCCCCTAATTCAATCATAAAATTAGTGTGTATGGGCTAAGGTCCAAAGACCAAATAATTTAATCTCATAAGTTATTGTATTTTTAAATTAATTAAACTGTGATCCAAAAGTGATGATGTGGTGATGTATTATTTTTGTTAATGACTAAATTAACCCCACGTTACATTACGTATAGTTCCCAAGTCGCATGGAGGAAACTGCTTCACCAAGAGAGATCGTAGAGCACCACTACCACCAAGCTGTGACCTTGGACCACAACAACCGCCGCCATCGCCAATTAACACCACACCTCGCCTCTCTTGCGGCGACGCCGATGTTGTTGTTTCCAACACGGACAACTGGTTCCGTTGAAAATCACGCAATCGAAAAATCTCTGTTGCAACCTCTCACTAATCGAAAATCATCTGTGCTATTCAGCTCTATGATTCACCAAGCTGCCGAGCTTCAATCTTAGACGAGCAATAGCAATCCCATCCACCGAAGCCTTGAGGAAGATGATGACTAGATCGACGGTGTCTATGGTGTTGACGGTCCTGTAGTTGACAGCTAAAATTCTCTAACCATACAAACGATGAGATGATAGAGATCAGAGTAAAGCCTATTAGGGCTGCTCATAGATTTAGGCCCTTTTTCCACCACAAATGGCAGACCTTGGGTTTAATTCTAGTTGCATGAAGGAAGCCTAGACTGAGACCAGTATATCTTGAAGGGCCAGAGCAGACATGTTGTCTACGTCTAGTTAATAGTTGACCTTGTTTCTTGCTTTAATGGTCTACTATTATATATATAAAAGAAATTGGATGCACCTGTTGAAGAGTTCATGCCTTTCTTGAATCTACTAATCCCCTTCATATATATGTATATATATATATATATATATATATTTTGATGGCCAATCCCCTTTATATTGTTGTTGCAGAAGCTAATACCTCATATACTTTTGGAGTCAGTTGTCTGATGCCTTATCATTAGTAAAAATGAATCAAATGCAAAAAGTAAAGCATTCAGAAACCATGTAAAGCATGAAGTAAATTAGCTTTAATGGGTTAGAAGTCACCCATTGTTAAATTGATGAGCACAGAAAGATCACAGCCCAAAAATATGAGTTTTATCACAGAATTTTTAATTTTAATTTTTTTGTTTTATCAGTGTTAAGAGTATTACAACTCTCCTAAGGAATAAAGATTGTTTAATGCATTATTAAAAATATGTGTAATATTTTTTTTTTGAAAGAATTTCTCAGAATTCTCTGCTCGGGATAGAGAATGTTCTCTGTCTTGGTTATATGGATTATAAAAATTTTCTATCGAAAAACACGAATTTTTTTGACATAATTTCCTATACACTGTGGATCTTGTTTGATAGATCTCAATTTTTAGAATCTAAATTTATAATTTTTTTATGAAAAATAGATTTTTATATATTACAAGTTATTTCTAAAACAAAAAAGTGATGACGTGACAATAGATAAGGCGCAGAAATAGAATTAAGAAGATATTGTTCTATGTATTTCACATAAGAGTATTTTTGTCAACGAAATAGGCAAGGACTTTTGGGGTTAATAATAATTTGGTTGGACCTTAAGCTATTTTAATACTTTACAAGAGACTATTATTAAATCTCCCTTAAAAATAAAGATAAAGAGTCAAATTTTTAAAAGTTTGGAGGGAGGACATATCCCCCAAACTACATGTGACCGGTTCCGAGAGTGGGTAAGGAGGGTCATGCCTCCCGCCCCCACCCTTGCCCCCGCACCTGCACCCGCCCCCGCCCCCGCCCCGTTCTTTTAAAATAAAAAAGAAATTGGTTCTTCCAAAATTTGTTAATTTTTCAAAAGAATTCCTTTAAAATTTTTAATATATATATTTTGATCCCCTCTAATTATAATTTCTAAATCCATCACTGTCTATGAAAATTTGAACTTAAAATGTCCGAGTTTATGACTTATCCCAACTATGCACTTCATGAATAAAAGCTAAACTTCATTGTAAACTTTTTATTAGAAGAATCAAAGAAACAAACAAATGCTTATTTAATGTATCCTTGTTTTTATTTTTCAAACACATATCATAAAAAATATATAGACATGACACATGACATTGTCTCTCTACTGTGCATATGATCCAACCACCATTATTGAATTAAAGCATATATGTGATTGGGTTCAAAACTTATTAGTTTACATTGTTTAGAATCAAATTCTTTTATACCAACTAAGGCTATCTTACCTGGCCACTCATGCTCTCTTTCAAAAGAAGGTCACGAGTTTAAATTTTATTCTTTTATTAAGAAAAATGTAGGTATTATTTTCATTTATCATGAACTAAAATACTTTTCAGAATCTACATTTGAAAGGCTCCTGATTTGAGTTTGTGTAAAAAATCGAATTCTCTTAAAAAAAAAAAGAAATGAAAATCAAATCAAGTTCTTTTATTTGGAATCAATTATAATTTAAATAAAATAAATTCTTTATTGCGTTCAAAATTAAAAACGAATTAGAAGAAAAATAGTTTTGTATAAGATAACTTACACTGACATCTCTTCAGGTTTCTGACAATTATATTAATATTTCCTAAGGTTTCTAAACTTATATTGATCTCCCCTATATTACTTGACAAATTACAAATACTACCTTCTAGTTAATTTTTTGTTCAAAATGACAAAATTGTCCCTCACATTTTTTTTATTTAAATTTTTAAAATTTTGACAATTTTTTCCTAAATTTTTTTATTTTATATAAAAAATAAATATAAGGTTTTAAACAATATTTATTTAAAAATGAAAAAAAAGTCAAAATTGAAAAAAAAAATATGAGAGGCATTTTTATCATTTTGAACAAAAAAAATTGATTAAAGAAAAATATTTGTAATTTTTCGAATAAAATATGAAAAGTCAGTATAATTAACCTATTTGTATACCATTATATTTCTATTTTGATGAAAGATTAAGAGACATTAAAAGTGAGGAAATTCAAATCTTATTGAAAAAATATTTTTACCCCTCTTAGTTTTTTTTTTTATTTTATAAAAAAGAGTTAAAACTTGTTGAGATAGTGTGTGGGGCTAAAACCTTCACAACTTGTGAACGTCGAAGCTGTTGGCATCTACACGTGATGAACATGTTCAAAACTTCAAATGATATATAGGGTCCCATGATCAGCATTGATGTTTGGGGGCCCACTGGGGGGGGGACAGGGCCCATACCCAATCACAAACGCAAGAGCAATATGGAAGTCTTGGGCCCGAGAGAATGGGCCCATTGAAAGCTTTTACTATCTTGGATTCCATATATGATATTCCCAGAATCTGAATACTACAAGTAAATGTGTAAATGGCTTAGGACCTCCTTGATTTTATCCCAAAAACCATAGTGGTTAAAAATAGTCTGCTTCTTAAAATGGGCTTGGGTTAAGTCTATATCATGTTGGGTCATTTTAGTAGGCCTAAGTATACCAGTCCAATTGGAATTTCACTTATATATATACATTAGTGCCATGCACAAAGGACGTACATGTTCAATTTGATCCACACCACTCATTCTAACTATACATTATACCCATAAATGAATAGGGAGTATATATATATATATATATATATATATATATGATAAAAAAAACAATCACAAAAATTATGTGTACTACGATAAAAATAATATAGTCATCGATATTAGAATGAAATAATAACTAGCTTTATAATTATGTGTGTGTAGTTAAATGCTAGGAATGAGTAAGATTCCATCCCAAGGTAGTTTTTCGGATGATTTCAGGCAATGGTTGTCCCATTGCAATAGCATTACTAGCAGCCCAAAAACAAGAATGATGCATTGTGTTTGCATTAGTCATTTATGTATAACAAATTATATATTTTCATAATATATACATACATAGAGTGTGAATGATGAGCACATTGATAAGCACTAAATTGTTTAGCTTATGTAATACCATATATTTTGTTATTAAAAAAAAAGTTTTGGAGTTCAATTTTCAATTTTAGAAAATATGAATAATAAAAATATTGAAAACTGAAAAACCCATCGTTTGACTATATTTTCATTTAAAAATGAAAAAAAAAAAAAAGACATTTGTTTGACAACTGACTTTTTTTCATCTTTTGAAAAGTATCTTTCTAGAAACTTATTAAGAGTAATTTTGTGTTTTTTTAAAAAATTATCAATTTGTCTTGAACGGTAGGGATGATAATTTGTCCTGTCCCGTCGTGCCCCACTCTGTCTCTAATGGGATAGATATGAAGTGCTCATAAATGGGATTGAGACGGAGTCGGAGTGTGGCTTTTAAAACTCTATCAGGTTTGGGGGATAATATCATTTATTTTGTTATTAAAAAAAAGTTTTGGAGTTCAATTTTCAATTTTAGAAAATATGGATAATAAAAATATTGAAAACTGAAAAATCCATCGTTTGACTATATTTTCATTTAAAAATGAAAAAAAAAAACACTTGTTTGACAACGATTTTTTTTTTTATCTTTTGAAAAGTATCTTTCTAGAAAATTATTAAAAGTAATTTTTTGTTTTTTTAAAAAATTATCAATTTGTCTTGAACGGTAGGGATGATAATTTGTCCCGTCCCATCCCGTCTTGCCCAACTCTGCCCTAATGGGACAGGTATGAAGTGCTTATAAACGAGATCAAGACGGAGTCGGAGTGTGGCTTTTAAAACTCTATCGGGTTTGGAGGATAATACCATCTATTTTGTTATTAAAAAAAAGTTTTTGGATTTCAATTTTCAATTTTAGAAAATATGGATAATAAAAATATTGAAAACTGAAAAATCCATCGTTTGACTATATTTTCATTTAAAAATGAAAAAAAAAAACACTTGTTTGACAACGATTTTTTTTTTTATCTTTTGAAAAGTATCTTTCTAGAAAATTATTAAAAGTAATTTTTTGTTTTTTAAAAAAATTATCAATTTGTCTTGAATGGTAGGGATGATAATTTGTCCTGTCCCGTCTTGCTCCACTCTGTCCCTAATGAGACTGGTATGAAATGCTCATAAACGAAATCGAGACGGAATTGGAATATGGCTTTTAAAACTCTATCGGGTTTGGGGGATAATACCATCTATTTTGTTATTAAAAAAAGGTTTTGGAGTTCAATTTTCAATTTTAGAAAATATGGATAATAAAAATATTGAAAACAGAAAAATCCATTGTTTGACTATATTTTCATTTAAAAATGAAAAAAAAAACACTTGTTTGACAACGATTTTTTTTTTTTTTTTTTTTTTTATCTTTTGAAAAGTATCTTTCTAGAAAATTATTAAGAGTAATTTTTTGTTTTTAAAAAAAATTATCAATTTGTCTTGAACGGTAGGGATGATAATTTGTCCCGTCCCGTCTTACCCCACTCTGCCCCTAATGGGACATGTATGAAGTGCTCATAAACGAGATCAAGACGGAGTCAGAGTGTGACTTTTAAAACTCTATCGGGTTTGGGGGATAATACCATCTATTTTGTTATTAAAAAAAAGTTTTGGAGTTCAATTTCCAATTTTAGGAAATATGGATAATAAAAATATTGAAAACAGAAAAATCCATCGTTTAACTATATTTTCATTTAAAAATGAAAAAAAACACTTGTTTGACAACGATTTTTTTTTTTTTTTTTATCTTTTGAAAAGTATCTTTCTCGAAAATTATTAAGAGTAATTTTGTGTTTTTAAAAAAATTATCAATTTGTCTTGAACAGCAGGGATGATAATTTGTCCCATCCCGTCTTGCCCCACTTTGCCCCTCATGAGACAAGTATGAAGTGTTCATAAACGGGATTGAGACGGAGTCGGAGTGTGGCTTTTAAAACTCTATCGGGTTTGGGGGATAATACCTGATCGGTGCAAAACTGCAAGTGCATAATATCGTAATTTTATAATAAAGTGATGAGTAGAGTATCGTCTTCAAGGATTGGTGTCTTACTTTTGACAAGTACCGAAATTAAATTAATCTCGATTTTATTTAGAAAGTTCACTAAAATCTTTAGAATTTCAATTTAAAATAAAATCAATGTAAAGAGAATATTTAAATGAAAAGAGAGATATTGTTCGAAAATCAAATTAATGGGAGAGAAGAATTCTAGGAAATCGATTTCACCTAATCCCTCACTATGCTTTACTCATCTAACTAATTGAATTTAAATCTCTATATTTGTTAGCAAATCGCTAATTCATCCAAAAGCCTCTTTCGACAGTCAATTGGACACTTTTCTTGTTCATTATTTTACACAAGAATATGCAAATTAATAAACCAAGAAAGCAATAAGACTAATGATTTTAATACTACACAGGTTCATATAAGTCTTTCGATCTCTATATTTACCTATGCTGAAATATTTAAGATCTATCCTATAATTCCCTCTTTCGACAGTAAATCACGGGATTAAAATTATCTAATTAGTGACCAGTTAATTAGAAACATTAAACTCAGAATAAATCAGACAAACATAAAAAATAATTACTTCAAATTAGTATAAAAAAATAAACATAGTTTGAGACTAAATTATATTATTTTCTTAAAATAAAATAAAATTAATTTATGCTAAAAATTAAATTTAACATAAACAAATTTATTATAATTTTTTTTTTTTGAAAAAAACGGAAGAAAAATAACACCGAAAAATATTTACAGCAATCCAAGTTGTTCTGTCAAAGCCAAACCGTCACAGCCGTCCTCTTACTCTTTATTCTTTTTCACCTGTTCAGCCGCACAACTGGTTGCTTCTTTTTGTTTTTATTCTTTCTCCTTTTCCTGTTGCATCAGCCGTAGCAGCCTTGTCTTTTGTTGCTTGCCCAGCCGCCGCTCACTCTCTCCTTTTTACTTATGCGCCGCCCCCTTTTATAAGCCAAGACCCCTGCTGCCTTAAGTACATGAAGCACGCCGGCCCACCTTGTTTATTCAGCCCCTAACGCAGCTTGATTCAACGCCTGGGCCCTGCGCGCATCAGCCGCGCCGCACACTGTGATTCCCTGTTTTCTTCAGCCTCTTCGTTTATTTTTTTGCTCTCAGCCCCTTTTAAACCATAGGACTCCCAGCCCTAGACGCACGTCTCCAAGCCGCACTGCGCAGCACACCTATTTTGACTTTTCAAATCTTCATTTCTTTGTTTTGTTTCATTCCTGTTCGGTGCCACACGTCTTCAGCCGCCTTTGGTTTATTTATTTATTTTTTCTTTGGTTGAATGGTTTGTAATCTTTTGAGATCATCGAAAGTGGTGAGAAACTCACGGGCTTTTTTAATTTCTTTAAGTTTGTAATAAAATTTAAATAATAAAAATAAAATTTAAAATTAATCAAAATAAATAAAATAGACTAAAATTTAAGATTAAAGAGTGCTAAAATATTCTAAGTTATGCAAGTCATCAATATCATTTATTTTGTTATTAAAAAAAAGTTGTGGAGTTCAATTTTCAATTTTAGAAAATATGGATAATAAAAATATTGAAAACACAAAAATTCATTGTTTGACTATATTTTCATTTAAAAATGAAAAAAAAACACTTGTTTGACAACAATTTTTTTTTTATATCTTTTGAAAAGTATCTTTCTAGAAAATTATTAAGAGTAATTTTTTGTTTTTAAAAAAAATTATCAATTTGTCTTGAACGGTAGGAATGATAATTTGTCTCCTCCCGTCTTGCCCCACTCTGTCCCTAATGGGACAGGTATGAAGTGCTCATAAAAAGGATCGAGACGGAATCGTAGTGTGACTTTTAAAACTCTATCGGGTTTGGGGGATAATACGATCTATTTTGTTATTAAAAAAAAGTTTTGGAGTTCAATTTTCAATTTTAGAAAATATGGATAATAAAAATATTGAAAGCTAAAAAATCCATCGTTTGACTATATTTTCATTTAAAAATGAAAAAAAAAACACTTGTTTGACAACGATTTTTTTTTTTTTTTTTTATCTTTTGAAAAGTATCTTTCTAGAAAATTATTAAAAGTAATTTTTTGTTTTTTAAAAAAATTATCAATTTGTCTTGAACGGTAGGGATGATAATTTGTCCTGTCCCGTCTTGCTCCACTCTGTCCCTAATGAGACTGGTATGAAATGCTCATAAACGGAATCGAGACGGAGTCGGAATATGACTTTTAAAACTCTATCGGGTTTGGGGGATCATACCATCTATTTTGTTATTAAAAAAAAGTTTTGGAGTTCACTTTTCAATTTTAGAAAATATGGATAATAAAAATAATAAAAACTGAAAAATCCATTGACTATATTTTCGTTTAAAAATGAAAAAAAAACACTTGTTTGAGAACAATTTTTTTTTTTTTTTTTTATCTTTTGAAAAGTATCTTTCTAGAAAATTATTAAGAGTAATTTTGTATTTTTAAAAAAATTTATCAATTTGTCTTGAACGATAGGGATGATAATTTGTCCCGTCCCGTCTTGACCCACTCTGCTCCTAATGGGATAGGTATGAAGTTCTCATAAACGGGATCGAGACGGAGTCGGAGTGTGGCTTTTAAAACTCTATCGGGTTTGGGATGGGTTTGGAGGATAGTCACCCGGTCCCGACCCGGTCCCCTTTATATATTAAATTTTTTATTTATTCTTTTATACACTATATTTATCAAGAAATAATATTATATAAAATTAGTTTTAAAATTTTTTATATGACACTCATATATATTTTTTTGTAGTAGTTATTGTGACAAAAAAAATTAATTTACTTATCAAAATAAAAGTTTTAACTTACTTAAAAAAACATATATATATCAAGATTTGAGATAAAACGGAGTGAAATCAAGAAATATAAACGAGATCGGGGTCGAAATAAACCTCTAAACGGGATAAGATTAGAGAATATAAAACGGATTGGGGGTTGGGGAACGGCCACATCATCTCAAAACTGGCCGTTGCCATTCTTATCGAACGGATCTTGGTGGCATTATCAAGTTAAAATTAATTTTTTGAGAAAATAGTAAGATTTAGTTCCAAGGAAGAGCAAGAAAACGGAGTTTATTAACAACTTAAAAATCATTGATTTTAGTAATTGATTAGGCTTTTAAAATAAAAAATAAAATAAAAACTTATATTTTTAAAAACAAATATATGTTTATAATTTGTACTTTTTTATTCTCAAAAACATTAAAAACTAAAAACAAAAGTGTATTCAATGAGTTTTTGAATTCCGATTCCAATTTTTGTTAACCCGAGTCTCTAAACATTTTAGCTTATAGAATTGGTTTAATTAGTCAACAGTGAGATCAGATCAAACCATGGATGGATCATGGATGTCAGTATTTGGCAGATTCCGCCGAGGCGGCGGACGGCGATGAGTTAGCAATGCCGAATACGATCAGAAACGAGCATTTTTCAAGCTGTACGTCTATGACTCTTTACTATTCAAATCGGTTTTCGTATGTTTGGAAGAATTCAAAATTGCCTGTAGAAATCCACCTGCACCGTTACTTCCACATACTGACAGAATCGGCACCGGAGGACGAAAACGACGCGTACCGTTGGCATTTCTCCAGAGTCCTGAGTCTTCCCCTGTAGCACATACCTCCAAAATCTCTTTGATCCTGTATACACCGTGTGTATATATATATATATATATACGCGGCATATATGTATATACAGAATAGGAAAAACGTGCGTGCGTATCAGCTACGTCAATGGATACATCCAGGAAATCATCACGGTTTCACTCTGAAATAGTAGTTGAAAACTTGAAAATATCTTTGAGAATTATTTCAGTGACTTTATTAGCCTCCAACAAGTAGAGAAATATCAATTTCATCCCCTCCAAGTTGATGGCTGCACGATTTGAGTTGATGTGAGTTGGTGTATATACAGATGGAAGCAAGGCACTTCATTACTATTATTATAGTGATCATATTTATCTTATAAAAAATTATTAAGTTATATCCTTTTTTTTTTTTTTGCCCTATTAAGTTATATCTAAAATTAAAAAAATAATAAATTATTTCGACTTTTTTTAAGATTTTTGATAATTATACTAACTTCTCTTTATTTTTACCATGTATAAATAAGATTAATTTAATATCTTACTACTTTATATATATATATATATATATATATATACACACACACATGTATAAACATACTTTAATACATTAACAATTCAAAGATAATCAACAAAAATTACTCTTTTCACCATGCTTAATTTTCACATACTCGAAATAAAGAAAGAATTTTGAAATTCACACCTCACAAACTTTGCTTCAATTAGGGGGAAGGGATTCTAACAACAATGTACTATCTTCTTCTCTTTTTTTTCTTTCTTTTTCTTTTTAATCCTTTTTCAAATTTAGTGTTAAATAAAGAAGAATGACAAGATAAAATTCATATAACCAACTTTAAATAATTTGAATAAAAATTTTATTTTGAGTTGAGCTGAGTTAAGTTTATAATATTCAAATTATAGTATACAACACTAAAATGCCGTTTATTTCAACTTAACGGGGATAACTTGATAAATTAAGTACTCAATTTAAAATTAATTATTTGGGTAAATTAAATTAAAATCAACTTATACAATGAAACTCATACTTTATGTGATAGGGTTTACACTTTTTATGTTGAAAATAACTTATTTCGATAAGTTGATCCTTGGTGCTTAATTGATTAAGTTGGTAAAAAATAAAATAATATTATTATTTTTTATTATTTTTTCTTTTATTATCATTTTGTCATTTCTTTTTATCATTTTTGTCATTTCTTTTTATCATTTTTGTCATTTTTTATTTTATAATTATTTTTCAACATTTTTTTACTAAATACTTAAATACTTTTATTCATCAACTGCTTAATTCGAACAACTGTTTATCCCTAACCGTACTTCTATAGAACTAAACTAAACAGACATTAATACTTACTATAGTTGTGGTAAATTATAAAAGTTAATATTTAATAACTAAGTTAACCTTCATATTTTTGTCCCTTAATTAAAATTAGATGGAATACTTAGTGCAACATTTGTCTATATTAAAAGTACAAATCACAACAAAAAAAAGTGTAATTAATTTTTAAATTTATTGGTCCTAAACTTCATGTTAATTTAAATGCAAAAGACCTTTGTAAATACAAGTTAAATTAAAAAAGACAAAAATTTAATTAAATAAACAAAATTTATTATCAAAATAAAATTGACTTCTTAATGACTTAAGAGTGAAAAATTATTGATTCAATTTTTGGATAAGTTTGGATTAAGACGGTTAACCTGTTAATCAGCTAATAATAGAGTACCAACAAACAGTAGTAGGGGTACCCAAAAGCTTAAAACACCACTGTGCATCTTCCATATCTTCTCCCGCGAAACCGAGGGTAGATTCGTCTAAATGTAGATGCATTAGTCAAAAGACCGAACCTTAAAGGGGGAGACAAAAAATACCGGAATAGACGGTAAAAGAGAGACGAAAAAGCGAAAGTAGATGTAGACCCCACACAAAGCGTTTCTGTTTAACCGCCACGTGTCCATTCTTATCCGTTTCCCCTTCACCGCTCCTCTTAAAAGGGCAATTACGGCCCCCTGTTTTCCCCCCACCCTCCACCAAAACACTTCCTTTACTTTCTCTCTCAAATTCTCTCTCTCTCTCTCTCTCTCTCTAAACACTGCAAAATGGCCGCTAATCTCCTTCCTTTCCGGCCGATTGGAGTTCGAGCATGTGCCACCTCGGGCCACCGGAAACCTGACTCGCATCGCAGGAAAAGCTCGTCCTCTAACTGGTGGACACCGCTCTTCGGATGGTCCTCCGAACCAGACTACATTGACTCCGATAACAAGACCGGTACCCCGGCGAAAGCAGATAGCAAGTCGGAAGCGGAATCGGATCCTGAGATGAAATCTTCCAGATCTCGGTTCGCTCCGGGGTGTTTCACCGAAGAGAAGGCCAAACAGCTTCGGATGATGACGAAGGAAACGGCGTCGTTTCACGACGCCATGTATCATTCTGCCATCGCTTCTCGGCTCGCTTCGGACTTCAAGAACCGGCCGGATCTGTGATTTTCCGGCGCCGACTATTTTCCGGTGAGCCTGGACTAGGTTTTGAAATTCTTCGACTTTAATCTTTACTTCCGATGATCGGAGAATCGGAGTCCTCTCTTTCTTTCTTTTATTTTTAAATTTAAATTTGTTGCCGTAATTCAGAGACTGAGATCTAGCAATGGTGTATGATAACATGGTTGCGTTGAACGGACGGTTAATCATGTATTTATTAATGTATATATATATTAATTAATATATATATAGTTTAGTTTAATTTGGGTTGAGGAATGTAATTATTTTATTTCGCATTATTGATTCTGACGGTGACGGATTTTGCCTTAATCGCCTAATTTTGGCTTATCCAAGCATTGATGACATGACAAAAAGCAAAGATCAGTAGTTGGATTACAGATGGAGAACCACTAAAATATGTGTTCCTTGGTATTAGGAGAAACTTCGGATGATCTGGGTCCCACTATATGCGCATCACTTTTCTATATTATTTGATACGTGGACATGATCTAGGGTCTGCTATGAGAATGTGGGGTCCATGCATGGTGATATATGGTCATGATCTAGGGTCTGCAATGAGAATGTGGGGTCCATGCATGGTGAGAATAGGTGGAGCTGCATGCAGTGGATTAAAGACCGGACCCATCCACTCTCTCACTGGCACATTTTGGAATCGGATTAGGATGATGAAGAATATGCCATTTTATATCAGATATTATACATACGTATATATATATATATATATTTTTCCTGGCAACTTACAATCGATAAAAAAAGAAAAAATAAAGAAATTCGAACGGTTTAAATTTTAATTTTAATGTCTTTACTGTTCAATAATTACGTGAATGTATATATAATTATATGTTAAAGCAAAATGTAAAAATTTATTTCATGAAAATTTGCAATTTTCCTCTGCCATCCGCAAAATTCTACTGCTTTATCTCATTTGAAAAAATGCTTTGAAAAATAAAGAACAAAAGAATAAGCAAACAACTGGTCAGAAAGGAGTTCAAATGTACAAAAAGGGGTGAATAACCATTCCATATATAAAAGATAAACTTCATAAGAGACTCCCTCGAACACTTCGACCCCAAGAAAATATCCTTCGGTAGTTCTCGTACGCATCAATCAGTCAACACGTGGAGGGAGGGTTATTACTCAAGACTTAAGAGACTTCAAGAATGACTTGTTAAATAAAATTATAAATGAATTGAGTCAAATGAATTATAAATGAATTGAGTCAAATCAACGTAATGAATTGTTTAAATTTGACTCGTTAAAATAAATAAGTTTTAAATTATATTTAAATTGTATTTATTAATTTTTCAAACCAATCTTGAATAAATCTTTAATTAAACCAACAAGAAGTTAAGTTCGAATAGTATCATTTTTTCAATACTATTCTATTATTTTTGACTCATTAACGTATGTTCAAACTTAACTTTGCGATACAATTTCGAACTAGTTTCTAACTGAGTCAATCACGAGTTGAATTTGAATAGCACAACTCGTTTTTCAGCTATTTCCAATTGAGCGACCCCTTACATGTGTGGTGTGTGCGCCAGTCTCTTTCGGGTTATATTTTGGTCATTGCCAAAATCAATCGTGAACATTCAATGAACAAGCATATGCCTGACATATCCTAGAGGAAATTCAAAAGGAAATAAAGTTGCACAGAAATCTCATGCTGAACCAAAACTGCGTGCCTGACTCTTTAAAAAAGAAATATCTTCAAGATTTCAATGTTCATTTGCATTTGTAGTCCCAGTTGGAGTTGGTTAATTAAAAAAAGGGCATGCCAAGGTTAGCATCATTCACCGTCCATCACGGATATGGAAAACATTTTTCTCATATCTGTGCTAACAATATAAAAAATTAGGGTTGACAATGAATCGAGTCGAACCGAACAATGAATTGCGTAACTTGTTAAACTAAATACATTTCGAATTGTATTCAAATTCGACTTATTAATTTCTTGATTTGAACTCAAACTAAACTCAATAAATTAACAATTCATAAAATATGTTCAAGCTTGACTTGTTTATCTTGCAAGTCATTCTCAAATGATCCTCAAACCAATCCGATCACAAGTTGAACTTGAATAACTTGATTTGTTTTACAATCCAATAGGAAATCAAGTTAGCCTCAAAGAAGGGTTTCAATTAGATATGGCATATTTATGAGGATCTCATATCCATTTCTATTACAGAAAGCAATAATTTCTGCCAAGAGCTTCCCGGTTTCAGAAATGTATATCTCATTTCCTTCTAAACAAAAATTACTAGTGTTGCAACTTGGACAAGCCAACCTAACCGCTACCCGAGCCCGGCCCAAAGATTTTAGAACTTGAGTTTTATCTTTTATAATTTGGGTTGAACTTGAATAAAAGAATAGAAACCAATCTAAATTAGAGTAGGACTTGAATTGAGACTTTGAAAACCCAAGCCCAAGCCCAAGCCCAAATTTAATATTTTATATTATATTTTTTATACTTTAATTATACACCATTAAATTAATAAAAATTCCTTACAAGAATTACTAATATGTATATTTTTACAATTTCAAAAACTTGTTAACCTTTAACATTTTTTTTTAAAATTAAATTATATTGAATAAATTATTTTAACGGTTTTTGGTTTCTTTTAGAAAGAGAAATTGAGAGATTATTGTATAATCAAAATAAAAAAGACAATAATTTATTTAAGAAATTGTGAATAGAATCTGAAAATTAGAATTAATACTCGAATTCGGGTCAAGCTCGAGTGGAACCTGATGCTAATGAATTTTAATTCGGGATCGGGCCATCCATTTTAAGACTTAGGTTGGGCTTAAACATAACAACTCAAGCCCAACCCGCCTCTATTGCACTCTTAGTTATAGCTCTTGATAAATTATTAAGCAAATCTTAATATTATGTAGCTACTTCCTCCCTACAGCATTTCAAGTTTTTCAAAGCAGCTTACTTATTGGACAACTACTTCGACTCAAATTAATAATAAGACAGATCATATGTCCAAAATAACCCAAAATGTCAGTTACAATTCATGATGTTACCGAAGTATAAAGCTGCATGTGATCAGCAAACTGGCAAATGTTGTGGAATAGTTGCAAACGAATAGATATCTCAACCCAGGCTCTGCAGGTTCATTTGCTCTCGATATCATAGAGATCTGTTCTAAACATGTCTGTCAAGGAAACTACAGAGTACTCTGAGAGAACAATCAAAATAAAGGTGTTCATCAACAATATGAAAATATTTTGACACCACATTAGAATTAAAACTAATTTGTTTGGTATTTTTGAAGCATTCCAGTATATGAATTTCTGAGGCTGAAATGAAGAGATGAGGGGAAGATTAAATCAGGAACATGGTGCAGGGCCCCAAATCAATCTATTGACATATTTGGAGAAAAACAAGATGAACAAGATTTCCAGTATCTCACAATGTCACTAAAAGCTAATGGAAAAATGAAGTCTACAAGGAATCCATAAATCCGATCACACACTTCTTTAAAATAGTCCTTAAAAATACATGCACTCTGATCTTCCAAGGAGAGTCAAATGCCTGCCAAGATCACACACTTCCAACGAGTTATCAAGAGCTATACCATAGAACAGAAAAAAAATGAAGCCTGTATAAAAGACATGAATCTGATTTTACCAATGACAGTGGGAAGAGGGATATCTTGAAAAATAATAGTATTCCTAAGATTTTTCCAATGCAACTCTCATTTGAGTTGCTATACTCAAAATATAGCTGGTAGTACAAAAGTGCATGCTCCAATCGCATGTTAAAAGCTGCCTCAACTTTTGACTTGGTCAAAATTCCTCTCAAATATAATCAGCCTTTTAACAGGTTGCTATTCAAATGGATGGTTTGGATACTTTCAATCCAATGGCTGAAACATTCCAAAGGCAAAAGGTGCTTATAGTTGGGAAGAAAAATGGTTATTTTGTCAAAAAATAACATTTCGGCATTGGAGCATAAATGTCAAAATATAGCCTTTTGGTACTGTAGCACTCTTAAAATTTAACGTTAGCATGGCTCAAATGACTTTTCACACTGGAGATGCTATAACTTCTTAGCAGAGCCCAGTGCCGAATTGCAAGAGTTCGAGCATTAGAAGCAGAGGTAGGACTAGTCTAGGTATGAATCCTTTTCTAGTTATGTAAGTAGAAGGCAGCGCCATCTAAAGGATGCAACTAATCTGTATACAAAGCATCCTGAAATGGACTCCTTTAATAAGAACTTCCTGAAGGCGCTATCCTATAAGCAGAAGCAAATGCTACTAAGATGCTCTTTTCCACCACATCTAGACCCAAACACAAATAATAATGATAACAATAATTTTTGCTAATAATAATAATAATAAGGGAAAGAAAGCCAAAATTTCAGCTGGAGGGGCCAAACATATGCCAACCCCCTCTAAAGATAAAAATCCATTGTCACTGGAGGGGCCAGATACTCCACACTTTCCGGCATAGCTTCTCATAAAGAAAATACTCTGAGAAAAATAGCCAGCATTTTCCACATTCTTTGAAATATTTGAAAGCAATAGTCCACAACAGAGCTCTACTTTTGGTGGAACCTTGAAAGTCAATGTAAGCTAATGGGGGGAATTAGCAGATAATGGGATCCAAAGATTTGGAGAGAAAAGACGTTAGGAATTCACAAGAGCAGGGTAATAACCAATCATGGGTTCCAATGGTAGCACTGAACTAGGTCTGAAATAAAAGTGCCAGAGGTGTGAATAAAAGAAAAGGGCAGAGGAAACAATAGGTAAAAGAAGCAGCAATCCACCAAAGATCAGTGTAGAACATGACTGGTACCTGGGCCAACAAGATATCTAATATGAGAAGAAGGATGGAGGACAACTGAAAATGATTTTTACGGGTATTGACGAGTTTCAATCAAAGCTTAGTTGGCATTCCAGCAGTAGTCATTTATCACTACTTACTAAAATCATCTCATGCCACCATCTGCCTCTCCAGGAAATGTCTAATGCCATTTTGCCATTACACCTACTTTTAGAACTCATGTTACCTGCTAACTACCATGAGCTTCCTCTCCAGTCTCCACTTGATCAACTTCGAACAACTCCACTTTCTCCAAAATCAGCCCCCCAAAAAAAAAACTCTACCACTCTTCCTAATTTTCTTAGCGACTTAGTAGCTTGAGTATGAACGTGATATAAACAAGAAAATTCCTCGCCTGTCCCTTCTAGTCTGGCAATTGAATCCACTGACAAACTTTCTTTTACATTCTGGTTCAATATCCTGGCCCAGGAGAGACATACTTTCTTTTCCACAAGGCTAGCCATTTCTTAACTTTCTACACAACCAAATCCCGAAAATCTGATTATGTCCAAAAAGTGAGGGCAAGGAAGGTTAAAAGCCTATATAAGACCACTGAGCCAACTTTTTCCTATTCCTCATTCATGTATTTACAAGCAGTTTATCAATTTTAATTCTAAGGCGTGCAATTATCTACAAAATAAAAAAAATTATATTTAATGATTTCAAAATCTATCCAAGAATCATGCATAAGGAAATCCTATCATCAGCATGATGCATCCTAATTCCCTCTGACCAACACTACACCATTCAAAAGAATAAGTAGTTCAATTCTGCCAACATTGCAACTAAGGTTGCTGAAAATTGAGGAAAAAAAGTAAGAAAAAGAGAGGATCACCTTGATAAATATGACGTAACGCAAAATTTAACCCTAAAGAGGAAACAATCACCTTAATGCCATAATCAATAATGAGATATAAAGGGTTAGTCCAATGCACGAGACTCCCACTACTGCAGGTTTTGAGGAGGATTAGACGTAACACCCAAATTCAACTCCTCCATTTGAGACCAAGGCCCTTTTGCCATTGACACGATCAAGTGATGTGGTAACCTTTGCTTGGTTAGAGAAACATCTAGTTTAGAAACTTGAAACTAAGATTATAGGCCCCACATCATTCAAGAATACTTTTGCTTCAAAGAAATGTGGCCACATAGTAAGTCATATCTTAATTCATGTTTATTTTAGAGAGTATGCTAATGGTATGATTTTTATCATGTTTTATGGGGTTTTAGGAATTAAGAGTATTTTGGTAATTTTTGGAATTGACAATTGGACCAGATTTCATGTGGTCTTCAGATGGTGTAGAATAGTCTTAGTGGTCAAGGTTTCCAAGTTCCTAACTTTTATTTAAGTTTCCTATTATTTTTTTAATTATAAAAAAAGGGAAACTTTGAAACTTCAACCACTAAGACTATATTCTAAACCATATTTTAGAGTCCAAATCCTAATAGAAGTTACAAAAGTCCAACAGACTAAATATTTATGTACTCATTCAATTCAATGAAGAGACCGAAGAGTTGAAGATTTTTTTCCTGTGTGTTACACCTAACTTTGGTAGGGCGAAGCCTAATGAACTCTAGGTAAGAATGTTAGCTTCTTCTTCTTTTTCCTCTTCAACTTTTTGCTCTTTCTGAGCCTTTACAATCTAAAACCAACCCTTGTTAAACCCTTTGTACCCCCTAAAAATCCAACCCTAACCAGCCCAATACTTCCCTCTATGCAAGATTCAACCTACCAACCCAAACTTTTAAAATAAAATGCAGATTACTGTTCATGGGTAACTATTGATAGCCCCGAGACAAAACTCTACTGAATCATAAACAACCTTTAAACCTTTTCCATGTCCTTGTCCTTTCGTTTAACATCTATATCCATGAAGTACTTGCTATCCAGAAATTCCAACAATTAGTTTTATAGAATTTCTGCAACCTATCACTTTCAAAACCAAGACTATTCCAACCCTTTTTCCATCTATAATACCTGCAACCTTTTTCCACTTGTAGAAACCATAAAGCTATGAACTTTCCTTGATCTAAGCCCATCGCAAGATCAATTATAGGTAGTGTAATTTGAAATTTCCTAGGTTTGTCATACTTTAAAGTCAAATTAGGTTAAATTGCTATTCCTAATACTTAGTCTATGATCGATGGGGGAGATATCTGTCTCTTATACCAGCTCTAGGGATGAGAAAAGTGGAATTAGTGCCCCAGAAAACATCCACCAGGGAAGAAAATTTGACAAAACCAAGACGATGCCATCCTTTAAAGTACTCGAGCAATCCTAAATCATTCCCATTGTAAAGCCATCTAGACGGTAGGACATTATTGGCAGCATCCTCGGTATTTCTTCACCAAGACACCCAAGCGGATCAAGTTGGATAAAAATATTGGAAAGACCATCCCATATGTACTATCTAATTCACATATGCATTTTACATGTTCATTGTACCATTTTCCACACAGACTCAAAAGAAATTACATTTCTATCGCCAGAAATTTCAAAAGTTCAAATATCAAGAAGACAGCACAACTTAAGTTTGCAAGCTAAAGTTCTCTACTTATTACATTCGTGTTTTTCTTTTCTAAGAACTTGAAAAAATCCAAAGATGTTTGTTTCAACAATTTATGAAGTTGCCCTAAAAATCTCCATGCTTCCACAAAACTTACTCTGAAATACCCATCCCTTTCTTTATACAGACATCTCGTTTTCTTCAAGCTTGTAATATTAATATTTAAAATCTAACTACCATATAGCTAATTGAAGAGTATTTTTTTCAAGTTTTTAACCCACAAGCATCATTCTTCATATTTGCATTATCATGACCATCCAAAATGGAATTATGTCCCCCCCCACCACTTTAAGCAAATGGGAATATGTTACCTGTTCATAACAACAACATTTTAAGTAACCAATGGATATGGATATGGAAACTTCAAAGTTCAAACACATTGCACTAGTGGAAGACAAATGTATAAATAAATCAAATTAAACAGAATCAAACGGCAATTTCATGGATTTTAAAATTAAAAAAATAAATAAATAACAAAAGGATACACCAAGTAAAACCCATGAGCGAATGCCCCGGCCAACACAGCAGCGAACAAACGGTCCCTCAAAACTGGGTTACGTCGCAGCTGAATTCGAACTGAAAATGGAACACACACCCAAATGAAAACATTGAATGGACCGAACCAATAGAAGAAAACCACAATAATTGAAAAGAAATAACAATCAAACAATAAAAACTAATGGAAGCCTAAACAACAAATTAATTAACTTACTAAGAGGGAGAACAGGGGCATAAATGAGGGGTAGCATATACTTGAACGGAATTCCTCTGTTTTGTCTCCTCACACCAACCTGCCTTCAACCACAGTTTCATACATCCAAACTTCAGAAACACGAGAGATACGAAGGATCTTACATGGTGATGAACACATCAATCAATGTAAAATACATGCATATATATATATACACACACTAATATACATATCTGTATGATGTAGAGCACTTACTGGTTGGACGGATCGGGCTGTGAGGCCATCGAAAATTCAGAAACTAGAGAGAAGGTTTTTATTTTTTTTGGTTTGTTCCGCGAAAGCGATCGCGAGAGGCAAAATCCGATCTCTCACCCACGGTGATTAGGTGATTCTAAAGGTCAATTGATTTGGGGGTTTAAAAATTTACGAGTTTACCATCAACCAAAGCATTTAAACCCATGCTACAAACTGGGCAGCAAGTTGGGTGGGTCGACCCGAGATCCATTTCAGCCCAAAAAATTCATTCCCAACTCAACTCATGTTTAAATTTTTGGTAAATTATACTTACATTTTATGAGATTTTTAATAATTATATTGATATTTGATTTTTTTTTTACTTTACTTGATAATATATAAATATATTTTTTCAATTAATTGTTTTTTCAAAAATGATAAAAACACTCTTTTATGTTTATTTTTTTTCAAATTTTTAAATTTTGACCAATTTTTTATTTTCTAAATAAATATTAATTAAAACCTTAAATTTACTTTTATATAAAATAAAAAAATTTATTTACTTTTAATTCATTTTTATATAAAAAAAAGTCTTTATAAAAAATTAAAAAGAATTGATTAAAATTAAAAAAATGCAAAAAATTAAGGCTGCGTTTGGATAGTAATTCAATATAATTTTTTGAAAAATATTTTTCAAAATTTTGTAATTAATTTTTTAAAAACTATGAAAATGCATTTGGATATGATAATTTAAATTATAAAAAAATTAAAATTAATAACTTGTCAAACACATATATCGTATTTTGAAATTAAAAATTTGTTTTAAAAATATAAACAAACATAACCTAAATAAAATAAGAGGACAATTTTGTTATTTTAATTTAAAAATTTAACTGAAATGAAATATTTGTGTATTGTTAGGTTAAATAAGAAATATCGGTATAATTTTAAAAATCTCAAATTGTCATAAATTTTAGAAAAATTAGTGTAATTTATTCTTAAATTTATTTGTAATAAGTTTGTGTGGGTTGCCCAAAACAATTTAAATTAAGTTTGGCCGAATTTATGTAAAATAGAATACTATATATTTATATTTCCAAAAAAACATTGTAATCAACAAAATCTTAATTGAAAATTCAATAATTTCACTTGGATATGTTGTTATTTTCATTGTTTTTGGTTGTTTTTTTTTTTTTTTTTTTTGTATTTCTAGAATTAAATGGAAATTATTATTAAAATAAAACTTTTTAGTCTTTTTTATTTTTATTAAGTTCAAAATTTAAAAAGAAAACAAAAATATATATTTTTAATTATTTCATAAAAATGAGTTGTTTTCATAATTCTTTTTTGAAGAAAAAATATATGAAAACGCTCACTCAAAACCCAATTAATATTTTTATTTTTTGAGAATAAAAATATAATTTTTGGTAATGTAAAATAAAAAAAAAATCAATCTTGCAAGTTTGGATGAAAATTCAATTCAAATTTATTGTCAAGGAAAAAAAGTTTTATCTTGTCAAAAATTAAAGAAGCTCCAACACATTTATTAAAAGAGCTACTATATTTTTAAAATAATAAATGATATAAAATCACATTTTTCAATAATATACTAAAACATATATCATATTTTGATATTTCTTAATATTCTCTCAAATATATTGGCATTATTCGCATTAATGACCTTAATTACCTTTATTTAATGGCTAATAATATTCTAAAATCACAAAATATTTTGATAATTTGAAAGAAGTGTTGTTTTATAAATAAATAAAAAAATTAGATTTAAAATGTTAAAAAATAATATTTTATTAGAATTTAATTTTTGCATGGCTCAACTTAATTTTAGTATTGAAAATGCTTTTAAGAAAAATAAAAAGGAAAGGCACGTGGGAAACGTAGAGTGACTAGGGAATCTTCTAGAATATTATATGTTCAAATTAGTGAATATAATTAGTAGCTCAAAAAATATCTAGTGGACCATAGAGTCGCGTCAGCTTGAAGCCATCCCGGTCGCCACCGTCTTCTCTCCATAAACTCACTCCTCAGCCTCGCTCCTCTCTCTCTGAGCAGACAAAAGAAACTCTTCTGGAAGATACACAAATCAAAATAATCAAATCACATGGTCAGTTTCAATTCCAATCTCTCTCTCTTTCTGTGCAATTCTTGCGTTTGTTTTTTTTTTTTTAATTTTTTTCACTATTTACTCATCGATCTCTTGATTTCATGCTTCTATTCTTAGGGTTTGGAGTTTAGGGTTTATGCAATCGTAACTGTTTTTCTCGATTAGGATCTGGACAATATCTTCCAAAGTTAATAGTTTTTTCTTGAGAAAACTTTAAGATTCGCAAGAGGAAAGAAGTGAGAGGGTTTATTTATATTCTTTTACGGGAAATTTTTGTGGTAGCTATTTGTGCATTGGTACAAATCGGAGCCTTAGGTTTCTTTTTTCTTTCTCTGATTTTGTTTTTAATTGTGCTTGCAGGCTTTACCAAGTCAACAGACTGTTGATTATCCAAGTTTCAAGCTTGTGATTGTTGGTGATGGAGGAACTGGTATCTTATTTATCTATTTCATTTTTAGTCATTAGGTTTTTAATTTGTATAAGGTAAAATGGATGGAAAAGTTGCTGGATCTTTTTTTTTGCATCAACTTTTTTTGGTTGAACTTGAAACATAGTGTAAGTTAACTGAGTGGTTTCCCCAACCTTTGCAGTAAAATAATCGTTAAGTGTAGCCTTGGCCTTTACCATTTGTTATTACGAGAATCAAAAAATGAGGGAACAAGATGAAAATGCTTAAAATAGTGAAAATTTTTAAGCAAGTTTCTTCGCTTGCCTATAGATTTTCTTGAGAACCAAAATTTGTTTAAAGAAATCTCTCTTTCCCTTCTTCCAGCAGAAAAATTTTCAGGAAGTATTTATGGGTTGAAAAAATAGTTCATTGAGGTGTTTGATATATATGTTTTTAAGTAGTGTGCTGAAAGTTTTTGAATAATGCAGGGAAAACAACATTTGTGAAAAGGCATCTAACTGGTGAATTTGAGAAGAAATATGAACGTAAGTTATTTATTTATTGATTTATTTTCAAATGCTCCATCTTTATTGGGGTTTTTCATTATTTACTTCATGATATTGTTATAATTGTATTTGTATTCAAAAGAAATATATGAACTTAAATGAGATAATTTCCATGCCCTTTCTTTTGGGAATTTGTTTTGTTTTGCCCTTTTTTTTTTTTTTAAATTCAATATTGGCTTAACATGCGTGTATTTGTTTGTATTGATTTGATATATATTTCTTTCCATGCATACAGCAACCATTGGTGTGGAAGTGCACCCATTGGACTTCTTCACAAATTGTGGTAAAATTCGATTTTATTGCTGGGATACTGCGGGGCAAGAGAAATTTGGTGGCCTTAGAGATGGTTACTAGTAAGTGATTTTGCTGGAGTAATTAACGTTGTTTTAAACATTTGGATAGCAAAGTGTAACTTCTGTTTGTTTGTTTGTTTAGATTTCTTATTGGAATTTGTATCATCACAACATTTTGTTGGGTGGATTTGTTTTTGAATTTCCTCCAACTTAGCTCCTTTGAAGGTCCTTGTCTACATATTGCAAAATGAACTTCGATTTTGGCATGCAGACTTGAATTTATTTATTTTGGCATGCAGACTTGAATTTTGTTGAGTGTTCGTGCTTCTTAGCTTGTTGCAGTTTGTTTCTTTTCTTTTGCCTTAATGATTTTACTATGAATATGTCAAACTTATTGAGTGGGAAAGGTAGAATAATACGCAATCTTGCAAGCATCCATTCACATGCTATGAAGCTCGGATTTGAATATATATTTTTTATATGACTATAATAAAAATCTAACATTATTTCAATCAAAATTGGTATAAAAATACTCAAATCACAACAAATTATTAAGATATCAAATAATAAAGTCATTGAAAACATCTTCATTTAATCATAAACATTCATGATTCAAGTTCTAAAACAAATTTATTAACCACTACATAGAATATATATATATAAGGACGAGGAGAAAAGAGAAAATCGAAAAAATAGAAAACGTGTTCGGGATGTGTTCATAATTCAAGAAAAATAAAATAAAAAATTGGACATTTTTTTTTTTGCGCGTCCAACATAGATATTTGAGGCAAAATAGAGTATTTGTGCTTTATAGTTCACAGTGTTTTATTTTATTTTTTGGGTGTACATCTAAATTTTTTTATTCTTGGAGATGACAAACTTTTTTTTTTTTTTAGAGATGATTTACTGTGCTTGATTTATTTTCAATCATGGTTTTTGGGGTGGGATGATGCTCGAAAATTTCTGTAGTGCAAGTATGTTGAACATAATTGACCTAGATGCTTAGATCAGATATTGATTCTTTGATTGTGTTAATGAAATGCTCGAGTGGCTTGATGAGAGGAAGACAAATCAATTTTTTATTTAACTTTTGGAATGTTTATGGGATTATGGGACTATCAATTGCTACACCACTCCTACCCTCCCCCCGGCCCCTAAAAGGAGCAAAAAATATAAAAATGGAAAAAATAAAATAAACAAAAAGATTCTAGTCATCGGTAATGGGGGCATCTTCACCTCGTTCTAACAATTATATCATCTTTTACTTTGTTGGGATTTAACTACAAATCTCGTGCAGGGATTTGATCACAGAATCTTGTACAAAAGCGATCATTAAAATTCTAATGGGGTATGATTGATCTGTTCAAGCTCTTGTCAGCTAATTTTCAACTCTTCCTGACCATGTATCATAATTTCGGGCTGTTCGATTTAACATCATTGATTACATGTTTAGAACCTTGGCATGTATACATGGAGGGACTAATTGAGCTGCAAAAATTTGGGGTTTGTTCAGTAGGATTGGTTAAGGATTACAATCAGCAGTGGGAGTGGATTAATAAATAATTGAAATTTTGTAATGAAGTCTCTCTCTCTTTCTCTCTCTGATGGGGAACTTATCAATAAATGTGAAAATGTATTTTCCAGGTAGTCATTCGTTAAGAAGTCAACAGAATAGATTATATTTTATCCCTTGCCGTTAATGACTGGAATGGCCTTGTAATGTGGTTTTACATAGGCATGGTGCACTATCATTTGGATCTTTTGTATGAGTGATGTGCCCTAAACTAAGATTCATGACTCCAAGAAAGAACAAAGGAAAAGAGACCCCTCCCTTCCAATGCGCATGACATTAAGAATATAGATTTTTTTTTTGGGGGGGGGGGGGGGGGGGGGGTTACCAACAGTACAGCAGATATTTTTTTTGTTCTTATGGCTTTGTTGTGCTGAAAAATGAAAAAATGGAGCCTTATCATTTTATTTTCTCTGAGCTGATTTTCTGTGTTTGTTATCCATTCAGAGTCCATGTAAATTCTATCAAATTTTCTCTTGAGACAGCCACATTATAAACTTATGTTTTTTTGTTTTTTGGGCTCTCTTTCTTTTCCCCCCTTGTTTGTTAAGCTGGGAATTAATTGCTACTATTTCATTGTTGTCACCTCAATTTTGAACTTGTAATTGAATTTCATTTGATTGCATGAAGTTGACTTTGTTGTGTATAGATTATTACACTCGTGGGACTTCTCATATACTTTCTTAGACCATTTCCTTTGCACTGAACTTTTCTCTTTCTATTTGCAGCATTCATGGGCAATGTGCAATTATCATGTTTGATGTTACTGCCCGATTGACCTACAAAAATGTTCCCACTTGGCACCGAGATCTCTGCAGGTGTGATAAATATATTCTTTTCGTTGAAATTTCATCTCTCTTAGATTTCTTTTTGTGGGTTGTGGATTTTCCTTAATTAATTCCTTACTGTGATTATGGTCGTTAACTTATCCTTTGTGGCAATAGGGTCTGTGAAAATATACCCATTGTTCTCTGTGGAAACAAGGTTGATGTGAAGAACAGGCAGGTTAAGGCAAAGCAGGTTACATTCCACAGGAAGAAGAATCTGCAGTACTATGAGATATCTGCGAAAAGTAACTACAATTTTGAGAAACCTTTCTTGTACCTTGCCAGGAAGCTTGCAGGGTAATGGATAGATACTTTTCTGTTTTTGGTTGACATTTATTGTGGATTATGACAGACATTCATGATTGTTTTTATAATCGTAGGGATGCCAATCTCCATTTTGTGGAGTCTCCTGCACTTGCTCCTCCAGAAGTACATATTGATATGGCTGCACAGCAACAGTAAGAACTTTGTTACTACAGAATCTGCTGTATTGCTATATAAGTTCTTTGTTAACTTTTTTTAATACCATTTGGAACATCCATTTAAGGTTCTTAGACCTACAGTTACTTCGTGTTTCAGTACTATAGTCAAAGAATTAGATAATGGAAGTAATTACTCATTAAAATTTCCCTTTCTAATTACTCTTAATAATTTCTTTTCAAACATAACCAGAAAAAAGAAAAGAAAAGAAAAGAAAGAGTGTATTCCTGATTGTTTGAAAATTTTATATCTAATGTTGAAAACAATTTAGTTGCCAAATTGATTGAAATGAAAAATGATCAAGCAACTTGCATAAAGAATAGTCATAGTTGGATTCCTAACATTGTATATATTTGGGATGTGAAACCTTTCATGTCACCAATGGCATGAAACTTATGTTACCAGGGGGAAAAAATTTCACATTTACTAAAATTAACAGTGGGAGACACAAGTTCCTTCCCTTTGAGTTGCTTGGCGATAGTGAAAGATGGAGTAGTTGTGTGTAATTGACAAGGAATATTCCAGGAGATAAGTTAGGAGTGCATTTTTTGTTATCAAAAAGGAAAAGATAAGGGAAAAAAAAAGAAAGAAAATGAGTGCGTTATTTGTACTCTGATTATATTGACAATCAAGTTACTCATTGATTTCTTACCTCTGTAATTTTTACAGGCATGAAGCCGAGCTTGCTGCAGCAGCCAGTCAGCCCCTCCCTGATGATGATGATGATGCATTTGAGTAGAGGGCTTGGATTGATAGAGAGGTTTCTGAGTTTTTGAATCCTTTTTCTTGCTCCATTTACTTTGATATGCATCATCATCTCCCAAATTTTCAACTCTGTATTTAAGGATATATTAGGTGGGTTTTTTTATTGGTGATCATAGACCATACTAGCTATTTTACCTCTGAGTCTATGGCTGTGCTTGCCGTTGTGGGTGTGTTCCTTGGGCTACTATATGGATATTGTTTGAGCTATTTTTGGTTGAGAGTTCTGGTGCATCCATATATCTTTTCACCTTGTGTGATATTGAAATGATTATTGAATCACCTCTCTCTCTGTCTCTCCCCCCCCCCTCTCCACTGCATCCGGAATGCAGCTTCTACACTTCTGGTGTTTGCAATTCACAAATAGAGCATCTAATACCAATTACAATTCCATGCACTGTGTTCAGTTTCTTCAATACTCTGGATACTTTTGGGGTAATCTCTCCACAACTGAAGCTGTGCAAAATAGTCTGGGGAAGGAGATTCTGGTTTATAATCTGTCCATATGGCTAAGATTGCAATTGGTGGGTTCGGTTTCGGGTTATCAGAAAAAGAGAGGATAAATTACATTGGTCTCTTATGTTTTTGATAATTACATTGTCTCTTTTTATTTTTATTGATAACTTTTACATACATACTCTATAGTCTATTTTTTTTCTTTAAAGTGATCGAAGTGCTACTTTACTTTAGTTGTTTTATATTTCTTCAATTTTGATCAATTTTGTTTTAATTTTTAAATAAGTATTGATTAAAATATTTATGATTAAAAATAAAAATCAGTTATTAACTTTAAATTTATTTTAATAATTTGATCAAATGTAAAATAAAAAACATGACTTGGGTAATTTTATCATTTTGTAAAAAATTGAACTGAAGGGAGGTATGTATCTGTAGTTTGTTATTAAAGTAATAGAAAAGGATATTGTAATTTTAAAAAGTCACGAAAAATCTGTATAGAAATTCACCCCGTAGAATAGGTTTTAGCCCTCCGCGTAGGCCGTGACTTATCCAGTATTCATGGAAGTGGCATATTTGCCGACACCCAGGATGATTTTTCTCTGGGGTGAGCCCCTTGCCGACACCGACCTCCTGGTTGGTGAGGAGGGTGATTGAAGGTTTCTCACTATTACCTAATAATAACAATAGTAAAAGCAATCTCTATCTGAGGCAGGGGAGAAAAGTCCAATGGTTAAATTATATGGGTCCCCTTGAGTTCTAGGGCTATGTCCACCATGGTTCTAAGTGATGCTATTTGTTATGTTCATTTAAAAAGACATTCAAGAGCTCAATTTCCCTACAATAATTCATAGAAGGTACAGTCTGCAGTGACAAGAAGAATAGTCCAAGGTCCACCATATGTTTTGTCTTTGCACCTGATGCTGTGCTCTGTGATCTCTAATCATTTGTTTGTGGTTCATTCACCTTTTAGGCCACAACAATTTTATGTCTCTTGGGTTTAGTGCTCTTACATTCATGAGCCGAAAGCTGAGATGGGCTACTCTTTGGTCTCTTATTGTCCCTCTATAACTGTCTACCCCAGTGTCTATATATATATATATATATATTACACGCACGGGCACACATTTTATTTTCTCCCCCACACTTTCTCCTTGTTTTTATTATTTCAAAAAAAAAAAGAAAAAAAGAGATGAGGTATATATCTTGAAATAAATAATTCATTTGATCATTTTATTTGATTTTAATCAAGGTGAAACTACTAACTGGCATCACCTTATAAAAAAAAGAAGAGAAGGTAATAATAATTTAAGAACTAGCAAAACCTCGGAATCAATTCGAATGGAAAGGTTTTAGGAGTTATAATATATTTCGAGGTTTTAAGTTTGAGTTTTGACCTTACTCATGGCTCGTTTAATTCATAACATGTGCAATCTCATCTCTAATTGAAACCACTCGATCAATCTCATCCACTTGAAAATATGAGTAAAACATAGTAGTTCTAAATTTTTAGAATATCCTCCAATACAAAATATCATTTTCTTCTGGTCAAATCTATATTTTGACATTATTATTTTATCATTTTTGTTCTAACGGTGAATTTCGTAAACAATGCCATTTGAATGTGAGATAGTCTTTTGAATGTGCAAAACTTTCTATAACTATTCGATAACAAAGTTGTTGGGAGAATATTGGCCATTGGATTGAGATAACAAATGAGATAACAAAACTTATCATCCCTGCTAAATATAGTAGAATGAATGACATTACTATAATTTGACAGGCTTAGACAACAATCCATTGGAGTAATCTCTTCAAAGTCCCTAACTATATTTTGGTTATAACAAGTCAAATAGTTTCAAGGTTAGAATTGGTCTAATACAGTTGTTCCTCATATTTGAGAACGAGTTCCATAAGAGTAATGTTAGAAAGAACTATTTTTTCATCCTATTTTCTCACTCTTAAATACAAAATGTACAATTTATTATAATAAATTTACATGGGTAAACCCAACTTTATATAATTTGAGGTCTAAAGCGATGAATCGACAACTCTAAATGAGACATATATATATTTATTTACTTTTGTTATATAAAATTTAATTGTTTTCAACAAGAGAATGTTTATATTGAATGAAACTCTAATAATAAAGTTTTTACATAATTTTTTTTTACCTAATAATAAAATATTAGAGTAAAATACGAATAAAACTCTTTTAATAGAATTATGTTTTTTTATAGAGTCTTTATAGGGCTTTCAATAGAGTTCGATTTTTATTAAATTTAGATTTCTAATTTGATTATAATATAAATTCATAAAATTTAGGACATTTTGTAGAGTTGGACTTTTATTAAACTTAGACTTCTAATTTGATTATACTATAGATATATATATATATATATATATATATATAAAATTTTGAATCTTCTCTTTAAGTGGGAAGCCTAAATCGATTATTTTGTTGGCTTTTTGGTTAATTATACTATAGATACAAATAAGATTTGGGAGTCTTCTCTTTAAGTGAGACTTAAAGCAATTGCTTTGTTCGATTTATGGTTGAGTCGCCCCTGTACGTGGGTCATATCACCTTAATTATGTCTACAAGTGAAGAAATGGGATGAAAATATATGTTATATTTAAGGTAATTACACTAACCTCTTTTGAGGTTTTTATGACAATTATACTGATTTATCCTGAGGTTTTTAAAATTACACTAACCTTCCCTACTCTACCTGAAAATATACAGATACTTCACTCTTGTCAATTTTTTTTCTTTAAAATGACAAAACTACCCCTTTCATATTTCTTTTTTCAATTTTTAAAATTTTAACCAATTTTTTTTTTCAAATAAATATTGATAAAAACTTTAAATTTATTTTTATATAAAATAAATTTAAGTTATTTACCTTAAATTTGTTTTAAATAAAAAAGTTAAAAAGCATTTAAAAAAAGTTTAAAAAAATTGATCAAAATTAAAAAAAAAATGTAAAAATAAATAAATAAAATAAACAGTTTTGTTATTTTGAAAAAAAATTAATAGAAAAAAGGTATCTGCTATATTTTTAAGTAAAGTAAAGAAGGTTAATGTAATTTTAAAAACTTCAAGAGAAATCAGTGTAATTTACTCCTTAAATTTAACATTTTCCTTTCCATAATTCAAGTGTGAACAAATTTATCAACTTGATTTGAGAGTTGCTGCCAGAATTTGTGTTGTAACCACTCGTCAAGAAAAAGTGGTCCTTTGTAGTGGAGAAAATTAGTAGGCTAAACACTTTCTCGAGAAAATGAAATGAGAAAATTGATTATGTACAACGTTATTCAAGTTTTAAACTGTAAATTTTGACACAACAACATGTGAATTGTACAAGGCACAACAACAAACACATGTGCAACTTGGTTCAATGTGTTTCCTTCTGGTTCCCAGTAGGAGCAAAATCATGAACTAGCCATAACTCCCTTTGTTACCCAACTTAGCACAAGTGTCAATGGAATAGTCTCTATCCATGTCCCTTTGATCCACACCACAACTGACCCATTTGTTGTCACAGTGGACTGCTTACACTTTGCATTCCCACTACCCATCAACATCATTCCAACCAAAGGGTGGGCCATCAAAACTGATCTAACCTAAGCCCTTTTCCTACCATGTCCATTTCTATATGGTGGGGTGGTCTCTAAAGGACACTACTATATTTTTCAGGGGCCTCATTTCCCTAACAAAGGTCCCATTTAGACCATGTATGTATGTATGTGTGTGTGTGTGTGTGTGTGTATATATATATATATATATATGTTCCTCAGTCAATTTTTTTTTTTTAAATGACAAAATTAACTATTTTTTTTATTTATTTTTTACATTTTTTTTAATTTTGACCAATTTTTTTCTAGTTTTTTTAAAGATTTTTTTTATAAAAAAATAAATTTAAGGTTTTAATCATTATTTATTTGAAAATGAAAAAAATTGGAAAAAAAAAACATAGAAGGTGTAATTTTGCCATTTTGAAAAAAAAATTTGTTTGGTAAGAAGTATTTGTAATTTGTCAAGTAAAGTATGAGAGATTTATATAATTTCAAAAATTTTACGAAAGGTCAATGTAATTTACCCATATATCTATTAATTATATAATATATGAAGGTTAGTCAGCTTGTTTGCTTGAGTTGCTTGCTTAACGTGTTTGCTTCAGTTGTTTGCTTGACATACTTGCTTTATTCTCAGACTCATTTACTATTTTACTCTTAATTTACCTATTTTATTTATGAGTTATTCATTATATTTGTAATTAATTATAAAGTCAGTTATTATCTGTATCAATTCTTATCATATTAGTTACTGTATTTTTTTTTTATTTTTGTCACATATAAAAATATATGTACTTCTAGTTCATTTGTGGCTATAATTAACAATTTTGAAATTATTTTGGTGGATCAGATCCAACACTCGTGTGTGTGTAATGTGTGTGTGTGTATATATATATATATATATATATATATATATATATATGATTTGAAGGCAGCAGCTGTGACTTTCACTGTCGGTGGGTGGTCTGTATGTGCTGCCTTGCTAGCTAATCGTAAAACCAAATTGATCAAAAACCCTTCTGATTTATTTTCAAAAGTCATCTTCTACCTATTGCTGTTATCCTGAATGGACTCTCTTTGCCATGACCCTACTCTTGTTCCTTCTTTTCTGTGAAAATTGCCCATTCCTTCCTTTCCTTCAATTCTTTTCCTTTTCATCATTACTCATTTCCCTTGTATTTGATGTCCACATTCCATACATATTTACTTGTGTGTGTACTCTTATATGTTTAATATTGTAAAAAGAACAAGATTAATTAGGAATACTAATACAATAACACGATTCTCACACGATTTAGTCTTTGTATGACTAGAAAACGAATGAGGATTTTTAACCTATTTGGAATGTTACTGCATGTTTGTTGTGACTGATGATCGTCACAGATTTATTATATAAACAAAATCTCATAACTTCTTTCCATCATGAAAAGTTGTGCTCATGTCAGACCCTATACTACGTATGCTAAAATAATGATATGACATATGGTTCATCTTCAGTCTCCTAGTGCCAACATGTATGGCTACAAGTATAATGAAACTGTTAAATCATCGACTCTAAAAGCTTAAGTAGTTAAAGAGTCTGTAATTTTATTATTATATTTTCTAACATGTCCCCTCATGTGTGGTCAGTCGCTCTCTCACGTGCGGCCAGTTTGAGCCTACACGTGTTAATTCATATTTTTTAAGGTGATAGTGAGATTTGAACTCAGGACCTTTGACCTGCTCTAATACATGTTAAATCACTAACTCATCTAAAAGCTTAAACGATTAGAGAAAATATAATTTTATTATTATATTTTCTAACAGAAATTACATAAGTATTCATGAGTCCCATCATGTCATCACTCATCATCATTTGGTTTACTAATAATCAAGGAGTAACAGGCGAAAATAAGGAATTCAGCTTCTCTTCATTTCATTTGAATCACACTTGTGGAAGAAATGCATTCTTTTCATTTCATTTCAAATAGAGAGGTCCAAAATATGCATGTACATACATATTCATAAAACTTATACAGTTGTTTTAAACCGGGAGGAGATATTCCCACTCTTCTATTATGCTCACGCACTCCAAAATTTCTGTCAATGATTGAGGAACGTTTTACCTTTTTGGAGTGTGGGAGTACAATGGGAGAGTGAGAGTAGTAATATTATATATGCATCTATATATAAGTATATAAAAATGTAATTATGTGGGTGGTACGTCACATGGCCCATCACGTGACAAAACCAAAATATAAAGAAAGGAACACCTGAGTCCTCTCATGGTAGGGTATAAGGTGCATGATGATGATTTATATGAGATAAAAATCAAAAAAGCATGACCCTTTCTTTCACGAAAACATGTAACAAGACATGTTCTGCAACAGTGGCATGTGCTTTCATATAAACAGGGAAGAGCATAAATGGGAGGATAGGAAGCAACTGTCTTTGTCTATGCCATATGCATGTATTGATGATGGAATTAAGTGAGTAGGGAAACCCCTGCAGATTTCATTGCTACCAAGCACTCCATTTTTCTTCTCTCTCTCTCTCTCTCTAGCAGGCAAGATCATTAAGGTTCTACAACTTCTACTATGTTCAGATTTTTGGCCCATCTTTCTTGTATATATTCTTTGGAATATATATATATATATATATATATATGTGTGTGTGTCTGTGTGTGTGTATTGGTTGCGTTGATTTTGATGTTTCCATGACACTGTCTTACTAGCATTTTATTGTCGGCATGTTTAATTTTTTTCCAATTATATTAAAATATGTGCTTCCATATTTGGATTACAGTTATCTTATGACAAAATGAATCTCTTTGCTATTCATTTCAGAGACATATTTACTATTGTACTATTCATGTTTGACTTGTATATATTCAAATATTTTAAAATAAATTTTTATGGAGAAAAAAACAAACTAAATTAGAAGATATTGGTGCTGACTGTGTGTGTAATGATATATATATATATATATATATAGAGAGAGAGAGAGAGAGAGAGAGAGAGAGAGAGATGTGCATGGAAAATAGAGGAATTAAAGAAATTATATAAGCATTAATTCTAATCTACTTTGAGTTATTGGATGCAGGTAAAGAAGTCATGCAACGTTTTGATTATATAAAGCCAACTAATTAATATTATTATATTATATAATAGAATCCATTAATCTTCTTGCTTTTTTAGAAGCAAAATTATTAATTTTATTTTTATATTTAAGTTTCCAATAACTTACAATAGATAATACATATAGTTAATCTATTTAATATTTCTTATGACATAGTTTAGTATAACTAAGTAAGTTTCTGTTTGATTTTTTTGGGTATTTTTTTCATATCCGATTTATATTTTCCAGTAGACATTTATTATTAAAAATACTTGCAAATTAAACAAACACACATTATAACGAAGGACAATATACCATCAACTGTATAAATTAATATCTAGAGAAAAAAAAAAAAAAGAACCTAGCACTTTGAAAACAAAAATAAAAAATAAAAATTGAGTCATTGCAGTGTCCTCTTGTAAGCAAAAAAATAATATTTTAGAATTGTTGTAATGATTTTATATGGATAATTTTGTAATTTTCAACATCATAACAATGAAATCCATATGTTCCAGGGGTATTTTGGTCATTATGGTAATATATTTTGAAATTTTTTTGGATGAGGGGTAGTTTCCTCATGTTAGGAAAGTTATTACATTATTTCCTCCCTAGGGGTATTTTCGTAATTTTTGCATTTTGACCCCAAGGACATTTTGGTATTTTTCTACATTCCAAGGACATTCTGGTAACTTCTAGGGTTTTCTATTCTTTAGGGGTACTTTGATAAATTTTAGCAATTTCTCACTTTTGAGGAGAGTTTTGATAATTTTGACACCATATTGCATTTTTTTAGGATATTTTAGTAATTTTGGCATGATCCTACTGCTAGAAAACCATTTTAGTAATTTAAGGGTATTTTTTTGTATCTTCTATGATATATTTTTTTTATTGTGGGGTATTTTGATAAATTCAATTTCTTAAGAACAATACGGACAACTTTTTGTGTCTTAAGGACAATTTGGTCATTTTTATGCAATAGGGATAATTTAGCTATTTTTCACCAAATTGAGGCCATTATTGATCAACTTAGATAATAATTATCTTAGGATTTATAATTTTTATTTTAGGTTAAATTAGATTTATCTTAAATCTCATTGGTCGACTAAGTGTTATCTTAATTTTGATTGGTACACGAATTGTAGGCATTCATGTGATTGGACCACATGATTTAGATTTTTTATTGGACCATTAGGTATTGGGTGGATTGTGATTGGTCCATGAATAATAAACATTCATATAATAGTTTCTTAATTATGTACGTATTTGGTGGGTTAGGTTAATTAGGATAATTAGTCTCATCTTTGTAGACATGCATCTGATTGGTTAGTAAATCATTTTCATATTTTCATTTTAGATAATAACTTAGGATAACGATGGGTAAGATAGTGATTATATCTATGCTGACCACCTTCCCATTCCGTACTTCAATTTTCAAATCTAGGATTTTTCTGGTTGTAATCGTAGATGGGTTATTCTCTATATTTTTCTTATTAATCAAGTTGTAACCCATTTTGGGAATTTAGAATGTAACTAGGATCAAAAGCCATATAATTCTCAAGTTTTCTTGCAAGTCTTTTTACAAGTATTTTTTTAATGAGTTGTAACGGATTTACTTATTTAATTATCCAGAACAAATTTGTGACTCCTTTTCGATAATCCATGTCAAGGGCCTTTTCTTTGGGAGTCTCTAGACAATTTTCATGTGTAATATGGGTGAATTTTCAAAGAAGAATTTTTTCTCTTGGAACTCACAAGGGTAATGCTAAATTCTATATTATCCAATAGTTAAAAGACCGTACCCTATATAAGGTTGAGCTTATAGTAATATTACCCTCTTGAAAATTTAATTTTTCAAGAATAAAGTATTTAACTGAAGCAGACAGTGGTTCAATGACATTACTTGCTCATTCTCAGAGGGAGAAATCAACTTCAAGTTTCTGTATAGCTCAATAAGAATTTTTTACCATCAAACCTAACAATTAGCTAAGCTTTCAAAAAGAAAAAGAAGAAGATAAAGTAATTAATGCTTTTAATTGATTAAAACGTTCATATTAAATTCAGAGAAGATTATTATTCAAATATTTAATATGGAGTAGTACATTGAACTTTCAAACTTAACTCATATTTTGGGACATGTCCATAAAAAATGGCTCTTAAATTCATTATTTGGGCCAGATTTAACTACTAAACACAGCACATCAACCTAACAAATGCTAATTGTACTACCATTTATATTATGAATAATAAATTTTTTTATGCTTTGCTAAGACAAGATATTGGAAAGCTAATTCTAAATTTTAAAATAATTTAATTTTTAATATGCAAAGGGCATTTAGTGAACAACTGAATTATTAAAAAATAAATTTCATAAAATGTTATTAACAGATATTTGTAGAAAAGAAGAAGGGGGAAAATATTTGTTAAAAATGGTAAATTATACTGAACTCTCTTATTTTTACTGACAAATTACAAATATCCTTTATTAGTCAATTTTTTTTTCCTCAAAATGACATTACTGCACTTTTCATATATATATATTTTTTTGTTTCTTTTAGTTTTGACTAATTTTTTCTACTTTTTTTAAAGAATTTTTTTATTTTACATAAAAATAATTTAAGATATATAACTTGTTTTCATTTTATATAAATAAATTCAAGGTTTTAAATAATATTTAAAAATTAGTCAAAATTAAAAAATGTAAAAAAAAAAAAAACATAAAGGAGGTAAATTTTTCATTTAAAAGAATTAACCAAAGAATTTTTTTTTTTTTTATAATTTGTCAATTAAAATAAAAAGTCCAATATAATTTTAAAAATATTAAATAAAATTAGTATAATTATTAAAAATATCAAAAACAGTGAGTATGACTTAGCCTTAGTTAAAATTAATAATTGAAAAAGACAAGTGGTGGGAAAGAGACATAAATAGACGAGGATGGTTTTAAAGGGACAAAACATGGGGGCATCAAACGCAGCGCTTAGTGTTAGCTATATAACACACACACACACACACACACACACACATATATATATATAATAGTTTTTGTGGGATACATTAAAGAATAAATTCTTGGGAAGGTTGAGATAAGGTAAAATAGTCATCATAGATGGTAGTGAAATGTAATATTATTAATTAAAATAAAAAAAAAAAGTGAAAACACAGACCCTCGATTCACGAGAGGTCCAAAAAAAAGTACGGATTGGCCTTCTCTGATTCTTACTCTCACTGCCAGAGTTTGTTATCTTTGTACTTTAAAAATAAAATAAAATAAAAACTCTACCCTTCGATTTTCTTTCCCACTTTTTAGAAGCATGTGATTGCGATTCTCTTTCTTCATTTACACTTTTGCCCTTGTAAATTTTCGTGTTATATAAATACATATAAGAAATAATTACACAATTTTTTTGTGATAATTGACGATTATAATTTTTTTTAATTTCTAATATTACATTAACTGCTCTTGCTAAAATTATCGAGAGATAGAAATTAACAAAAAACATGACTTTATTATTTTATTTTTAAAAATAATTACACCGATCTCTCATGTAATATCTGATAATTACAAAAACATTTAGGGAGGTTGATGTAATATACAACAATATTTTAGTTATATAAAAGAATTTGATTAAAACCCTAATATTGTAAATAACGAATTTTGTATGGAATAGAGAATTTGTATATTGTCAATACAATAGAAGAATGTCAGTGTAATTTTAAAAAATAGGAGAAAGTTCTTATAATTATCAAATAACTCGAGAGAAGTACAAATAATCATTCGTATGGTCACTCCATGTCATCGTTTGATATAGTATAACTCTTTTTCACAATTTTTTTTAAATTTTATTAGTAATTTAAAAGGTTATAATATTTGTGAGAAACAATTATATTATATTAGATAATAACATAAAGTGATCTCTAACATTGAACAATTCCTCTTAGATTAAGGTTTTTTTTTTTTTATCATAGTTTTGTACATTGGTCACCAACGATAGTTTAAAAAAGGGCTTTATTTAAGTATTTATATTTGTGTACAAATATTCCATAAAAATACACTAAATTATCATGTGTGTTGTGTTTAATATTTTATTTTTGTACAATATATTTCAAATTCAAAAACAAAGGAAAAAATTGCTTTAAGTAGCTTATAGTCAAAGTAAAATTTTCACTCTTTATAAACATGAATCCTAAGTAAATATACCTTATATTTTTAAATTTATTTTTTACTCAAATTAGTAGATGTTGAAATTTGAATCTCGTTGTGTGTTTTGATGTATACTCAAGTCTCTGCTGAGTTAAATATTATATATATATATATATATATATACACACACACATGTACTTGTATTATTCGAATAGAACCTCAGTCTAAAATTAGTTTATTTAGAGTGGACAGTAGATAACAAATATGAATGATAGAATTTCATGATAATCAATCCGCACGTAAGAATACGAATATTTAATGAAAAAAAAATGAAATGTAAAAAATTCATTACCGCAAAATCTAGTAGTAAACAAATCTAGTTACAAGTATACAAAGTCTCAGACCAAAAAACTAGCCTATCCAAATCACATGAGTAATACACAACTTTTAGCCAAACTATCCTAATCTATTGCTCCTTTAGTAACGACATGACTCACATACCACAATTTTGAACTATCCTATTTATTAAACAAGGTTTGGCTTAACATTTTCTCGTACATTGTTCAATAAGATATTTAAAAATTTGGGACGCTACAGATATAACAAAAAATAATACCTTTGTTAAGATCATGACACATCAACATTAAGTTGCGTACGTCCTCATTTCGGATTTGAGATAGTCAAGTTACAAAACTATAGATTTGGATAAATGAATCTCTAAGTAAGCTTGATAAGCACATAACGAACTCATTCTTTTAAGCTGGTTGGCTGTAGTATTGATATATGAGCAAAATATTTCAAAACTTTGTATATGCCGAACAAATCTATCAGTTATGACAACAAATTTAGAATTCCTATATACTCCAACAATGAAACTGCTACTTTTGTACCTATCCGATTACTATGGAATTCCATGATTTACTTCATAAGAGATTCTACCAAAAATAACGACCAGTCTACTATATAATGGAAGCAAGGTATGCACTAAAACCCTAAGTCTAATTCTTATTGAATTCTTGATAAACTTTTTGTTTCCTAATTCTCTGACTTGATTATTGAAGTGGTTATAACTGGAACCTCTCTGGTGACATATTTTAATCAAGGATCTAACGACCGATCACCAAATCCATTCTATATTTTATCACAACACAAATTATAACAGCTCAGGAACAAAATTTGAAAGGATAATGATTCCTAAACAATGAAATGACAAAAAGAAATTTTATAAAAAAAAAAAAGTGATGGCCACTCTGGTGACCTATTTTAATATTTTAATCCCTTTTTATTTTGCAAAAATTCAACAGACGATTTCAGTCGTTCACCAAATTCATTCTGTATTTTACCACTGCACGAAGTATAACAATTTAGGGAAGAAAACTAAAAGGATAATGTTTCCTAAACAATGAAAATGACCTCAAAAAAAAAGAAAGAAGAAAAGGTGATGCCTACTCGGATGACCTATTTTAATCCCTTTTACTTTGCAAAAATTCAACAGACAATTTCAGCCATTAACCAAATTCATTCTGTATTTTACCCCGACACGAAATATAACAACTTCGGGAAAAAAAAATTTTGAAAGAATAATGGTTCCTAAACAATGAAAATGATAAAAAGAAAATTCAAGAGGGATAATTTGGTAATTTGGGAGAAGAAAACAAACAATATATAGCTGGAAGTGTGTAGCCTATGAGTTGATGTAACAAAGAGCTCTTATATGTGGGTGGGAGTGTAAAGCAAGGTAATAAAATGATTGGATAACACGTGGCAGGGCTTGATTTGACGTGGCAGTGGATGTATGGAAAAAGACAAGTAAAGACCCGTCACACCGTTGATTGCGTGGACGAAAACTCGTTATACGTTAGGGCAGCCTCTGATTTTTCTTGTCAAACTAGTTGTTGTCGTGGACAGTCATACAACCTAATTTATAATGTTATTATATTATTATGACAAAGGTAAAAATTAGTCCAACAATAACTAATTTGACATATGCCGTGGAAAATTGGTATGAAAGAGACACAGCATGTGTGATATGATTTTTTATTTTTATTTTTTTAAGTATAACAAAGTATATATAAAAAATATTTCACTATCACAGGTTTTATATATATATATATATATATATATACAAAACTTTGATTTATATACAAAACTTTAAAATCAAAGATATGATAAAGTTTGAAACTGAAGTAATATGTGAGATTACATAATTTTTTTTTTTACAGGTATAATTTAAATTCGAGACTTAGCAAATATGATACAATTTTTCTCATCCCGTTGTTGTATTTAATAAAAGAAGATATGGTAAAGTTTATGGAAATTGGTTTGTATATAGGTTCATAAATATGACAATGCAAATAAAATTATATATAAGCTTATGTTTCAATTCCAAGTTTCAAAAAAATTTCTCACCGTTCTAATTTTTATTTTTTTAATGGAATTTTATACTTTTTTGATTTCTATTCATACAAAAATATATGAAATATATATTGCTAGTGTATATATGCAATACACTCTTCAAGAATTACTAATCAATTTGCATATCAAGTAAAATGAGACATAAATTGAGAATCTTTTAAAAACACGGTAGGTTTTATACATAATTATTTCAAAATTTTAGTTTATATATGACGATTTGTAGTAAACCCGTATCATAGATTTACAGGACAAAAATGTAAGAATTAAAATCTAGAAAGATCTTGTGAAAATATATTAAAAAATTTTAGAACATTTATAATGATAAAAAATAAAATTTTCTAAAGTTTGGGAGGTCAGTGCCCTCTGCCTGTATTTGCCATTGCTTACAAGCAAATGAGATATATCTTTTGACTTGCGAATAGTTAGAGAAAACATTTGTATTTTTCTTTGAAATGATTGTTTTGATTTGCAAATCTTGTGATTGATACAAAATTGATTGTGAAATGGGTTGATTGACCACCAAACCATTCATCTTATGAAAATGTTGATATGTTTTTGACTTGATGGATTTGTCATAGAAATCATCCCAAATGATGGTACTTTTAAGATTTACCACTCATTTAGAATAATTAGGCATTAAGAATTTATTCATGAAAGGCTACCACTTAGACTATAAACAAGGTTTGAATTTTTTTACAAAAGGCAATTGAAAAGTTTTTTTTTTCTTTTTGTAAGTAATGGAGCTTTTTTTTGTTAGGTTTTGCTATAAATGGAAGGACAAATGGATTCATACTTTTTGAATGGCTAAAAAGTATGTGGGGTTTGCTACAAATCCATGTTTGAAGGATGCAATTGAGGAGAGGAAAAGATAAATGATATATGGTGGGGTTGGGGGAGGGATTTGGTTAGGTGCATATCCCTTATTTTTCTCTTGTTTGCTTGTCTTTGCCAACTAAATATTTTGATCACTTCTCCAAGTTTCATCACCTAAGAATTTTCATGGAAAAATCAAGTCATATGATCCAATTATTGTCAATTATTTCATTGCATATGGGTCCAAGTTTATCATTGAATCTCAATTGGATTAACCCCTCTTTTATTTCATTTTTTTTCCTCAATTTGTTGAGCCATCTCTTGGAAATGAATGCCCCATGCCTAGATTTTGAATTGTTTTCTTTCTTATACCTTTGGTTTTATAGGCTTACTTTTTAGGTTCTTATAATCAAGCCTACCACACCACAATTTTTTAGCAATAATTAAATATTTTTCCTTTTTTTATTATTATTATGGGACTACTAATAATGATAGGATTTTGCATCCAAAGGTTGGAATTTCAATCAACATCTAAATCTCCCTATATTTTGACCACTATATGGCATACTACTTACTTTCACTTTCATGTTTTTAAAGGTTCAAATCGCAAAAATAATTTTTTTCTTGTAACGATAAAATTGTTTAAATCTAATTCTCGTTGAATACTGCAATAACAAGAGTCTTGTGCATTAGAATTGTCATTTTAATTATAAATGTCAAATCCTAAGTAGAGTGCTCGTTTGAATGAGCTGAAAAAAAAATATGGTTTGAATTAAACAACAATTTGAATAAGTTGCAGTGAAAAAATGTTATTTGAGTTATGTTATTGAGTGTTTGGATAAATGTATTTTATATGTGTTTAAATGATATTGTAGTATTTGAATGAGTTATTAATAAGTGTCATTATACTATTTTCTAAAAAATGTTGTTTTAGATTAAGTGTGATTTATTCGTCGAACTAAATATCTAACAAATTAAAAGAAAATTATTTTGAACTTGAAAAAATCATTAAACACAGACTAATAAATTGGACCAAACACAACCATAATTCAAATGGACTTTTTTATACTAGAATTATTAGTGTACTTGGAGAATTCAAATCTCTTCTGCTAAAAAATGAATCCCTTTTCCCATCTCCTAAAAAACAAGACATATGAAAACAAGCATATAAATCATTATTGAATAGAAATTTCTTCAAATAAAAAACCCCTAACTGTCATAAATACAGTTGTTAGCCCATATTTAACTAACTGACAAAATAATATGCCTTTTTCTCCTCCAAAAGTGCAACTGGTTGCCAGCTTTTCTGGTATCATCTGACATTTAAATTTAAAAAAAATAAAGGGATAAAAATGAAAAAGTATATGATAAAATGGATAGATATTGCAAAATGAAAGTACTTTCATCACCAGCAGGCTTTCTTGGTTGGATTGTTTTGGTTATTTTCGAAAACTCCACAACTTGTTTAAGTGATTGCATATTCTACTTTGTCCTCTTGTCCTTTTTATATGGCAGAGGAATTCTCTTTTGCAAGGAAAAATTTGATTCTATAGATATATATTACACTACTTCATACAAAGAAATTTCATTTCTCTCAGCTCAACAGGAATTCAAGGACAGCTCAGATCTTCCTTGAAGTATTCAACCAAATGCAAACTTGCAGTGATGATTTTTCACTCTCCTACAAGATTACAAGCACGAGAAGTCTTATCCTATGTAAGAGGGGTAACTAAAGGATTAATTACATGCAAGAGAGGTCTTATCCTATGTAAGAGGGGTATTTTAGTTACCCGCGGCGCCAGAATTTTAGTGATATTGTTGGTGCGTCTAAGTTATGCGAGCGTCTGATGCGTACTCGTGACTCATATGTACTAATGAGATTGTAAATTTCAAATAGAGATGACAATTTAACCTGTATCGTTAGAAATCTGTCAACTCCGTTCCTAATAAAACAAATTTGAGAAAAGTTTTTTCTACTCTATTAGAGTTTGGAGCGGATTTGGAAGGAAGTCATTCAACTCCGATTATATAAAATAAAATAATAAAAGAGTTTTGTGTGCTACATAATTAATATTTATAATAATATTTTTTCGTCACCCATTAAAAATTTATACAAATTTAATACAGTTGTATTCTTTAAAAAGAAATAATATAATTTTAATTCTTTATTTACATGCATATTTTTTATTTTTATATTATCACATGTAATATTTTGTTTAAAATATATTAATTATAATTAATTTAATAAAATAGGGTAAATAAATAAAAATTTAAAAATAAATGGAAACCCGCCTATGCATATCACGAGATTTACACGAATTTGAAAGAAATTTTTTTTTTTTTTGCGGAACGAGGATTGAAAATGGAGTACCCGCGCCATTGCCATCCCCCAACTACAAGTGATGTTAACATCAACTCTCCTATTCAATAGCTTGTTTATTTTTTTTTGGGGATGTATAATGATTTAAAGTGAATTGTAAAAAATTATTACAGATGACTATGAATCTAAGTAAGAAAAATCCTCTCAATAAAGATATGAGTTTTAGGATCATTATTAATATTTTAACTCAAGAATCATTTTTTTATGTAATGGTAAAATATTTGGATAGTCAAGTATGAAAATACGAATTTGAGTTTAAGAGTAGACATCTTGTGGAAAAACATGCAATATCAAATGTTTGATACTTTTTTGTCTAACCCTACTAATTAATTGCATTTATTAATATTACTGTAATATTTTTAAAATTCGATTATGTTACTGTAAATTCGAGTGCACATGAGATCGAGTATTTTAATTATTAATGGTTGGAATAAATGGAAAATCAATTATAAATCATCTAACAGTTAAAACACATTGTATCATATGTATTCAAACTTATTCTAATATTATCCAAATTTTGTATTATACATTATTTGTTTGCTAGAAGTAATAATTAGTTACATTGATGACATGGGAATTTCAAGTTTTCAACAACAATTACCCACCTAAGTAGAGCCAATTGAGAATGAATTGTTGAGCTCATTGATGATATATTATTGTTTTAGCATAGGGTTCTATTCTAGTTGAATGATTTGGGATTCATTGGAGTTAGACCATAATCCAAAATTCAAAGGTCCTTAGGTCCTATAGGATAGGGCACACGGCTCCACCTTATGATCTTATGTTTCTTTTTTATATTAAAAGCTATATCTACTGCCCTTTCCCCCTCCAAACTTATCCATTCTTCAATTTACTTTCTCCAATCTAGCCATGAAGTAAACTGTCCAACTATATTTGTTGAACGTGAGACAGTACCCTAGCTAGAACCCCCACAACTCCAAATTGTAACCGTTGAGTTTGGTTTTTTGAAAATGTAGGACCCATGAAGGGGCACAGGGCCCAAACATGTCTTGGGACTATTAAGACAAGATTAGGGAAATTGCCCTTCGGGTGGGCACTCAATGTTGGGTCAACCAAAGCATATTTCCCCACCAAAAGCACAGAAAGGAACCCTTAAATAGACAGCCTTGTTCCCATGTGCACAAATTTAAGAGCAACATTCCAAAATAACAACCCCCTTTGTGCCCTTCTCTCTACCCTTCCAAACCCATCTTTTCGGGAACAAGCAAAGAAGATATATAAATCCATTTCTCTCCCTTTCTCTCTCATCTTCTCCATTTCCTAATTCATTTTTGGGGCCTAATTCTTCTTTTTGATCAAGACTAATGTTACTCTGCGCTCGAATTTATATGAAAACTAATTCTTATTTTTGATTAGATTAATCTTACTGTCAGTTAGAACTTATATGAAATTTGAATGTTTTAACTATTAAATGACAAAAGAATTAGCTCTAAACCATCTAATAATTAAAACACACAGTCACATATAAATCAAACTTATAATAGCATTATCCTTTTGACAAATCTGTATTACATTATCCTTTACCTTATGTACCATTACTACAAAAATATCTTCTAAGATTTTTGAAATTACACTGATCTCCCTTACTTTATCGGGCAATATACAAAATATTTCTCTCTAGTCAATTTTTTTTCTTAAATGACAAAATTGCCCCTTTCATGTTTTTTTTTTCAATTTTTTAAATTTTTACTAATTTATTTTCATTTTCCAAATAAATATTAATTAAAAACTTAAATTTATTTTTACATAAAATAAAAAAATCTTTAAAAAATTTTAGAAAAAATTGGTTAAATTTGAAAAAATGCAAAAAAAATAATAATAAATAAAACAAGAGGGGCAATTTTGTCATTTTGATTAAAAAATTTGACTAGAATGTGACATTTGTATATTTTCAAGTAAAATAATAAAGATCAATATAATTTATAAATCTCAGAGGAGGACAGTGTAATTGTTAAAAATTTCAAGAGAGCTCAATGAAACTTATCCAAATATCAATGTTGTGGTTAGTATATAACTAGATAAATGATTATATAAGAATGTTAATATTTATTTTGGTTGTATATATTTGGTGAATACATTTTCTATATAATACACCAATATTGATAGTGAACTATAAGTTGAAAATTAACATTATATGTGATATTTTTTTTTTAAAAAAAAACCCATAAGTTTTTTTTTTTTTATTGGGTTGATTATGATACTTATGGAAAAACAAAACTATCTAACTTAGCTGCCGGCCATTTGGTAGTGAATCAAAATCATTACGTTGACTTAACAATTTTTCATATGCAATTATCTATATTACATATATAAATCGAATTTCCAATAACATTGCCTTATGTAATATTATTACAAAATATCGATGTTGTGGTTAGTATATATATATATAACTAGATAAATGATTGTATAAGTATGTTCATATTTATTTGGGGCTGTATATATTTGGCGAATACATTTTCCATATAATACATCAATATTGATATTGAAATATAAGTTGAAAATTAACATTATAGGCGATATATTTATAAAAAAAATTCCTTAAGTTTTTTTTTTTGTTGTTGATTATGATGCTAATGGAAAAAAAAATTATATAATTTATCCCGTTTGGTAGTGAATCAAAATCATTATGTTGACTCAACAATTTTTCATATGCCATTATTTAGATTATCTAATATATATATATAAGCATGCTTAATTTTTCATATTCTACTAGTCATGGCATGCGCAAGGAAATTTCGTTTTTACAAATTTTGATTAACAATACTAGGTCAGAGGTGGATATATAGATGAAAGAGGAGTAGGTGATTACTGTAGACTGGAGGTGACTTTGCAACCATTTCCATATTAAGAAGCAATTGAGAGGCTTCATATATAGAAATTCCTACAATTAATATAGTAGTTAGCCATTTGATGTCATCTGGCATGAGGTACTTGATCAAAATGTGAGAAGAGAGAGAGAGAGAGAGAGAGAGAGAATCATTTAAAGGATTAGATTTGATGGTTTTATTTTATTTTAAGGAGGCGATGGGGTATTATGGGTCTAAATTTTTTCAATATAGTAAAAGGTTTAGTTATTCTTCCTTTCATATGAAATGAAATTCTAGAGAGGTGAGTTTCACTCTGTATTAGATGGGGCTCTTATGTATCTGGATCCCCTCCAGTGTAATAGAGATGTTTAGTTCATCCTCTTCTCACATAAGATGAGATCATAGAGAGGTGGGTTCCACTCTAGATTCAATCTTATGTGAAAGAGGGATCGGGAGTATTATGCATATGCATCTGATTATCTTCAGTATAATAGAGAGGTCCAATTTATAGATAAGCGAGCTCCACTCACACAAGATGAGATCATAGAAAGGTGGACTCCACTTTAGATTTTATTTCATATGAAAGAAAGATGGATTGGACTTCTCTAGTATACTGGGGAGAATCTCAATCCGGATATCATAATATATGAATTACAATCAATCAATCAACTCAACGCTCTAATATATTATAATTAAGAACCAATCAACTATAATTATTCATACACAACCTCGCAATATGGGACCTTGAAGCTTATATCCTTCCTTATAGGAAGGTGAGACTCGAAATCATGATTTTCTCTTTGAAAGAGGGCATGAGTGGTCAACTGGACTAACTTCGGTCAGTTAAATTTGATAATTTTTTGTGTAGTACAAGTTGGCTTAATTAGATTGGTTTTACAATCCATGTGCTTTGCACTCTTTTGCTTCCTACAATTTTGTTTTTTGTCACCATTTGAAGAATGATTTAAGAAAATGCAAACTTGTTCAATTTGATTGAATTGAAAAAGCTCACACTCAACATGATATATTTAATTAGAGAGATATGATGGAAAATTTATTTTCTTTTATTCTAAAACAAGGAGTCATGACAAGATTACATCATTAAATTAATTAGTTTTTATTTATTTGAGCAAGGAACTAATACCAATGTTATTAATTAAAAAAAGAGTCATCTTGCAACATTCCCTCTAATTATTTTTATAAAACATAGTTGTAAGCTTAGCCTTTTTTTATTGCTTCCATAACTTGTCACATATGCATCAACCGCATGAATTTCTAATTTGATAGCACATATACACATACACAAACACACACACACACACATATATATACACACATACATATATATATATATATATAATATGTTTAAATATACACCTCATGCCTCTCTGTTATCCCCCAATCATACCTTAAATTTGACATTGTATATAGTGACAAAAATGTCCTCGCATCCAAAAATGGAGGGTAATCATGAAAATGTATTATTATCACATACTAAAATACCCATTCATTAAGGAATTTTTAGCATTACTTAATTGTTAGTGTCTCTTTTAAGGAAGGGAACTTTTCAAAATTAGAATTATGTTAAAAAATATATAGTTAATTTTAATTAAAAATTATATGAATAGTGAATACTATTGGGGAAAGAGATGGTGAAATCCCAATTCCTCACCTAAAATTTCTATGGGTGGAATACAATCTAGCTGGTAATTTTTTTAAGATTAAATTAAATAAAAAAATCCACTTATTTTAGTTATACACTTACACATACACATACAAATATTTATATATAAATTTTGATATTTTATTTGATTTTTAGATATAATTTTAAAATTTTAAATAATAGTAAATTATATTAATCTCTCTTAAATTCTTTAACAGTTATGAACAACGTTTTTTTTATTTAACTAATTAAATTGTCCTTCTTTATCAGACACGTTACTATGATGTTCTCAACTATGAAAGTAATTTTTTAAAAAATTATTCTCATTTTTTTATTAATTTTTTTATCAAAATTATTAGAATAAATTTGTTATTTTTAAAAATTAAATTGTTGACATTCAGTAAAAATTTCTAAATTAGCAATAATTCGTCTCTGTAGGAGGAGAATCTATGACAAACAGTTATATAACAAGAAAGATCAAAAGAAATATATATAAAAAAATTTTATTGTAATTTACCTAAACAAAAATGAAATTCAAAGAAATATAATGATATTCTCCTAAGAAAAGAGAAAGGGTAACATTGTCTTAAAAGATTAATAAAAAAAAAAAATTCATTCGTTGACCCTTATAATTCCAATGGCGGCCCCTACGCCGTTGGCGTTGCCAAAACAATCTTTCTCTCTCTTCTCGCTCTCTCTCTCTCTCTAAATGTGCTGGTATTAAAAAGAGAAGACACTAACAAGTAACAAACATATCAAAAGAAAGATAAGAAAGGCACAAGAAAAAGGCTGCTAGCGTCACACTATAGCACAAGGAGAGAGCTAGAAGACTCTGTGTTTGTGTTGTAAGCAAAAGCTAATTAGAAGCTCAACTCAGCTCAACAAACATGGAAGATCATCATCATCAGCTCTTGGATGGGTTTAAGCTACTTGTCATCTCTTTCATGGTGTTGTTTTTTGTGTTGAAAGTTGTTGTTTTGCTTTGGTGGAGACCCAGAAAGATTGAACATCACTTCTCTAAGCAAGGAATCAGAGGTCCTCCTTATCGCTTCTTCATTGGCAATGCCAAAGAACTTCTCAGTCTCATGGTGAAAGCCTCTTCTCAACCCATGCCTTTCTCTCACAATATCCTTCCTAGAGTCCTCTCCTTCTACCACCACTGGAAGAAAATCTATGGTATGTCCATATATATATATATATATATATATATGTATGTATGTTTGTATATGTTATAAGTTTGTTGAAATTTTTTTGGATTTTGGGTGGGTTGAGTGTTGATAGCACAAAGTTTTTTTTTTCTTTTTTCTTTTTGGCTTTCAACATCTTGTTATGGGTAGTTGAGGTTGATATATGGCCATAATTTGTGAATGTTATGCAACCATTTGCTTTCAACATATCTTTAAATATGGCTTTTATTTTTCTCATTCTTTTTTCCTCTCTTGAGTCTACTTTATGTTGGCTTTATGAGAGAGTTAGTCTTGATCATTGAAGTTGTGGGTATGGTTAATTTTGTTTGTTATGATGTATTCTTTATATATGTGTGTGTGTGTGTATGTGTGTGTGTTTGGGGCTACTTCTTTTAAAGCTTTTTAGGCCTTTTTTCTCAGTTTGGATTCTTGATGTTGAACTTGCAGAGTTCAGACTCTTACTCTCCTTTCCTATGCTCTCATTCCAATTCTAACATGCTAATAATTTTTTCCCTTGTCCAATATATATATACACATAATGGTAAGTTTAAATTTTTTTTTCCTTCCCAATCAACCTTGTGATTCATCTTAGTAATGATGGTCATGGAGTGTTCATAACCTTTTCTGTTTTCCATGTACCCTTTTGGTCCTCTTTAAAAAAAATTGTGGGAGAGCTTAAATTTTGATAATGAAATTCTCTGTTTGGTAGTGGAATACTTTTGAATTGTCTTCTTCCTATCTTTCTTTTGTTTTGCTCTCTTTCATGTAGGGTCTACACTATCCTTGCTCTCTCAATTAGTGGCTGTCTTGTTTCTCTTCTCATTCCCTCTTTTTGCTAACTTGATACATTCTACTTGAAGCCTTGTGATGTAAACAACTTGGTGCAAATCTTTCTCTTTTTTTCATTATTTTCTGTTTTCAAAGAATTCAATTCCTCTTCTCAACGTTTCTTCCCTATGGTCATGTGGTTCATTTCAGGTGCAACATTTCTGGTATGGTTTGGACCCACTGTCCGTCTCACCGTCGCCGATCCCGACCTAATTCGAGAAATTTTCACTTCTAAATCTGAATTCTATGAGAAAAATGAAGCTCATCCACTTATCAAACAGCTTGAAGGTGATGGATTGCTCAGCCTCAAAGGTGAAAAATGGGCTCACCATAGGAAAATCATCACTCCCACTTTCCATATGGAAAATCTCAAAGTAAGTTCAATTTCCATTAGGGAAAAAAAAAACCCATTCATTTCTCCATTCTTTTTTCTCTAAAGTCCCGTTTGGCGTACCAAACAGGCACTAACAATGATTTTAATTGCTATTTTTCTAGTTGTTGATTCCTGTGGCTGCAAGTAGTGTGATCAAAATGTTGGACAAATGGTCTGAAATGTCAAAATCTGGTGAGGTGGAAATTGAAGTCTCTGAATGGTTTCAAAGCTTGACAGAAGATGTCATTGTAAGAACAGCATTTGGAAGTAGCTATGAGGATGGAAAAGCCATTTTCCGATTACAAGCTCAACAAATGGCACTCACATCCGAGGCATTTCAAAAAGTTTTCATCCCGGGTTACAGGTAATTTGCTCGCTGCAATGATAAAATGTTCGAGTTGTCGGAAGTACTAGCGGGTAATGTAAAATTAATTGTAATTTTTTTTTGTGTAATTTGCCTTTTTTTTTTAGATTTTTACCCACGAAAAGGAACCTGAAATCTTGGAAATTGGAAAAGGAAATTAAGAAATCACTAGTGAACCTGATTGATCAAAGGAAAGGGAATTGGGGGAATAAAATGGTGGAAAATGGTCCCAAGGATTTGCTGGGACTCATGATTCAAGCCAGCACGAAGAAATCGGGGAAAAAGACGGAATTGAATTCCTTTCCATCGTCAAAGATTACGGTTCATGACATTGCCGAAGAGTGCAAGAGCTTCTTCTTCGCCGGCGAGCAGACCACGTCGAATTTACTGACGTGGACGACAGTTTTGCTAGCAATGCACCCACAATGGCAAGAACAAGCACGTGACGAAGTGCTCAAGGTGTGCGGATCACGTGACATACCCTCCAAAGATGATCTTGTCAAGCTTAAGAAGGTAAAGCTCGTATCATTAAAACTCAAAAAAAAAAAAGAAATCGTGTTTTGTCTCTTTAGCTCCCAATATTTAGTTAAATTACTAAAATACCCTTTAAGTTCACTAAAACTGTACACTTATTTAAATTAAATTTTTTCATCAAAAAGAGGGTAATTTTATATGTGTGATTTGGTGTGCAGTTGAGCATGATTCTCAATGAATCCTTGAGACTCTATCCACCAATTGTTGCCACGATCAGAAGGGCAAAAACAGATGTGGAGCTTGGGGGATATAAGATTCCCCGTGGGATCGAGCTTTTGATACCAATCTTGGCCGTCCATCATGATCAAGCGATATGGGGGAACGATGCTAATGAATTCAATCCCGCTCGATTCTCTGATGGGGTGGCCCGCGCGGCCAAGCATCATGTGGCGTTTATTCCTTTTGGCCTTGGGGTCCGCACTTGCATCGGACAAAATCTAGCAATCTTACAAACAAAATTAACGCTCGCGATTATACTACAACGATTCTCCTTCAGCCTGGCCCCCACCTATCAACATGCACCAACGGTCCTGATGCTCCTCTACCCGCAATATGGTGCACCCATCATTTTCAAACGCTTGTCTGATCCTGTGATTAATCAAGATCAAGGGTCCTAAGTTATTATCATCCTTAAACGTACCTATCCTTTGTGTGTGAGCACATATATGCTTAATTTTGGGTGACCAAAATATCAATTATTGCATTCATAAATTACTATCCGGAACCTAGCTATACTAACCCCAATGTGGCCATGCCCCTGTCTAGATTACTGCCATGTAACCTTATGCTAGTTTTAGGATTTAGTTAGTGGCTAATCTCTCTTTCTCTCCTCCCTCTCTCTCTCTCTCTCTCTCTCTCTCTCTCTCATATGTATGTAATGTATATTTGCACAATTTCTAACACAGTTTTGTAATATTATATTTATATATATATATATATATATATATATATTGAAGAATGTGAAATGGTTGCTTGTGATTAGATGAGTTGGCATTGTGATTATCCAAAGTCTCTGTTTGTTTGTGTGATTGAAGGGACTAGAAAGAGTTGAATTCTTGATTAATTATGATCACCAAACATCACCAACAATACTAAGAATGGATCTGTCTTATATAGGGAAAATTAGAACTAAAGTTGCTCTTTTGTTGCAAAAAGACAATGTTGCCCCTGTGAAATCATTTTTTTCCATGTTTGTCATTTTGAGAAGTAAAAAGAGATTTAGGATTAAAACTAAATGGACACTACTTGGGTAGGAGAAATCTCTTCCTTCTTACCCTGAATACATGTTTCAGTTACAACTTTTCATGTATATAATATAAATTTATTTAATTTTTATTTTTCAGTTAAAAATAAATAATCGTGAGAGATTATAATAGAGACACGTATCCTAATAAGAGGAAGTTCCTCTTACCTAATTTGAAATCAAATATTGTTCAAAATCAAAATATCCTCGTGAAAGAGCCACCAAAAAAAAAAAAGAAAAAGAAAAAGGAAAGACCCTTTTCATCTAAATATTGCAATACTGTATATAACCCTATTCATATAGGAAAATTCTATTGGCAGAGTGATTTTATTATTTTCAAAGAAATTCTGAGTAATTAATTGATCAAATTAGTAGTGAATTTTTCCTGTGAACAATCAAAGGAGTTTTAAAGAGTAATTTTGTAACACCACCTATCTCATATCATGAAATTTTTGTTTTCCAATCAATATATTGGAATGGAAATGGATTTTTACCCATAATTCATATTCCGGAATCGAAATGCCCGAAAAAACAGGATTTTATGTTCTCTACCACCAAAAATATATAATAATAAACAAAATTAAAAATAAAAATAAAAATAAAAATTAAAAATTACTCTCAAGTGCAATCTTCTTGGAAGGTGAGTTGCTCCTCTGTTAAAAACAAGGTTTACCCAAAATCAGTACCCTTTATGTTACTACAAGATTTAAAGCAAAGAACAATTCCAATGCCCAAGACATGAAATGTTCTTTTAAAGCAAAGCTAACTGTAACCCAGCATGCAAATGTACTTTTTTATATATGTGTGTGTGTATGTATTATATTCTTCTTTATGGGGCTTTGGACTTTGAGTTGTAATGTAGTGAGAAGTAAGATTTGAGAGGAACAACCTCTTTCCTTTTTGTGTTACTTTTTGGGATCTTCTCATGCTCTTAGGAGGGTGCTTATCTTAGGGGGTTTGATTGATGGTCCCCATGAAGCATGTGTTAGTGAGATTGGGATCTTTCTCTTCTCTTTCCTCTCTTCTATTTTGGTGTTTTTTTTAAGCTTTTGTTAAAGGAATCAAAGCATGCCTATGAGGCATGTGATTCCATCCATAATTACCTTATAAACCCAATTATTAATTCCTTAATCATTTCTTTTTGGTATTTGACATGGCCCTTCTACGCAGGCACACCGTGGCATGTTAATCGCAATATTACATGGTTATTCTTACTTGTCACCATCTTAATCTCGAACTTTGGGATATAAGAATCGAGAAATTGTTATTATTATTGTTGTTGTTGTTATTATTATGCAACTAATTTGCACACCTTTTAATTAGATAATTAAACTTCGTACCTTCCCTCCCTCTAAACTACGTTAGTGAATAGTGGTAATCTATATCCTAATCTTACTCTTTCATTATTAATATTAGAGGCTTCTCTTCCTTGTGCATTGTCCTAAGCACACTTCTAGATAACATCTAGGCAATGTCCTCTGGTGTCACAAGACGACAAAATCAACATCCTCGAAGACTCATCAAAGAAGTAACACATTTATATACACGCGTCCATACATATATAAATATGTGTGTACAATGGGAAAAAAAATTAGTGATATTTGTGAAAGGGTCATACCCTATGCATGTGAGGATCACTATAAGGAAGCAGAATATTTTGCGGTGCAAAAAAATGTTGCAAATAAGCCAACAATCGTCGCAAAAATTATAATTAGTTTATTTGGGACATTTTTTGAATCACAAAATATCTTTCTTTAGTGATGGAAGTTGTAAAATACCAAAATGGGATTAGGGTTTATTGAGTTGAATTGAGTCATTTATTTTGGAGTATATAGATTGAATTAGCATCAATCCATAGCAAAGCTAATCCAAGCAATCCCAATACAAAATTGAACCATGGTACTTACCAAAATGATGATTCAATCTACATTTGCATGTTTATACTACAAATGACCCATAAACCCCCCCCCCCCCCCAAAAAAAAAAAAAAAAACCCAAAAAAACACACACACACACACAAACCCAGTTTTTCCAAGGATCATCAATATGTATGTATGTATGCATCTCATCACATTGTATCTCAGAATGAGAAAACGAGATGAAAAAATTCGTTAATTAAGTTTAGCATTTTTCAATGTAAAATCCGAACAAAAAAAAGTCTTTATGCTTGTTCGATACACGTGATTTGTGTGGATTCAAATTCATTAGAGATAGTCCGTGATCAATCTTTTCAAACACCTCAAATAGTATTGGTTTGAAAGCCACAAATAGCCAACAAATAATCAGCCATGTAACAGAGATTCATGTGACTAAAAGTTAGGATGCTTTTTCATAATTTTTGGACCTTCTGATAGAAAACTTTCCGAGAAAGAACTGAAAAAAAATCTAAAGATCAGAAGGTCCAGAATGCATAATACAGGAACAAGACAACTAGACAATACAAAATTCTATACAACCAAAATTAAGATGGCCAGCTCATTAGACCATCTTAAATTTGGATTAATTAAAATGGGTTAATTACAGATCCCTAGTAAATGGCTTAACTAAGATGTGTATATATATATATATATATATATATATATATATAGTTTGTATTGTAGTAGAGTCATCTATAATAAGAAGCTCCCTAAATTAATCCCAAATGTCTCCTACTGTTGCCATCATGCCATGGAAATTTAGCTGGCTCATGTCTGCCCTTGATTAATGGTACTTGTCTGGGCAGTAATAGACCAAGAGGGGCAAGGTCTTTCTTTGCATCACTGGCTATTTTGTGCCCCATGATCATGGCACTTCTTTATAATCCATATCTCAGTGTGTTGAATTAGCTGATGATCCTATTATCTTACCTGCCATATATATGTGTGTGTGTGTGTGTGTCATTTCCTTAAACATTAGTAATATCACTTAGTTGTCTTTGGCTGGTTGCCAGATGGAACATATACATATACATATACATGTGTGTGTGTGTGTAGCTTTTAGGGAAAGCATTATTCGTCCCAAGTTATCAATAGCATTGACCCAAGTTCTTGATATTATTTTCCATTAAGATTGAATTTGAAGTGAGATTCTTGGGCAAGTAATCCAAACAAAGGCTTGGAGAGGCTTAAGATAGAAGAATCAAGGTGGCTCTAAGACAATTCAAGGATTTAAGACATTTCAAAATAAGTTTTTTTTTCTTATTTTTTAATGTTCATTAATATAAATTTTTTATTTAATATTAATATAATAAAACTCTTAACAAATATATAAAAACATATATAAATGCTTTGGGCCTTTGTTTCCTATATATGTATATATATTTTTGCAATATAAAATTATAATAATGTTACCATCTGGAAGTGTGGCTGAGCGGTAAAGATATTGATAATAAAATTTAAGCATTTCAAGTTCGAATTTTCTTTACACCGATTGCTGATTGTTAGAGTTTAAATTGCCGAATAAAATTATAAAACTCTAATAATAGAATTTTTATATAATCAAACAATTGAGTAATATTCTAGTAATAAAATTTACAAAAACATAAATTAGGCAATACAAAATAACTATTCTTGTCTTTTTTTATCTAAACAAATATTAATAAAAAATAAAAAAACCAGGAAAATTATAAGAGAGAGAGGCTAGAAAAATTTTGGTAAAAAGTTCTAGTGGAAATTTTAGATTTGGCCAAAATTTTAGAGTGAAAAATGAGAGAATTGATAGATAAAGATTGGATTGGGTCAAAATTTTGAAAAGTGAGCTAAAGTTTTGGATGAGCAAATGAGATAAATAATAAAAAAGATTGGACTAGGGCCAATATTTTAGAATGAGGCTAATTTTAAAATTGTCAAATTTTACTTTTAAAAAAAAATCTATAATTTGCGGGGCTATAGTCCGGCTCAGCCCGCAATATACTTTCGTCCTCGATTGATCTTATACTTCTAGTTTGAATGATACTATAATCACATAAAATTCAAGGGTCATTCTTATAAATGCAACCTAAAGTAATTATTTTGTTCACTTAATGACAGAACGGACCTAGGATGTAATATATCACATGGATTAATAAAAGACACGTTTTTTTTATCAATGACAACCATGCATGGAATTGATGTCCCCAAAATGTGAAAGGTACAGTAGCACAACATGCCTAGGGATGTCACATGTTGCATGTGAATACACACACACACACACACACACACACACACATATATATATATATATATATATGGGGTTGGGACCAAAATTTAGTTAAAGGAAATGCTACACATTATGAGTTGTTATCTGAAATATTTATTACTTCTCAAATTATTTCAAAAATATCACCATCATTCTATATATCAATCCTTTTCATTTGAAAGTTGATCCCTCAACAATACCTAATACATGCACAAAATGACTAAGAGAATAGATATTTTTTTTAAGAATTAATTAACTTAGATACTTAATATAAATACTAAATTTAGAACTAATTTTAAAGATATTGAAGACATTTGAATTTGCGGTTTGTTTTAACTGCAATCCTATAATTACTAGATTACCCAGTGAGCAGATGAATATGAAACTTTCCTTAAATTATTAAATACATTGCAAGATTTTTTTATAATCACTAGACCACCCATTCAAAAAGTATTGACTTGTCATTTTACATGTATTATTGATAGAATTTTTAATTTCAAATAACCATTAAAATATTGTTGTTATGTCTCAAGGGCTTTCAATCCAATATCATGTAAAGAAGTTAATGTTTTTTTTTTTTTTTTTGTGAAACTATATATATATATATGTGTGTGTGTGTGTGTGTGTGTGTGTGTGTGTGTGTGTTATAGAAAAAAGCAATGCTTCTTGATTTACTTCAAATCAAATGGTGATCCTCTCATAAGTTAACTTAGAGAACAAATGAAGAGAAAACTATTGTTAACCCTCTCTGGATGCTTTCATATTCATCATTTGAAATATCATTGAAGTATCCAATTACTCTGGCAATTATCTTCTTATATGTTTTAAATAGTTTTTCTTATTTTGAGTTTGTTTTTTTATTGTTAATAATAAGAATTAAGATGAAAGCATCCAAACCAACCCAAACTCAACTATTGTCCCCCCTCTCTCTCTCACACTCTTCTCACACACACACACATATATAGATATATTGAAGGGGGCATGATCACATGGGAGCACTGATCATGAAGAGATGCTAATAAGACAATAGCAGAGGATTTGGTGGAACCACATAAATGTACAACTCATTTGTAGGCTTCCTATCCATCAATCCCTCTCATGGTGTTGACAAAAGAAGGGACCTTAGTCACCCTTCTAATAAATATAGCAATTAAACTCTATATTACACTGATTCATATAATATAATATATATATATATATATATATATATGCTATACAGCCTACTGAATCGAAGAATGACACATGAAAGCTTGTAAAGGATTGGAGAGACAAAAGGAGCCATGCCATTGCCACTGCCATTTGCTTCTTTTGGGAACACCATTGGACCTTTTTCTTTAATGCTTGGCTCCATGTTATAATACTACTATATCTTCTTATGCATTTGCTTTGGGCTAGAAATTATTTACGTACCATTATAACTATGGAATAAGGAGATGAAGAATTTATTAATTATTAATTTTCTTATATTCTTATTAAAAAAAATTATTTCATATCTGTATATGAATTTTAATATAAAAAGAGACTTCAAATGCAACTTTTCAATAATATTTTTTAAAAATATATATATAATGTTCAACTTAAGATATATAAGGTTTTTAATATCATTTTAAACTAAAGAGGTTATGTTTTCTATTTTTATTTTTGTCATAATTTTCCTCACTTCCAATATTTTTGACTCAAATTAAAATAGAAATTATAAATATAATTAGTAAGACATATCATAAATGGAATACATATACATACATGTATATTTTATCTCTCTAATAAATAAATTACAAAAAAATATTAATTATTAAGTAATAAAATTATTAATTATTCACCATAGAATTATTCTTATTTTTATTTTTTTGAAATATTACTTTTAAGAGAGTTGACTATAGGTGTTATATAAAAATTGGTGTGGTGCCTCACTCATCAACCTTATGGTCCCCTAGCTATGAAAACTAATGCCGATCATGATCAGATGACTCAGAGGGCTCTAAGTCGGGTACCTCATCGATTTGTTTAAAAATAAGATAATATTACTATAAGCTTAGCTTATATGAGACAGAGTGTCTTAACCACTCTTAACCATCGGATGACCTAAAAATCATAAAAATAAAATGGTTGAGACAAATAAAAACTCAATTCTCAAACAATCCGATAGATAAAAAAACTCTACCTTGAATAAGCTTTAACTTACAATAAAAATAAGTGGAAACACATTTTTGATGTTCTGAAAATAGGCCCAAATTACAAAACATTTCTTCAAAACAAAAACAAATTGACTAACATAATTTTCATCATGTTATTCAATTTTTTTGTTAAAAAAAAAAAAAGAAAACAAAAAGTCTCGACACATACAACTACAATTTATGTGCCAAACTTAGCGCAAAAGATGAAAGTATGGGTTTCACCCAGGTTGTGCCCCAAACACAGCCCACTTCACTGAAACAACACTGGGCTTTGACTGGGTTCAGACTAACCTACACGGTAAATTACATATTTTGAGATTCATTAATTTCTTGAATTCAGCTCAATAAGTCAATAAATAGTCTAATACTGTATAAAAAATAAAGCTACTCAAACTCTATTAGAAGTTCATTCAAAATTTGCTCAAAAAACTAACAATTCAGACCTAAACACAATTTAAAACTCGTTTATTTTAACGAGCCTTGAACAACCGGCTTGGCTCATTTACAGTCCTATGCCTCATAATTGGTAACTATTTAGTTAGCCTTTCAAATAAAAAAGCTTACCACTGTCGGGAATCTTCATAACTCTATTTTACATTCTGAGCTAAAGAATCAAGTTTCTCAACTAATTTCAAATATATTCTCACCACATCAATAGGTAATAGGTAAACAAAAATAAGTAACTTAATCTGATACAATCTGATATATGAATTTTGAAAACATCACACCAAGTTTAACTAGAGGAAAGAAAAAGGTTCCATGTATTCATAGAATTCATATCAAATCACAAATAAACACATAGGAAACTCACATATTAACTGTATAATGGTCCAAAAATAACCCAATTCGTTTAATTTCTCAGAAATCTTCACAAATTAAGAAAAGAAACATAATATTCACACAACCATCATATGAAAAGTGTCACTCTTTTATTTCTTGAAAAAAATCGAGTAGCAGTGCTAACACAGGCACCCTAAGACAAGCTCTGATGACAAATGAAACTAGAATATTTGACAATCATTTTCAAAGACATCAATTGAAATTTATTTCTTTGAACCAGGTTCATGATTTTGGGATAGATATTTTGACCTGGAAATGATTGCATAACATCAAGCATACTGTTGAGTAGCCATGAAATCTTCAAACAAGCTGCTTCGCCTCATTCATAGCAAGACGGATAGGATAGATGAAATAAGAAATCCGTTCACTTGGTAATGAACTCCACAAGTGGGTTAAACAGCAAGCTGAAAGAATGTACTTTTGATTCAATGAACATCCATACCAGAAACCATTTGTCCATCCAATCAGGCCTGTTGAAACGAATGTTCAGATTTTGCACACAAGATATGGTTCTAAATAAAGTGGAGTGTGCAGGATCCCAGCAGCTAAGGGAAATAAATACAGATTATACTTGAGTTTCGGAATGGATCACGGCACATATAGTTCATCAACTCTCTACAGCATAGTATCAAAACAAAATGCAGAACTGTGCAGAGGGAATATAGAATAAAATGTGCTAGCTGGTAAACATTTAAAGAATCCACCCCCCCCCCCCCCTCGAAACAAAACAGTTCTATGCTTTGCTAGGAGGGTTGAAGAATCTTTCACTTTTAATATAATTGGACAAGGTTTTTTTTTTCCCCTGAACATAAAACAAGAATCAAAACCTTATCCCATATCTATCTACCTAGATATCATGGCAACACTTCACAATGTTGTAGCACAGCTTTTGTGACCATGCTTCCTTTCTAAACTCAGACCTATTGTGTTTCATCATATACTAATATCTTTTCTTTAACAACTAAGCTATTGAAGTTTGCAAGTTGATTCGAACATGTTATGATACATATGCACAAATACACATACATCAGAGAAAAACAGCAATGCATGATCAAGAAGAGACACCCTACAAAAATTTGGGGTGATTACCTTGACTGTTTCTTTTTTTTTTTTCAGAATAGTATCATAATTTGCATCATTATGTAAGAAGTCAAACCCTCCCTGCAAAGGATTATATAACTACCACAAGACCATGCTTAACAATTGTGTCAAGGGCTCAACATTTTAAGCAAGAAAACCATTCTAATAACTATCGAATGAACATACATCAAATATATAGGTCAGACAGTAAGTAGTTCATCTCCCTTTCTCAGCAATAAAATGGAGCTCTCTGAGACCCTGCAGTGAAAAGGTGTGGTAAGATTATAACATTGCAAAGGACTCTTAAGTGAAATCTTGTATATTTTCAAGTGAACAATCTTTTATCAATCTGCATATGAGACAATCTCTTTATCTTTAGTCAATGAGCAGAACTCGTACAGACCTAACTTGGTTTTAAAACTTATAACTCAGTTAAATTTTGTCAATTGTAACCCATACCACATACAATACATAAGAGAGTTCAGGCAATGGACAAGTCAACCCTTTTGCCATTGAAATATACAATCAATCAAAATCGGTGGAGAATATTAGAACTTATACTCAGAAGTATAAAGTTGTACAGAAGCAAAGATCAGTATGGCTGGCAAATATATCTGTCCCACAAATGTAAAGTTTTTTTTTCTTTTTTTGACGAGTATCTCACAAGTGTAAAGTAAAACATGGTTTCGTCAAAATCAGAACTTATATTCAGAAGCATAAAGTCGTACAGAAGCAAAGATCAGTATGGCTGGCAAATATATCTCTGTCCCACAAATGTGAAGTAAAACATGGTTTCATATTTGTTCAAACACTTCAAAATATTGCTTTTGAAAAATGTCCAGTAGCTCCATTATCAGACTCCTAAAAGCGCATCAGATATGGGTTTTATGAATCCATGTCCATTCAAAATTGCATACTTTGAATTAATTTTTTATGCTTAACACTCAAATATAATATTAGATACATCTAATACTACATATAAAAAATCTAACAGAAGCACTAAAATTCAACATGAGTTCTGTGTTTGAAGCATGATAATTCCAAGAAAACATACACAGTCTAAGTCCAAAAAAGTATGATAAGGCAATACAAATTACTCAATAACTGCAAACAAATTATAAGTATACTGCCATAGTAAGAGAGAAAATTTAATGAACCATAATAGTGACTATTAAGAAATATTCTGATCAGAGATCAGGTGTATGATAGCAAGTGAAGTTCTACATCCTGTCAATGCATGACTCAATCGCAGTACCTGATTCATTGAACTGGCAATGTGACTGTGTCAGATGCTACATGATCATAGCAAGAACCAGTTTGAGAATGGTTGCTTGTTGGGAAGCATAAGCAGAAGCAGCAACAATAACACCGACAATTCATGTCTTATTGAACTACCAACAACTGTCTGGAAGCGTGACCAGGCAAGCAAGTGCAGTTAATAACTCCCTACCAACGAATTATCTGGTTTTTATCATTAACACCATTAAAATAGAGATAACAGCAATGTAAATCTTTCACGAGTGGTCCAGAAAACCACATACACTACAAACAATGCAAATAACAGCAGCAAGAAATGCATTCCTTCAAGGCACATAGAACTTGGATGGCATTCTTATAGCGGAAGTGTAAATATATGTGGAGCACCAGCATTGCAAAGGTGACGTGCAAGATTGAATTGAAAAAAACAAAAAAATCATCTTAATTGAAGTTATCTGCTCTAAGATCAGCTTTGATCTTTAGATGGAGGGGTGTATTTAATTGCCCACTCTCTCAATGTTGCTTAATGAGAAAGAGTCAGAGTTTTCTAAGACTAAAAGGAGTAAACACATGGGGACCTGTTTCCTCCTTGCATCTTTAAAATTGCAGAGAATACACTCCATAAACTATTTCTTCCTTTTTCTTTCCTTGTTTTTTTAAAAGGATCGCTCTGATATTTGAATGGAGAGTTTTTGCAAAGGGTTCCCCATGCTCATCTGTATCTCATCAACTTCAAAAGCACAAAGTATGTTGATTCGCAAACGGGCTCACAATCAGTTGAGATCAATTGTGTGTGTTTTACACTGTGTAAAGATTTTTCAGCTTTTGAGATCAAAATAATAGTCATTTCAAAAGTTGGGAAGGTGCCTAATATTATTGAATAAAAAGTGAACTCAGTGCGCAGAATTCCTACTTCAAGAAGATGAACCAAAAAGTTCTCAATGACTAAAAATATGGAGAAGCCCCAGTGACAAGCTCTTTACATTGAATATGCAGAATAGGAACATGACTTCTATATTACTCGCCCCACATAGGCCACCTAGTATCTATATACTCTATGCCAACTGATATGAATCACAGAAGTTATTTAAAAATAAAAATGAAAAGAAAGACTTACATGTAGATATAAAAAGGCATACAAAGGAAATATCTATCTATTAGTTTGTTATGATGTTAGAGCAGCAAGTAATAATGAGTAATATATATAGACGCTAGCCCCGCAGCACCAGACAAAGTTGTTTTATCAATATACAACATCACTCGTCAATCATTAGCATCCAAATGGTTAGTTAAACAACACCAGTGATTGATTTTGAATTTTTGACCAAAAACGTCCTTCCAAGTTGTTTACATCAAGGATATAAATGAAAAAATTCATCCCTAAAACTAAAAGAAAAAACTTGAAAAGAAGCGACAACCAAATACATCAAAAAAATATCTAACCACAAAGAACTGATCATATTTTAAGATGCATGTTGAAACTTGTATTTTAGGTCAAATAATGCACTCTTAGCTCAGATATACAAGTATGCTAGTAGTGCAGGTAGTGATACGGCCATAATTTTATTGCATTTCTAGTTATTAGCTGTCACCGTAAAGGACGATGATACATTGATACCCATGTATATGTCCTTGTCACCTTACACCTTACTAGCACAAACACTTCCACAAATAAGCCATGTCAGGGTTGGGCAACTGTTGGAATTCGACCCCAACACTTCTCAGACACTCCTGGACGCATGATCAAGAAGTTTATAAAATTTCAAAATAAAGTTTCTAATTTTGGACTCAAATGGCACGTTAGAATATGAGTTTTATTTCATTTTATAAAGAGTATAAGTTTTAATCAAATAATGAAACTAAAAAATACAGGGGATGAGATCTGGCAACAGTTTCAAACAGCAAATGAATCATTTAATTTACACAAAAAACATGCATATACATGTATTATATATGTTTGTGTCTCTGTGTGTTTGTATGCATGTATTTTTGTATGTATACATGTCCTTTAATGTTTTCTTTCCAAGAATTTACCCTGTTGGGTGTTCTTAACTTGTTGAGTCTGTGTCTAGTGCAGTCATACTTGTTTCATATAACATAGCTTGTCATGTAGATCTTTGGTTTGCGAAAGAATGAAATGCTAACAACTGATCACGAATGCTGCAGGTGTGAGAGTGATCCTGGCCAGGGAAGGCCAAGACGCTGCCTCACATATGGTAGCAAGAGGGTGCTTATGCCCGACGGTGGGGCCTTATGGGGAAGGGCCCAAGGCTCGGAAGAATGACCAAAATAAAAATGAAAAAATAAGCCCATGAAGTGCTTAAGCTAAAAGAAGCAACAAAAAGTTTACTGGATCTGGATCTTGTCACCCTCAAGAAGCAATGGTTGCAAGGTATACCGTATTATCTTAGTAAAATTGTATTATTACAAATAACATTCTCAAGGGTATCTTTATATGTCACATCACAAGCAAAAGGATACAGAAGTAGGGATGAGGGTGATGTCAAGCATATATATTAGATTTGAGAAGTGATGAGCATTACCAGAATCAAATTCCTTGACTCATCTCAAAAATTGGAACCAAAAATTTATACCTCACCAAATTCCTTTTACATGCACTTCCCTAACGAATAATGGGAGATAAACTTTCGCTGATTATTGGCTTCTTAAACAGCATTTCATCCTTTAACTACATTGAACAAAATAGAACATCGTCTTTTTCTTTTTCCCAAATTTGTTGATTATTGGCTTCTTAAACAACTTTTCATCCTTCATGAGGTTCATACTTTTTAAATTTGATATCCAAGCTTCACTAGTGGCTTGTGCATATTAATAAACCATTATAAATATGCATACATACGGATCTATTATCTGATTGTCATGATACAGAATTCACCATCATTCCACAACATACATATGTTCTAAGGTTTGCCATCTATGAAATGTCAATACAACTTTGATAGATCCCCATTAAAGATTCTATGAAATTATAAATCCCCAAACTTCAGAAGAAGAATACATGCACACACCTACACGTGTATGTGTGTATATCGTATACAAAGCAACTCTATAAATAAAATAAAATTGTTTCCTTCCATGCAATTAGAGAGAATTGCAACATATGGAGAGTAAAAACACATATACTCAAGGAAAAGATGACATGATATGGATGGGTTGAGGTAAAGGCTCGAAATAAAACCTTTCAAGCATCCACATATCAAGACATCCCATGGCAGCCACAAGATTCTGGTCCTACATCCTTCGGCAAAACACATCTGAGGCTCAAAGATGGCTTGAATCGAAGAATGCAGCAACCAAATATATTAATCAAACCAATGGGTCATCATAAGCTGTCCTATTTGCAGCTAATTTGATGCCGATATTGAACAATCGTCTACCCCAAAAGAAAGGTGGCAAACCCCAACATCATCTTTACAGATTTGGAAGCAAGGTGAATAAGCCTCCTACTTGGCCCTGGAAAATGCAGGGGAAGCATCAATAATGTCTGCAAAATAAACTGCTTATGCTGCCAAATGGTACGGAGGCAATCAAACCATTCGAATAAGAGAGCCCACACGATACTCATATAAAATAGAGAACAGAAAGATACTTTCATAGAACTCTAGGAATTCCAAAATGAAGGAATTTTGTGAATACATATGCAAATAAAGAGAAAATCACATGCATATTGATTACAAAGTCATTTGGCCACAAAACAACATCACTGACAAGAGAATTTATTTTGTCAGCAGTGAATTGCATACTGGACAGTACATCTGATCATCTATTGCAAATTTACAATGTACTATGCACTGAAAGGATTTTTGTAACCAAAAAGATCTTCAACTTCTTATTTACAAAATGCAGAATCAGTATATGCCACCAAAAAACAAAAAGGATAAAAGATATACAAAGATAAGGTCAGAAATATTCATTGTTTTCTAAAAATTTGTGGTACAAAAATTACAATTCCAACCACCATAGATGTTATAACCAAAATAGGAGCAATAGCGGACAACATTTCATCCAGCTTCTTACAATGATGTGAATCCATTGAATCGAATGCAAAACAAATTCTACTCATATAAAATGAAAAGGAAGAACAAAACAAAAAACAAAAGCAAGAAATTCTTGATTCTCCTGTCAACTAATAGGAATGCTGGTAGCAGTAGAAATTAAGTTCCTTAGCTCCATCAAATGTTCATCATTTGATATATGGAGCGAAAGACGAAGGTTTGTCACCAATGTTTCTTGTTCCCAACTTAAGGGTCCCGATGCATGCAATGCCTCCATAGTGCAACGGTAGGCATGCAACTCTAACCTATGAATTTCTGCCGCCAATTCCTCATTAGTGGGAAGGAGGCAATTCCCTTCCTCATTCCCCGACCAACAAACAGATTCAGCATCACTAAAATGACTTTCAATATCTTCAACAAGACGCAACTTAAAGGAGTTGTTGCTAGTAACGCTACAACTACCCACGGAGCATGTAACATTATCAGCATCATTAGGTTCTAAGCTTATTCCGTGAGAACACCCAACTGTGCCATTTGGTTTCTCCCTCTCCGTATCCATTTCAGGAAAGTGAATTATTCTGTTGTTAAAAGAAGCATATAGGTGTTTTTCATCCAGCATTTCTCGAGGGGAAGCAACAACATCTACCTTTTCAAACATCATGGATGCAGTAGCAGTAACCACACAATGACGCTTACCCTCTTTCTCAATCACTCTAAATTTCTGGGCAGTTCCTGAAAGAGCTTCAACTTGTGAATAGCAACAAGATGACCCTCTCTTTAAAGTTCTAGAGGAAACAATGCAGGAGTCCCGGCAATTGATGTTGTTCTTCACAGCAAAAGAATCATCTTTTACATGGAGGTTAATCGTTGTATCTGTTCGCCTATTTTGGGAGCTCAAATCCTGATTGTACTTCAGAGTTGTCCTTTCAGTGTGTTTCGCATCTTCACAGTTCCCAGAACCCTGTATGCAGAAGGAAAAGTAATAAATAAAATCAATAAGATGGAAATCCTGCTGAAACTTTTATCTAGACTGCATTCATTGTCAAAATTGTACAATAACTAGAAACTAAAAGATTATCAATGTGTGTTAAGCCCTAAAATATAACAACTGCTTCAAACATCATGAATAGCAATTCAAATCAATTGCTTCAATGTTGCACATGAACTATTAGCAGAGCATAATGAAAAATAAATGTAAAAAAGAATCAAGAAAATGCAGATGAGACCTCAAAAGACACTCCAAAATATCATGTGAAAGAATAAGTTGCAAAAATAATATAGCTTCAGATAAAATTACCTTTCCAATGATGAACCATTTGTCATCCTGCCAAGACTGTCGCACACGGAGGTCAAATTTGCACACTTTGAATTCCTGGGATGATCCAAGTAACCTAACCAAAAAGCAGTTCCTACGCAAAACCTTAGACACCGTTGCCATCTTCCAAGAGAAATTCTGAAACACCTCTACAACATCACCAGGAATCCAATTCTCTGAAAGTTCCACCACAGGTGGACAAGGTCTAATTGACTTCCTAGATACCCTTTCAACAATTGCCTCATCAGTAGCACCAGGGTACATATCGTATCTAAGAGTATAGTTGTGCCCATTCCCACAGATTATCTCAGCATTATGCCAAGACCCCGATGGCACCTCGTTTTTGCTCCAGACTTCCACTTTGTTCCCTTTCTTGTATCTCATGATTGCTATATTGTCACTCCCAAATTCCAATGCACAAAACCTATAGCCCCATTGAAACAAAAAAGAATGTTAGAAAGAAAGTGGAACCAAGAAATCAAAAAACTGAACTTGCAACAAAACCCCATTGAAACAAATAAGAATGTTAGAAAGAAAGGGGAACCAAGAAATCAAAAAACTGAACTCGCAACAAAACCAAATGACAAATATGTAAATATCATCAAACAGGTAGCAAGGGAGAAGGATCAGGGATTAAGAGTAACTAAAAATTTAGAGAGAGTACGAATGAGAGATCACATTACATTTTTACAATTGAGAGAGTATATCAGTATATTTATCTATAAAACTACAACAACTAATACTATTTAAGGATCAGAAAAATTATGGACCACAAATAGCATTAAGCACATAAACCTAACCCTAAAATCATCAAACTCTTTCATCATACGCAACAAACCTAGTCTTAAAAAAAATGAACAGATAACTAACAAAACATTCCAGAAAGCAAACATATTCCTACACTGAATATTTCAGAAAATAAAATTCAATAATTTCAAATTTTTCAAAACAAAAAATAAAAATAAAAACTTCAAGTTGATTTTAAAAACCAAAAAACTGTTTTCTAAAAACAAAACAAACTCAATCTGAATCGAAGGTATACGGAAAAAAAGAAAAAAAGGAAATGAAAGGTTGAGGAGTGATCGAATTGCAGAAGAGAGAGGCGAAGAGAAATCACTGACCTGTTCAGGCGATTTTTCGATGGAGTGAATTGATTTCTCTTTCTCTCTCAGAATTGTTTTTCAGTGTTTTTGTTTCGTAGAGTTGCGTTTGATTTTCAAAAACTGCATAATAACCAACGAATAATATGGAATTCAGCATTGTTTGCCAACTGCCCATAGAGATAACTTGTCTAGGTGGGACTGGGATTAACTGTTCTACCTTATTGTGTGCCTTGGTGTGTGCTGCGCACTCTCCATTTTATAATTTATATATACTCTATATATATATATATATATATATTTTTATAATGTTTAAAATTTACAAACTTTTTGTACGGCATTGATCGAATTTAGTTATTCGAATTTGATTCGGTTAGAAGTTCATTTAAGATCGATTCGTGAGATAATCAGATAAATAAATCAAGTTTGAACATATTTTGAAATTCATTAATTTATTAAGATTGCCTAAAATTCATTTCGATAATCCAATAATTGATCTAATGATATATATATATATATATATCAACTTATTTAAGTTTGACCTACGATCGATTTGATTAGAAACTCGTTTAAAATTGATTTAAGAAATTAATAAACCGAGTTAAAATACAATTTGAAATTAATTTATTTTAACAAGCCAAACTTGACAACTTATTATTCGGTTCGGCTTGACTCGATTCAACTCATTTATACTCTTAATTTTTTATGACGCAATGTGTTTGTTTGACGGTTTTTATAATTTTAATAATGACTTACAAAATACCAAAATTATAAAAATTGTGATACACTATGATAGAGTTCATAAAATAAATTTTTTTTTGGATGAAAATACTTTTTTAATTTTGAAAAATAATCCGACAAAATTATTGGTAGGATTTTGAACGTTCAACCTCACACTCAAAAGACTAAGAGATGCTTACAACCATCTATATTGGAAAGATTTTAAAAAGTTAATGACATGTATACCCAGAGAAATTGTAGTAATAATGGATCATTAACATAGGATAATTGAACATGGAAGGCAGAGAAAATGATAGATAATGACTGAAATTTTCTTTGATGAGATTAGAACAGTGACATGATAATGTCGTATTTTTATAATATTTTGTTATGTGTGATATGATTTATTTTTTTAATAAAATATAATATTTATAACATAGTATCGGTAAAATAGTGCATTGTCACCTATTGTGCCATCGCATCAAAAATTTATTCTTAGACATGATCAACTATCTTGACTCTTTGTAAATTTTAAATTGAGATAGTAATAAAAAAATAAATTAATTACACTATAGTATCCTGAAATTTTGTCTTGATTTTAAATAAGACCCTCGATTATTAATTGTAACAATTCAGTTTCACAATTTTTAATTTTATTTCAATTCAGATCAATTGCAAATTACTGTTAACAATTGTCCCTAAATTGATTATATTTTTGTATCTTATAATTTCATATGACTTTCAAAATAGTATTCTGTAATTATATACAGATTTCAAATAAGGTCCTATAATTTTATATGAGTTTCAAATAAAATCTTATAATTTTAATGTGTGAACGATTATAATTAAGAATCTAAGGCAATCACTTGGAATTGACCTCAATTGAAATGAAATTAAAAATTAAGGGACTGAATTGTTATAATTGATAATCGAAAACCTTATTTAAAATCGAGATAAAATTTCAAGGTACTAAAGTATAATTAATTAACCCTAAAAAAAACTATGCAAATCATGTATTTAATTCATGGGTTTGATTTAGTAAATCTCGTGTGCTAAACCAACTCTATCATATGATTTCAATCATTAAATATTTAATCAAATCTTTGAATATTGAAAGTCCATGAAGGAAAATGCTATAGTTAAAGCTTTTTTATGTTTCTAGTAAAACAAAAAAAAAAGAAAGAAATTCAAAGCACGTGTATTTCATGTGCACTTAATCACACACAAAAAAAAAAAAAAAAATATTACTTGGACAATCTTCCATTTTTTGGTTATTTTGTTTTTGTTTTATTAAATGAAAATCAATTACAAGCAAAAACCCAATTTGAAAAATGAAAGCAGCTTTTTAGAAATGGGAAGTGTTTGTGACACCCATTAAAAATGTACACATTTTGACGCTCATTTTTCTTTACAAATTAATCAGAATGAATATCTATTTATAAGTATAAGTATATAACTAAGGCTGTAAAATGAGTTAAATTACTTGTGATAAATTTGATTAGAAATACGTTCGAGTTTGACTCGCAAGATAAACTTGAATATATAAAATACTATATAAAATATCAAGTTATTCGAGTTGATACCGTGATCGATTTGATTAGAGACTCGTTTGAAATTAACTCGAGCAAAAAATAAACCAAGCTTAATTACAATTTGAAGATCGTTTATTTTAACAAGTCAAATTTGAACTAATTTATTATTCAATTCGACTTAACTCATTTATAATCATATATATATATATATATATATATATATAACTTACAAATAAACTTAATTCATGGCCGAAAAATAAATATACCGTTATAAATTATTATTAGAGGAGAGTTGAAATCATGACCATTCTTATATAAATCAAAAAAAGAAAGAAGGAAGGATACGAAATATCACTAGACGACCGAGACTTGGGCCATGAAGTCTTTGATAAAGAATATAAAAGGGGCAAGTTTAAAGTATTCATGGTGGGTCAATCCTTGATATTACTTTGGAGTTGTGAAGATGGTCAATCCTTCACATTACTTTGAATTAATCTAATTTGGCAGCCAACCAGCCAATTGGCCTATAGAAGACTATATAGACTTCTCAACTTTTCAACACATTCATTGTACAGAAACTATGTCAAATAATAAAAGCCCAAAATATATGATAAACCAAGTTCCAGGAAAGCTCTGCTTCTGGGGTGACTGCTGTATAAAATCATTTTTTTAAGGGGCAAAAGGTATAATTGTTAGAATTTTAAGGAGGCTTTCATAAAATATAAAAATTTGAGGGGACAAAATATTTTTTTATCATTCTATCCTTTATATATATATATATATATATATATATATATATTTTATTCCTAAGATATACTATTTTTATTCAAACTTTTTTTTGTTGGTTATTTTTATAATAAATTTTTAATTTATGTATCAACAAAAGTTTTAACTACCTTTTAAAAAAAAAAATAAGGATTTGGGACCAGGCAGGGAATACAAATTAGGTCAGGAAATATAATCGGGATTAGGGTTGGAGAAACTCCAAAACCGCCCTATTACCATTCCTATAGACACGTGCCTGTGTTTTAAGTATGAAAAAACATGTTTTGTTAGTGTTAAATTTTGTTGTCCCACTATTCATATCTCTAAATTATTAAATTCTTAACTGATTAACTAATTGTAATTATTTGGCCAAATTTCACTGAATTTAATTGAATTTTCCAAAGATTTAGTCCAAAAATCTCATATTTTTGCTAGTAATTTTTTTGCATGATTTTGATTAATGTTTGTATACTTAATGGATTTAGATTTGCAAAGAAAGAATCTAATAATTAAGGCATAGAAGAGGGGTGTTAATGAGTTAATAAGCTGATATTTAGTTGTCATGAGAGGCTTAAGAAGGCTTCTTTATACTACAATAAAATCAAATTAGAAAGCAAATGAATGCCAAATTCTGGTTTTTTTCTATTATTTTGACCAAATTTAGCTGGACTTTAGAAATTGGGGATTAGAATAGTTCCAAGAAAAAAAAAAAAATCATTTACCAAATTTTGGTCTAGTCAATGCAAACTGTAAAGCGGGATAACCTGAAAATGAACTTAACCTTTAACATTATTTGTATAATGGAGCTTAGGGCGTTTGGGTGTCTAAATGCATCCAAAAAAACATGTGTTTGCCTTTACTTTTAGAATCTGCTTTTGGGTTATAAGAGGTTTCCCAATGTACAAAGATGGATTCGGAAAAAAAGCAGTTTAATCTATGCAACAAAAGTTAGAGAGAAAAAAAATGACAGATAATTTACATGATTCAGCAATGTATCTACGTACGTCTGTGTTTTTTTCTTTTCAAAAAATAGAATTACAATATATTTATGTTGTATCGTAGTTAAATTCCTAACCTGGTATATTGAAAATTTCTTAATATACGCTCACCGTATTACAAGAATAACACATGTTGCAAGAATACAAGCCACTTTCTTTAATAAGTGTCTTATCAAATTTAACCCTAGTTTAACTTAGACAATCATCTCCAAAAAATTGGCTAATTGGTCATGAAATTGAGGCAGAAAACATTTCTTTGTTTTTTTTTTGTATGTTGTGTTATAGGTAGTTGGCATGTTTCCATCCATTAAAAGCTGGCACAATTGATCAAACAAAGCTATCATAATAAATGAATATAGAAGACTTGCCTTAAGCATTAATCTTGGATGTACCTTGATATTATGTCCTACTCTCCAATCTCTTTTAACAACTTTCAAGGCAATATATATACATATATGTATATGTATGGGGTGTATTTCTTTATCTTTTCTTTGTCATGCTGGCCCTTCCTTTGTGATGTATACATGTGTTGCTTGGAAGCAAAACTCTTACCTATTGGAAAAGTGATGACATTTAGCATATTGCAAGATGTGATAATAACTTCATTCTTTTACTTTTTTTCCTGTTTTTGGGGAAGGAATATTGGATTTCCTATACAATTTGGAGTTGAGAGTTAATACAATCGTAAAATTGTTTTATTATAACCTGAAATTCACGAGTTTGAATTTATAAAATAAATTCGTTTCTTTATTTATGAATATAAGATCGCAATGTTTAATTCTTCCCATACTCGTATGGCCTATAGAATATAACTTATCCTATTCAATATTTAGGAACTCATTTAGAATGAGATTAGAAGTAAAATTTAAAAAAAAAAAATTATCGATCATTTTCTTATGACAAAAAAATAAGCGAAAAAAGAAAAGAGACTATTTACCGACCTGTTGCTATTGTCAATTAAGTTGACTTAATTTGCCATCACCCGTGTTAACATTTTCTTAATTACTATATCATCAGTCACTACTCATAACAACCATGGGTTATCGCATTATGATGTTAAAAAAAAAAAAAAAATTATTATGATGTTTAAAAAAAAACATTATATGAGAATATAAATTTTAAAGACTTTATTATTTTTGGAAAAAATAATATTCCAAGTTTTTTATCTTATTTTTGTCTAAATATAAAATTAAAATATAATAACATATTCAAACATTTTTTATCCAGAGATATGTTTCAAACACTAAATTAAGATATTTAATATCTTATAAGATTTTATTTCTTATCTGATCTGATCATATTCTATCTAATCCGACCCCTTAATCCGATTGTCCAAAAATGATAGAAGCCTCTTACACTTGGGATTGTCCTTCATTACTTGCACAATTTCCTCTCTTTCTCCTTTGAGTTGGGAAATTTATTAGGGCTCAACCAGATCAGTACAAAATATAGGTTTTTTTTTTTTTTAAAGGTTCTAAGCTCATTAGAAGGCTCTCGAAAATACAATATGAACCAGTTCCCTCAGCCCCAATGTCATGAAAAAATTTGCGGGAATGTTCCCTTCCAAGTGTTGATTAGAGTGTTTTGACATGCTTTACATAATAAAGCATGGCAATTTTCAGCTAAAGCACCATAACAATATATATATATATATATATATATATAACGATGAGAGAGGAGAAATCGAATTTGTGTAGAGACCAAGCATACAAAGAGAATTCAAGTGTCAAGATCAATGGGAGATATTTTTGGGAGAATTTAGCTAGTCAAAATCACGTGGGACTCAAAACCAAGAGGAGAAAAACGCTGCTTTAAATCTGAAATAAATATCTTGAAAGGTGAAAATTGATTCAGTCACGGTATTTTAAGAGAAATTTTGCGGGATCAAACAAATTTGAGAAATTTTAAGAGAAATTTTTTGTTTTTCTCAAATTGGAAAAAAAAAATTCAAAAAATGTTTCAAATCTTACACGTAAAAAACTATTTCTCAAAACATTGAGGGGGCTATATATATATATATATATATATATATATATATTTCAAATTAGAGAAAAGTTTCATAAAATTACTTTAAATATTACTTGTAAAAAAAATTCCCGATTTTAGGAGGGTTACACAGGGCTCCGCCCTTGGGTAGGACCCACCATCCATGGAGCCCACTAGTGGGTCTTACTCTTTGTAAGAAGGTAGGACTACAAGGTGGGACATTCTTCTTTATTTTTCGCGCTAATAAATGTTTGACACATCAGCTAAATATCATACGCTCTCAATTGCTCATACCATTAAATGTTGTCTCCACCCCTACCCACAGAGCCAAATCTAAAGGGGCAATAAAACAAGATATAATTCCAACCAAATTGTTACATCCTTCGTCTTTTGACTCCTTGGCCATCTCAACAACCAAAAACTACTCAGAATCAAAACCCAACAGAGAGTGAACTTCATTGAGTAACAAACAACAGCAAGTACATCACGGATAAATCTATTTTAGAAAGAAGAAAAGATTAGTGAAGCAATGAGGGAGAGAGAGAAAACATAATCAAGTGTTCCAAGTTGATAGCATTTTACTTGGATCAGAGGAAAACCAAAGAATTAAACCACAAAGGATCAAAACAAGTGGGATAAGGTGAATAGCATTCTCCCCCAGTGACTTGTAGAGTGGAGTAACTTCCTTCTTGCTGCCATCAGAAATGGAATCATACGTCGGCAAGTCAACAGTTGCAGATGATTTCACAGATGGTGAGCTCTTTGCAGCCGGCAACAAGTTGACCAAGATCTCATCGGAGGATCGTGCAGTGCTTGATGATCTATACATTCTCAAGAAGAAGTATAAACTGAGAAGAAGAAGAAGATAGGAACTGAAGGCCAAGGGTTGACAGGATTTTATAGAATGGCAAGTGAATAAAGCATATGGCACATGAATATGCTCATAGCCTGAAGTTAGGGAGAGCTGCCCCTTCGCTTTCAGAGACAAAAATATTAATGAGAGAGAGAGCATGTGGGCTTGGATTCATTGACTTCCATGGTTTTAGCATTGAAAGAAATGATAGGGTTTTGAAAGTTCACAAGTAGCTTCCAATATAATTTAGGACCGTTTGTTTCAACTTAACAAGATTAACTTATCGCAAGAAACTAAGTACTTAACTTAAAATTAGTTATTTTGGTGTAACAAGCTAGAATCAACTTATGTAATAAAATCACAAATTTAAAGCTAAATTCGGCTTATTTCAATAAGCTATTCCTTAATACTTATTTGGTTAAGTTGATAAATATCCCATTATCCTTTCGTCTTTTCTTTCTTTTTCTTTCCTTTCTTTATATCCTTTGTCCTTTATTATTATTATTTTTGTCATTTTTGTATTCTATAGTCACTTTTCAACAACTTTTTCTAAACACCTACACGCTTTCCGTTAAGCTATTTATTTCCATCAACTGTTTATCTTCATCAACACTTTTGCACAACTCAACCAAACAGCAATGTTCTCAGAACCGGACCGTTCATCGAACTAGAAAAATGATCGGGTTACGGGTTACCGGTTCAACCGTCGGGTCAACCGGAATCAAACCGTGATGTCATAATTATGTAATTAATAAATTTAATAATACATATTATTAATATTTTAAATTTAAAAAATTATATAAAAATTACTAAAAATTATATAAAAAAAATTTATAAAATATAAATTTTCTTAATATGTAAAACTTCAAGAAAAAAATGAAAAAAGTATAATAGAAATATTTTATTGTAATATTGAAAGTTAAAACTTCATTGCTATTCTTCCATAATCGCAAAGACCATAACAAAAATCAATTTAATATCCAATCCAAGTATAATAATAATTTAGTCTTCAACTACATGAAAAAAAAAATATATAACTAATAATCATGCATAAAATAAAATAAAATAAAATACCATATGATACAATATATAATATTAGAGTTTCAAACTTCAAGAGTTTAAAATTTTAAATACAATCCAAAATAAATTTAGCCAAATACCAATTCAACTTAGCCAAAATTTAGCTAAAAAATTACACGAAATTTGAGATTTAAAAAAAAAAAAAAATCAGTCATGAACCGGTTGAACCGGTACCGGGTCAACCGGTTCACCGGTTGAACCATCCGGTTTTATCGGTTTTCACTTTTTAGAACGGTTTTAGGCTTCAAACGGTTTACTGGGCTAACCCGGACCGGACTGGGGACCGGTCGACGGTTCAACCGGTTGAACCGGCCGGTCCGGTCCGGTTTTTAAAACATTGCCAAACAGTTACTTGAAAACCTACCCCTAAAATTAGTTCAATTGGTAAGGCGTCGAAGACAAAGTACTATGTTCTCAAGAGTTCTCTAGTTCAAATGCTATTCTTAAAAGTGGGGTTAAACGGCAAGCATGTGATGGATGCGTTTAAAATAAGGTTCTAATACCAAAGTCCAAGTATAGTTGTATATCTTAGTAATATTATTAAGATTTTGTATATCAAGTTGAGCTGAAAGTAGTACTACTGTGAAGCCAAATCTAAGCTATATCAAGTTGCAGTACTAAAGCAATGCTTGGAACTAATTAATAGTAGAGAATCTGGTTCCTCAAGCCATGTGTTATTTTTATCTTCTAAGACCAGCAATTGCTTGGTCTACATTACACAAGTGGATATGTCAAACTAAAAATACAACTCTACCAACGGCAGCCCCATGTATTATACTATTATATGGAAACCGGAGCACCACTGACACTTAGGGCTATCAATGGATCAGATCTTGATCCAAATCTAATCCACTTATTGAGATATGATACGAAGAGTTTGATCCGATGATCCAATTCAATTCGGATCGGATAATTTCTTTAATTAAATGGATGGATCGGATATGGATTAAGCAAATTTGAAATATAACATATATACTAATTCTCATATATTATAAATGAACTGAGGCCTTCCCGGCTGGCCTATCTTGTCTTTCGCGGAATCACCGGTGACTGCTGACGCCGCGGCAGGATCGCAACGAGCAGGCGCTCCATAAACTAATTCCTTAGCAAATGAATACGCACTATACTCCCAGCAATCCGCATATTGGCCCGGGCCGATGCTTCTATTCTAACAGCAATCTCGCATTATAATATATATTTTAAAATTATTTATAATATGTTAAATATTAAATTATATACAATTTTCTTAAATTGAGTTTATATATTATAACATAATATTTTATATACACAATATATTAATCGGATTGGATCGTTAACGGATCCACATACTAGAAAGCCTGTAGAAATTCAATACCCAATAATTCTTCCACCCTTGGGCTCTGTTTGAATCTTAGGAAGGATGGCAGGGGAACCAAAGGAAATTATAGGGAATTCTATTGACATTCTTTTTGGTTATGGCGGAAAATTGCAAGGAAAAGGAGAAAATCATCAAACCCAATTTTCCTCATAAAACGGAGAAAACATTTGGGAACATTTTTCAGACATAAAATCCTCTATTCCTTTCCCTTTCCCCCAAACAGGGCCTCAAGGGCTAATGCAAGGGACCACCCTTGGCAGAGGAAGCTAAATGTTTGGCTGCCCCTTTCTGATTTTCACCAAACGGGTCCATAAATAAATGGACAGTTAAAAATGGCCACCCCAAAATACAAGGCAAAAATTATGTTATGCCATACTGAAACAATTACACTATAGGAAGTGTGAGCATTTCAGTAGATAACAGCTATAATATACATTTTTTTCTTATATCTGAAACATTGTATACCAAGTTTCATGACCCTTAGAAAAGGAAAAAGGCAAAGAAAGAAAAATATCCTAGCTCAAATATAACAACACCCTGAAATCAAAATTCACATTTAATTAACAAGAAAAATTTCTTGATTCAAACACTAACAAAAACACAACAGCGTAGTGACAAGAATAGCTCAAAATCTCCCACAAACACTTTCAGATATTATCGTCTGAGGATGCGGTCAGTACAAAACTAACAGTATTACATGTCTCTTGTATGCAGGCACTGGAATAAGCAAAGACTTCTATTAGAGAGATGTAATTGCACCCATCAATCAAATTAAACAAAAAATATAGGAAAAAACAATCAAAGCCATCAGAAAATATATTTGCAAGCCTCTTTGGTAAGATACAATAACGAGGCCATATAAGAATTAATGCAAATAATACATATCAACATTCTTCAAAGCATCCAGAAAACTAGACAATACTTGCAACCTACCCACTTAACAAAAAACTTGGAACATCTAATTTTTACACCTAACCCTATAGATAATAGAAATTGTTTTGGCAGTTACAGGAAGTTGTAATGCCATGTGGTCTGAATTCAATCAATAACGACGAATTTCTGCATCGAATCTCCTCCGTTGGTTGCTCTTAGTTATGGATCATTCACCTACATGCCATATGCCCAACAACAGTGCTCAAGGTCCATGCTGCTTATTCATGGCTCTAATGCATATTCTAACAACACACCTAAACCTAACTTATTTAATTTGGCAACCAGATCAAATTTGAGTAACCTCAATTCAACTTGGTTGCAAACAGGTTGTGTCCCAATTCCAACCCAGTTAGTTATTTTGTAAAATTTGGATATACCCAGATTAACTTGATTACAGAAGAACTGTGTTATGTCAAGGACCTAAGACACAATCAACCCAATTACCCCTCCCCCCCCTCCATTGTCATCATTGTGGTCGTTCTCTTTCTCGTTGTCAATGTAATTGGTTCAAAAGGGAGGGCAATCCTTTGAACCAATTCAAGATGAAGTTTTCAAGTTAGTTTGGGTGGTTCTGGACCAAACCTAATGAATTGCAAGCTCTTCACATGTGACAAAAAAAAAAAAAAGCCTCTTGCAAGCATGGAGCCACTTGATTGAAGTAGCAGGAATTGCTGGCAAATAGTGGCAATAAAACCGACTAGACTCAATTCGAACAAATTGCACCACCATAGCACTCAAGAAAATTAAGCATCTAAACATAGATCGTATATGTTTATAAAACTAAGGTGCAAAAAATGTACCTGTGTAAATGTTAGTGGTATCTACTATCGTCCTCACTCTATATAAAACTTATTTTTGAATGGCGGAAACAGCTTGCCGGAGGACTGTCTTATCTCACAGCTGAGCTCAACCTCCATCAATCGATGGTTTTCCTTGGTGCGCTTCATTAAGAAATTAACAATCAAATCATCGCCCTCACTGACACGGATAGGAGGATGCAAGAGGAATACCTGCCCATGACACTGAGAAAAATATTGGAATTAGACCAGATTAACAAAAGCATGCAAGAAATCAGTACTCAAGCAGCCCCAGAAAACTCAAGAAAATGCCTCTGACAAAACAAAACAACAAAAAACTTCTTAAATGGCAGTAAGCTTGTAACAAATACTACTTTTATTTTCACAAACCACCTTACAGTTTCTGGATCAGTAATCAACAGAGAAATGATTTGTCATCCATATTCAAGGCACAAGGACAACAAGACATCTTTAAAAAAATAAAAACACTTGTACTGATGTCAATCAAACGCCTGCTTGTATGCCACATTACAACTGTATAACATTTTTTTTTGGATAGGTGCAATACAATTGTATGAATTAATAGAAAATCCATGTCAAATTTGCAAGAGGGCACAGCAGTATGCTATTTGCTGATTCATTATTTGGTCCACGACTTGATAGATAAATAGCCCCAACAACAGCAGAATGGTGAAACAAGTCTTGTGCTGCTGTGCATGCAACCACAAAAATGGTTGGGGGTTACGGATTTGTTGAGTTGAAATTCCATTGTACTAGAACTGAAACCTTCATGGTTCATCCAAATTATTGTAATTGCAAGGCAGAAAATCATTTCATGAGTGGTGCCACAAACCTGCTGGCCCCAGTGCGTGCTGTAATCTTCGCTAGGAGCAGTTGTCAACTGGATCTCGTTTTGAGCTGGATTCTCTGTGCTTCCCTGAGGTAACAAAAGAAAGGTGTATAAAGTAGGTTATTCAAGCTATTATGCAGATACAAGGACATTCATTGCATGCCAGAACTATGACAGATGCTGAAGGTAAACTCACTCGAAAATGGACATCAAACCACCCACTGAACCCACAGAGCCTTGTGTTCTCTGCAGTGATTGATGATGCAATGCTTGCTCTGATATTAAGGATGTCATTTACAGTTGCCGTTAAACAATCAATCTCCTTAATGATGGCAGCCGTTCCTATAACTTGATTTGGATGAAGGTTGTTCCATAGTGAAGTCTACAAAAATTTAATAGCACAATCTTTAAAGATGTACAGGAAGACTATTAAGGAGCGATAATCAACACCGTAAGTAAATTTTAATGGTTAAAAAAAAGAAAAGAAAGTAAAAACTATCAATTTTATTAGAGGTAATACAGAACCACCATGGGTGTGGGAAGGCCCTCAATTTTTTGCCAGAGTTGTGCAGAGGCCTCTCAATTGACAGTCAATTGTCTATACAGAACAAGTAAAAGAAAAAGTTTAGCGCAACTTTCTTTCTCTTTTTATGCAGAAACAGTGACATGACTAACAAAAGTCTAGATTCATAAATCCAAAAAATTTAAGCCGGTGGACAAAACCCAGAAGCTGTTTCATAGATAAAAATTTGGTCACCTTGAAGCTCACACATATCAATAATATAATCTCCTTTACTTGATCCTTTTTTTTCTGATAGGTAATTCACACAGACACACACTTTGCCCCTTAAATCCATGAACTTTCACAACAATGAGTGGAAACTATAAAGGTCAAAAGAAAAGGAAAGAAAATGATAAATTATAGGGTTCAATACAGTGATTCGCGTGGTTGAACAATTTCTACCAAGTAACATGGACCCAATAACAGTATAAAGGAGAAGACTTAGCAATTAAGTTTCAAGTTTGCCAAATACTCAATTCAAGCCCCCTCCCCCCTTCTAGGGTATATTTCTAGGCAACATAATCACTACTACACAGATACCAAATAGGTGAGCGAAATACACTATACAACTAACTAATAATTTAGTCGGATTCAGCAGCAAACCAAAATTTAAATGCACACACAGAACTAGCATTTAACACTCCAGTATGGAGAGTGGGAGGTAAGGGGTTGCAGTCTGATAACACAAGTGTTTTGCACCAAATCAATGTTCATTTCAGTAGCAGCTAGTTTGTTACAGCATTTGTCCTTGTACGAGGGAAAAAAAAAGGTTTGTTACAGCACATGAATATGAGGCTAGAGAAGAGAGTAACAATCTGCGATCCAAACTGATAGACTATAATGGTTAATGGTAATTAATTACTTCAGGAAATATAAATTGAGAACCAACCACATGCTCACACTCACCTGTAAATAGTATTTTCTCTGCTCTTCAGAGTAGGGCATTGTTAGAACACTCATATCAACACCATAATAAGTTTTAGTCTCGTTGAGAAAACAAAACCAATCGTCCATGGCTCCCTCATAATCACTAGTTTTTTGATCTCCTAATCCAGACCTGATAGGTGCCAACCACATACGGGCATGGCTAGGGTACCTGCAAAACCAAAGCTAGTTGGATCAAACTATTATTTGGGCGAAACAGAAATTGCATTTCACCAGGGGATTATCATAATGTAAAGATACATTTATAATTAATAAAATCATATCATTTGGCGCAAGATCAACCAAAGCACTGATTATTGTTCTATAGTTGTTAATACTTCAATTCTGTAGTCTGTACCATACATGTTCTTGCATACCTCAGTTGTTAGGGACTTGTGCGGTATCTCATTTTGTTGCTTGGGTTGCATTGGGTTATGCCAAGTGTGGTCTCTGGTAGAGCTTAGAGGATGGTTATTGAATTCCTTACATTTAGGATTGTTCAGCGCTATACAGTGTCTGTTACTTCTTTGGTGGAGGTATGCACTTATTGTAAGGTTTTATTTGTGAGTCAGCTGTTATAATTTGTTAGTTTTCTTTATTTACGTCTTTCATGTACAGGGGTGCGCCTCCTATAGGTCCTGCTTTAATAAAGTTAGTTTACTATCAAATGTATTCATATATCAAAAATTCAATATTTAGGGAATCCTTTTTTAAATTCATTCATATTATATTACCAAGTAATATTTAATTTGAAAATAGGTGAGGGTAAAAACATCACAAAAATTATGATTTTGGTTGGTTTAGACACAATATACTAAAGCCTACTGTACTAAATTTTGTGATGATTCACATCTTGGATACACGCATGTTTGTCAATAACTGATGGCAAATGGAAGACAAACTGAAGTATGTAATACATACATACATGTATACACACATGTATGTATGTATTAGTACAAGTACCAAGCTTCTCTCTCATTCTTTATCAAGTATAATCCTTCTTTAATTGACAACAATAAAAATTAAACCTTTAACCCCAATACTATCTTTTTTATGGCAGGCTAGCACTTCTACAATTATATTACAATGGCTTTGGCATCAAGAATAACAAACTCTAAAAGCAATGATTTCCCCATGTTCATTTCTCAAATAGATGAAAGACTATGCGTTCAGCGCTTGGGTGAAATGCTACTTGGGTAATACAAAGTCTAAAACAATGTGCGATTGAAACTGGTATAAATATCAAATACTAAGTAACTAACTCAAGTAGTAGATTTTTTTTTGACTATGATCAACCAGAAACTATTTTAACCTTTTTTATCATAAGAGATTAGTTGGAGACAACTCCGACCACTTATCCTAACATCTCATCTCTAGTGTTCTCAATTATGCTTGATACAAAACCATTTTTCTTAATAACCTACTCCTGCTCTCATTGATTTTGTAGCTCTCATTGTATTTTGTTGAATTTTGTTGGGTAACTCGTCTTTTTCTTAGGGAATCTAGAGTGTGGCTACCATATACAGAGCATATGCATGGGCAGCACCCCTTTGGTGATAATGAATTATACCTATTAAAAAAAAAGGCATAGCTTTTGTAGCTCAATGTACAAAACTCCAAAAGCATATTCAACTAATTTGACCTACTGTAATTCTAAAATTATCATCCTATGCAATAATTTCCCCCATCACAAATTATTTGGGGAAAAATCATGTAAAAAAGTTGCTCCTAGGAATTCGTTGTCCTCCAAACACAATATCCCCTTTCATATACTCCTGCTCTCAATGAGCTGCATTTGATGATTCTGTCCCATTTATACATGTCTCCTTGGTCAGGAAACAACATAGTCCAAACTCAGTGCTAAGCCTATCTAGTTTCATGAATCAACTCTATGCCACTTGCAGACAGCATACACTGTGGGAACCCCTCACAGGTGTAAGCATAGAGGTGGGTAAGCAAAGCCCTTGAAACATACGTTATTTTGCTCCATAGATACACCGTACTAGAAGAGTTTATGGATCGACTCTCCTGAGCAACTTCATGGCACCCATTGAAAACCCAACCAATGGGCTATGGATGTGGCACATTTATTGCTAAAGAATAGTAACATATATGATTGAGGTTTAACAGTTTGTTAGTTAAAAAAATCCATGCATGCTCAGGTACTCAGACCCCAAAGTACAGTAAACATGTGAAAATATGGAAATGTAGAATTACTTACATAGCTCCAGTAGGCTTCAGCCAGCGGTCTCGTGCACAAATCACAGAATCAAACATAGATTCACGCAGAAGAAAATATCCCATCCATTCTGAGATAATTACATCAACTGCCAATCAATCAATTTCTAACATTAGAATCAAAACTACAAAAATCACATGAAACCCAATCGCAAATTAGCATAGAAAACATGATGGTGAAGGAAGAATTTGAACTCCATTGGCAACTAAAAGTTAACAAAAATAACCTTTCTCGGGCAGGGTAACATCTTCCATTGAACCCTCAATCACTTCAACCACATCTTGAAGGTTATTTGCTTTCACAAGTTCACGGGCATGTTCTGACATCTTAGTTGCTTCCACTGCATAGACCTTTCTAGCACCAGCTTGAGCTGACCAGATTGCAAGAATACCACTCCCAGTTCCTACATCCAACACAGTCTTCTCCAAGGATTCACCAATTAAGTCCCAATCTCAAACACAACTTCCATACAAAAACCAGCTAAGTAACAATAAATAGACAGTGTGTGCACACTTGCATATGCATATTCATGTGAATGTGTGCGAGAGTCAAGAATATCTAGTTCCCAATACACAGTACTCCCTGAACTCATAAGAATCCAAGTTTCCAAGTCCAAATCAATGCTGGTAATGAGTTATCCGCGCGCGCATAAAAGTAATACAAATTGAAATAATAGATTTTTTTTATAGTTCGAAGGTGTACAAGTCCATATCAATGCTGGTAATGAGTTATCCGCGCGCGCATAAAAAGTAATACAAATTGAAATAATAGATTTTTTTTATAGTTCGAAGGTTTCCAAGTCCATATCAATGCTGGTAATGAGTTATCCGCGCGCGCATAAAAAGTAATACAAATTGAAATAATAGATTTTTTTATGGTTCGAAAACAAAAGCATATACTCAACCGGACCTATTTGACTAAGTTGAAAGTTGTTCCACAAGGAACACAGCTGAAAAACCAAGTACAAGTTAAAACAAGAAGATTCACAATTTATTTTCTTCTTTTTTCCACAGCTTTCTCAGCAACCAAACATTATCAACATAGCATCAGGAAACTTGAGAGAGAAAGATAGAGGAGATGGTCACCTTTCCATGGAAGTGATGTTTGTTCTCGAAAATGGCATTGAAATAAGCGTCCATGCGAACTCGGTCACAGAGCATCTCCTTCTGATGGTAGAGAAAACCGTACGTGCAGAAATAGTTCGCGAAATCGACGCTCTTATCGACGGTGGCGCTACCGTTGCTGGTAGCCGTAAGGTCGCCGGCGACGCCATTAGCTGAGCCCCCCATGTCACCGCGCAACTAGAGAGAGAAAGTGACTGGGACGACAGAGAAAGAGCCAAAGAGGGCGCTCGATTCTTAGGGCAGCGACCATACGTGGGAGCCATGAATAAGAATCGTTTTCGAGTGCATCGCCAGATCAGAGAACTAATGTGCATCCTTGAGGTGATTGGCCCATCGGGGTGCTCTGTATTTGATCTGAGCCGTTCAATTCATATTAGCGAGTTGGTATTCAGTGTGGAGAGGACTACCGCAATCTCACATAATTGTTTTTGGGATTGTGATAGCAGGACCCCCCTACATCTCGATCCAGGAGACAATCATCAAATCACCACAAAAAAAAAAATTCATCCAATGGTCTTCAATCTCTCTTTATACATAATATATCAAAGTTTGAATTTCAGACAGCACACACGCACATATAAGATAAACGTCAAGAATAAAATCTAAACGTTTTAAGTTCGAACTTTCATTATATCAATTATTAACAATTAAAATTTAAAAAGTAAGTGTAATTGTCACAGAAAAACTATCTGATATAAATTTGAAATTGTATTAAGATATACAAGATTATTACTTTTGATTAAAGAGATAGATAACAAAAAAATAAAATAAATAATAATGTTATTATAAGTTCAAACTTATATCTTATTGTATTTACAATATCATGTCTCATAAGCTCGAATCTATAGTAACGTTGTTTCAACAACAAAAAAATATGCACAATGACAATCACATTATGTAACAAGTACAAATTTAACATTCAATTTGATTCTAGTAAGAGTTAATGAAATTAATCCAAGAGATGCTATGATAGGTGTTTAAAGTTAATCCTTAAGTCTCATTTAATAGGGTGTTAAATTATAATGTTAATTAATAAGAGAAAGCTTACTAAATGCCTGAGTGACATTCAATAAATTTGAGATAAATTACACTAATATTTCTTATAATTTTTTCGTTTTCGCTTAATCCACTTGTCTGAGACATCATTTTACGTTTCAAAAATCAAATTCATTTGATACAACATTAATCGCGTTTAGAAAAGGATGAAATACTAATACATGAGAGATCATCAAATTGAAAAAAAAATAAAAAATTAAACAAGTTAGATAAAATTGGTCAAAATTGAAAAAATTACAAAAAATAAAATAAAATAAGAAGGATAGTTCTGTCATTTTGATTAAAAAAATTTGACTGAAGGGAGGTATTTGTAATTTATTAGTAAAAATAGGAATGTCAACAAAAAATGTTAGTTTAATTGTCCGAAATCTCAAGAAATGTTAGTAGTATAGTTTAGCCAATCTTCAATCATTTATTACACACAAAAAAAAAAATTAAATAATTTTTATGCGGGCATTCATGGAGGAAAATATATTTTTGATGAGAGAGACTTGTCAATTATAAGTCTTTTGAATATGTAATTGTAAAAATAAATTTTAAATATGTAACCTCACCCTTATATTTTGGAAAGAGTTGTTTAAATATGATGTTGGATAAGCAACACACAAACCAAGATTTAATGGGCTACCTTAGATGGTGTCAACCTCAAGTTAGGTTGCTAAATTCAGGGCCCCTGCCTTAGCTTTCAAGTTTAATTGGTGGTCCATTGCCACAGTTTTTTTTGCTCATAATTATTTCAATTTGTTTGTTTGGTGATGCAGCAGCATTTTTTGGCCCCTCTTCTTTAAGCTTTTATACTTCATGGAATATATATATATACACACACACACACACACGAGAAAACTCAGTCGTATTTTTATATGATTAAGTAAATTCAGAATATATGCAACAACTTTCAAGTTAGACGTGTCGATTAAATTCGAGTATTTTGAAATTTATGGAAATTGAGCTCAAGACGTTGAAGTTTATTACTCATCTCTAATTTAAGACATAAAAACTTAATTGTAAAAAATAAATTAAAATTAGAGTACTGATAACACGAAAATTCAATCGTATTTTCATATGATTGAATGAAATCTGAATACATGGAATAATTTCCAAATTTACCTATCGATTAAATTCAAGTGTTTTAAAATCTGGGAGAATTGAACTCAGGATGTTTGAGTTTATGCTTGTGACTAAATTAAGACATGAAAATTTAATTTTGAAAAAAAAAAACTTAAATTAGAATGCCAAATAGTTTACCTTTTCTCCAATCTTAGTAGGTATTGCTGACTCAAATAAAAAGTAATTCAAAGAGAAATGGTATTTTGAGTCATGCTACATTATGCTCCAAAGTTGACTTTTTATTTTATTTTTTTACTATAAAACCTTTAATTTATGAATAAACACAGTGCTGATAGATCCTCAACATTTAGTTGTTGAAAACCTTCAATAGAACAAGAATTATGCTATAAAGTCAGTCGGGGAGGTGAGATTTTTTCGATCTCATTAGTTCATGCAATGTACGCATGATAAGAACAATCGTAGAGATGAGATTTTTGCGATTTCAATGGTTCATGAAATACACACGCTAAGGACAATTGTAGATATGAAATTTTCGAGATCTCATTGATCCTTGTAATATACGCACGTGTATTGCACGAACCAATAAGATTGCAAAGATTTCACATCTGCGACGGTCCAAAGTGGTCCGCTTAAAATTATGTCATCTACTTTAAATTTGCCTTGTGTGCCAGCAAGTGGTATTGCTATGTACATCTTTGAAAATTCATTCATGAGTAAATAAGCAAATAAAATCCTCTTAATTAAACTGTTTTGTTATCTGAACCTTTTAATGGAGATAATGAAGTTTAAAACATTGTGGAAACAGTGTGAACAGATTGAACATTCTTGAGTTTACTGATTTATGCATGTGTCATTTTTGACATTCCAAGTTTTAGATTGCTTGAATGAGTCCCACCTTCTAAGATCTTATTGAAAATTCAAGTCAATCCTTGTTTGATGTCATTTTTTGAGAGTTCCTAACTAGAATAAAATAGCAAAGAGAAATAGTCAAAGAGAGATCTCATTTTTCTCAACCACCAGCTATAGTAATGAGCCCCAAAATCTAACGGTGATCAAAATTAACTGTTGATATTATAGGGTTAGCTTAGTGTATAAGGTTCCTGTCACTGTGAAGTATAGGGAAGGTATGTTAGGTAATTGTCATGAACTTATCCTAGATTCTTGATGACTTGATATGGCCCGAAATCTTTTTGACCCATTTTGTTTTGGATATTTCTGATCCGTTTCGTTTTTTGACCTGATGTTTTTTAGGATTCCTTCTTATGAGAAGAGAGAGGACTTTGTGTGAGCTGTCATTGGGTGTAAATGAGTAACGCAGCACGGAAATGAGAACAATGGATACGACCAAGGTCAATACAAAAAAAAAAAAATCCTAAATCCAACAGGTAGTTTTTTTGGGTTTATAAGTATTTTGTTCTTGTAATCGCTTCAATACATAGTAGATTGATTATCGTTATCCGTGAATGTAAGTATCTTGTCGAATCACGTAAATTTTGTATCTTTTTTATTTTGTTTGAGATTGATTTATTATTTATTTTTATCGTTTCCACATAACAACATATACAGAGTCTTATCCCCGTAAGTAAAGAGATTATTTTCATAACTTTGAATCCGTGATTTCGAAGTTATAATGGAGTAACCTCATCGTATTGTTAATATTATATTGGCAGGTAAATGTCATTCATCTCCATCTGCAGAAAATTCAATATAGAGTTTGGACCCTGCAATGTATCCAACAAAAAAAGATGACAAAAAAAACCTTACCTAATGCTGCAGTTAGGTGAACTGTGTCACAACAAGTCCTTTCAATTGATACTATGCCCACAAGTTTTGTGTCAGTGAAGTAGCAAACTTGTCAAAACATTGTTCATCAATCAGGTTTTCTTTCTTCACATTTTAATATAAAACAGCTCAACTATACATACACCACTCTTTTCCAAGAAAGAAACTAATGTCATTAGATATTTGTCATCACAGTAGCCATCGCACCTGAGACAGTACCACTGGAAAGGGGCTTCAGAGAAGTTCCATCGTATGTTTATTAATAATTCTAGTGATTGAATCTATATGTAGGGTAGACTATGAGACTGATTTTGATGACACTTCATACGGTTTTTCATCTAGTGAAGGTATGATCACTGCAAGTAGATGTCAGCAGACTAAGTCAACTTCCTGCAAGATACCAAAATTCCAGTGAACGGAGATTTCAACAGGAGACGGGAGAAAGAGGTTATCTCTATAGGTTATTTTAGGACCTTAAATTATTAACAAGTTCAAATTCAAACTTAATTATCAATCAAGTTTATTATTTTTTATTGAACAAAAATATCCCTTTGTTATTTTTTTTCAAAAATAATTAAACTCGGTGTTTGTAATTTCTACCCAACTTCAAGAAGACATTTTAAAATTTAATAACTCAAAATATATAAATCCGTTTTCAATAAAATTTATATATATGAACTCTAAAAATCGAAATATATAAAACAAGATACATATGTGATATGAAGTTTTGATGAAAAAAAATTGCTTCTCAAAGTGTAAAATTTTACATTTATAAAGAAAGTAATAAAAATTTCAATTTCGTTATGAGTTTCTTGCATATTATCAATTTTATTTATTTTTTTGAATTTCATTTTGGATGTCAAAAAGAGTCTTATAAAATAGAAAAAATTACAAAAAAAAAAAAAAAACATATCAGTTTAGACATAAAAGCAATGAGAGTGAAATTTTAGACTTGCACTACTTGTTAAAAAAGTTTTTGAAGTAGTAAAAATTACAACAAAAAAAAAATCAGTTTTTAAAAGCAATGAAAGTGTGAAATTTTACACCTACACTGCTTGTCAAAAAGAATCTTTTAAAGTAGTAAAATTGCAAAAAAAAAAAAATCAGTTTAGATATGAAAGTAGTGAGAATGTGAAATTTTACACTTATGCTGCTTGTCAAAAAGAATCTTTTAAAGTAGTAAAAATTACAAAAAACAAAAAAATCAGTTTCAACATAAAAGTAGTGAGAATGTGAAATTTTACACTTGCACTGCGTTATAAATAAACACACTTTAACATAAATTATAATTAGAAAGAGTGACTTAAATTACAAGGAAGCTGGCAAGATGGGCCTCACTGCAAAAAAAAATGAAACATAATCAGTAAGAGAATAAAAGGGAGAGAGCAGTAAAGATGTAAAATTTTACATTTGCACTACTTTATGAATAAACATACTTTAACACAAATTATAATTAAAAAGATGGCTTAGATTGCAAGAAGGGTGACAAATTTGGAGTATCATTGGCTTCTAAAATCACAGCAAAGACTCTCTTAAAATAGAGGCTTTTAAATTCCAATATTAAAAAAGGTAATGGCTTTCTTCAATTGTTTCCATGGTGGAGCCCACATTCCAAAAATTTAAGAAAGCAAGAACATTTTGGCAAAATTTTCACAAAATTATACGAAAAAAAAATAAAAGTTTTGAGTCTTAAACGATTCAAAAAGACACAGACTTGAAACTTTACTTGTATCGACATACGTGAAATCACCATTAACGACCATAGACCTCTCATCATCGTTTTTATTGTGGTCGATGTCTTCCATTATCTTATATCCATGGTGATGATTTATAGTGGGTGGGGATTCCTTGGTTGTCTGCAATCACAAGCCAATGATTGACGATGGAGAAGTAGGACTCTCATAGGGTGTGTCAGTGGTTACAGAAGAAAAGACCGAAGAGGAATAAATGATTTAAGGATAAAAAAAGTCATATAATGAAATTAGTTGCCGCCAACTCATAAAAAATGGATATGAGTTTAAAAAACAAATTGTCTCATGTCCTTCTGCTTAAATTAGAAACATAAGTGGATCTTATGAAAATATAATATTTTTACCAAGGACTTAAGACTCATTAATCCCTTTTTTTTATCACTATAGAGTTGTTTTAAAACTTTATTACCAAAATCAGGTTATTTTGATGTTATTTACTAAAGTAGTGTTATTTTATTAAAGAGTTACTTAAAGAGATGCTTTTACACTAAAAAGTATCTCTTTAAGTAATGCTTTCATTTGAAAACGTTTCTTAAAACTACACTTTTATGATAAAAGTATTATTTGAAGTAACGCTCTTAGATAAAAGTGAATTTGAAGAGAGACTTTTATAAAACAATCATAATACTTTAGTAAATAAGATTCTTTTTTTCAATGACCCGGAACCAATCCCATTATCAGCAACCTTCAATTGCGTAGTTAGATCGTAAATCGGAACTCTATTAGCATTACACTTACCGCAAACTTGCACTTATAGAGTGAGTGGCCCCAAAAGATTTTACACTCCGTGAAACTTAAACCCAAGAATGAACACTGACATTGATAACATGCTTATTCTGTCTCTTACTACTACTCGAGCTAGTCCATCAATCTGCCTATGAACTTGAAATTAAAATTTTTGTCAACCCTACTCCTGCAATTAACTCCAACAAGTCCGGTATCAAACATGTGATCATGGCCTGCAAAATTAGAGGTGTGCATTTTTTACTATAAACTTTGCCACCCACCTCTCTCCTAAAGCACCAACCATTTTAAAAGTAATAATGTAATCATAATCTTAGTTAATATACAATACTCGAGGTGGGTATTCTTAATTTTGTTTTCAAAATCAACTTGAATTAGTTTAATCTTAGATCTCTAAATAATGCTAAAATCATGCTATTTTTCAACCTTATATGCATGGAAGTTTCCCTCCTAGACTTTTAGATCTTATCCTGTGATTATTTCATTGCTGCAGACTTGGTCTTAGTTTAGCAAATAGACTTTTTGAATTAATTTTCCACGTTCAAACATCATAAATATACTGTGACAAGTTCAATTTATCCATCCATAAATAAATTTACAGGGATTGAATGAGTCAATTTCTAAAACTTCCGGTTGGTATTCGGTCCTTGTACATGGTCATTGACTATATGTTAAATATATTCATGTACTTACCCCACAAATACACACACACACACTAATATACATACATACTTGGATAAAAGTAAGAATTAGATAAAGAAACAAGGAAAATTAATTATTATAATCTTTAAAGAAATCAATAAGCGACGCAACACATAAACGTGAAAGAAATTGAGCTCGAATTCCTTGCATTGACTCAATACGGGAATTACTCACCCAAATAAAGAATAAATTTTTAAATTCGAAACTGAGATATTATTAATAAAATATGTTTAATAAGCATTTATTACCCTTATATTTATTCTAATCTGAATAGAAAATTACTAAATATTACACTAATACTAATCCTAATAAGAAACTAAGAAAATACCCAAAACAAAGAAAAAATGGTCAAAAAATTTTTGGGAGCGCTTGGGTCGTTTCTGGTTGTATCGAGTCATCAAATATATAAGAAGTTAGGCCGCTTATTCTACATCATTCAGGGAAGAGGATTGAGAATAAAATGAAAATAAATCCTAATAATACCTACAATTTAATCAGTTGATCGAAGGCATAGCTCAAGATCAATTATTGTCAGTTTTTCTTTCCACTATGACTTGACTGAAAAGATGATTTCCTCAAGCTAAAAAGTAGCCTATATAGAGAATTTGTCAAAATTTTCCCTCTTATGCATGCTTTGATTTTCTAACCAAACCATTGACTGAGTGAATTATTCAAAATTTGAGTCTCTTTGTAAACAATCTGAATATATATATATATATGTGTGTGTGTGTGTGTGTGTGGGTACACACACATCAAAATTTATTGGAATCACACACACACATCAAAATTGATTATTCCAATAAATGCGACACCCTCCCCTTCCCAGAAAACTAAGCAATAGACATTGGCTTCTCAGCCTTTTCTTTACAAGATATGAACATGGAAATCACAAGAAGGAAATTTTTTTTCCTCCCTCTACATCTAAAAACAGCTACGAAGCTTTGATGGAGGACAGAAAAGCGAACATAATTTCCATTTCTTTGGTCATTGCCCTCATCATTTCCATCATCATTTCTCGCGTCTCTTTTGGACTTTCCAAGACTTTCTTTCTCATTTTTGGTGCTGGTGTTGCAGCAATTCTAGCTGTCTTAGCATTCATTTTTATGAGACAGCATTTCAATCGCCGAAGGAAATTGTTGGAGACTCAATTGGTTTCTGAAGGAAGAGAGCTTCGGATCGAGTATAGTTTCCTAAGGAAAGTAGCTGGAGTTCCAACAAAATTCAGATACAGAGAGCTTGAAGAAGCAACAGATGGTTTCCAGACACTTTTAGGCCGAGGAGCATCTGCTTCTGTTTTCAAAGGAATTCTAAGTGATGGCACTCCTGTTGCTGTGAAAAGAATCGAGGGAGAAGAGCACGGGGAGAAGGAATTCAAGTCAGAAGTTGCAGCAATCGCTAGCGTGCAGCACGTGAACCTTGTCCGCCTTCTGGGCTACTGCTGTGTTCCCACCGGGCCTCGTTTCCTTGTCTATGATTTTATCTCAAATGGATCATTGGACAACTGGATTTTCCCGCGGAGGGAATTAAGGGGCCGGCCTGGTGGATGCTTGTCATGGGACTTAAGGTGTAGAGTTGCCATTGATGTAGCAAAGGCACTTTCTTACCTGCATCATGATTGTAGATCAAGGATCTTGCATCTTGATGTCAAGCCAGAAAATATACTTCTTGATGAGAATTATCATGCTCTTGTTACGGATTTTGGACTGTCAAAGCTAATGGGAAAAGATGAGAGTAGAGTTGTGACTACAATTAGGGGGACTAGAGGGTATTTAGCACCTGAGTGGCTCTTGGAGCATGGAATTTCTGAGAAATCTGATATTTTTAGCTATGGAATGGTGCTGTTGGAGATAATTGGAGGCCAGAGAAATGTTTGCGTGATTGATAATGCCAATGACCATTCTAAAAGAAAATTTCAATATTTTCCAAAGATTGTGAGTGAGAAATTGACTGAAGGGAAGGTTATGGAAGTGGTTGATCATAGGCTAGTGGATGGTGGAGGCATTGATGAGAGGGAAGTGAGAAGACTGGTTTGTGTAGCTTTATGGTGCATACAAGAGAAGGCTAGGCTCAGGCCAAGCATGGCTCATGTGGTTGAAATGCTAGAAGGGCGAGGGCCAGTGGCAGAGCCCCCGGAGACCCAAATGCTCATTGTTGACCTACTAGCAATTGATGACGAGCCAACCCCTGGAGGTCGTGACAGGCAAAGGATTGCTGCTATATTGGCAACACCTCAAGTAGATTCTAACCAACCTTCCTCATCAACATGCTCATTTACCATGTCAGTTCTATCCGGCCGGTAACTCTGGGAATCCATCTGGTTGCTTCCTTCAGCTTCTTACCTTGATTCATTTGGTAAGGTATTTTCTTGTTATTTTTCTAAATTAAAGGGATGGGGTTACATATTTTTTGTTTAATTGATCTGTCTCATTGTAAATTTTTTTATCAGATGAGTTTCTTCTAAGAGGTTTTCTTTTTGATCCTCAAATATTCTTGCTTGTCCATATTCGTGTATATACATATACATATACATAGATGAAGAAGAAACAATGGTTAATGTAACTCTGTCTGAAACACAAACCCCATTATACCAATACCATGTATGTTTCCTTAATTAGTCACTATTGTTTTGTTCTGATCTTCCAAAACTCTGCATCTTGCCAAGCAAAGAAGAATAATGATAAGATGGAAATTTTCCCTTGAATACCAATAATTTTTCTCTTAAAATTTATTAAAAAATGATAAAATTTTCAAATAATGACAAGTAATATCTAAATCCTAGTGCTTTTCTGTTATATTTAAGGGCCTAATATCTAAATCCAACAAGAATCAAACCAAATTTTGCTTAGAAGTAGGAATAAAGTTATTCTACCTAATGGCTTTCTTTTGTATTTACAAACATGTTATAAGATACCATTTACACAGGTCCAGACCCATCCAGGCTGTGTCCTGGCTGACGCATTAAACAGCACCGGGACTTTATATTTAAGCTTCAGTCCCCACCCAGCCTGTTGCTATCATTGTTTTGGGAAGTCTTTTGAAGGAGACATGTTACCTTTACCAGTGATGGTTAGATTCTCGCTGATCTGATCATTTGTAAAATATATGCACTCATATTACTTGTTAATGTACATTGCACGAGTAATCAGATTCATGGATTCGACCTTTGCGAGTGATGAAAGTAGCTTTGTTCCATTCTAATCCTTTCGTGTTGCTACTTGCCATCATGAATTATAATTCTGTCTACTTCAAGTTTCTTGAGGGAGAGGCGGCTCGATCCCTGCCTTATGAGGAATTTTTGTGTGAACTGATTCCATAAACGAGGGCAATTAGACAAAGCCAAATATACATATTGTCTATTTTTTAGGATACTAAAAGTTACTTTTTCCTACGTGGCATAAAATGATTGGTGGAGTTTATTGACTTGGTCAATAGATCTAATTCTTTTAAAAAAAATAAACAAAAATTTCTCCAGAGATTTATGAAATTACGTCACTTTCTCGTATTTTTACTAACAAATTACACAAACCTCCCCTCTTGTCTATTTTTTTCTTCTTTCAAAATAACAAAAATATTCCTTCTATGTTTTTATTTTTACATTTTTTCAATTTTGACTAAATTTTTATAACTTTTTTTTAAAGATTTTTTTTCATTTTATATAAAAAAAAATTAAAGTAAATAACTTATATTTTTATTTTTGATCAACAAAAAGTTTAATCAATATTTATTAAAAAAAATAAAAAATAGTCAAAATTGAAAAATTGAAAAATGTAAAAAAAATAAATAAAATTGACATTTTTGTTATTTTGAAAAAAAAAAATTGAATGAGAGGGGATTTATGTATAATTTGTCATTAAAATTAAGAGAGGACAATGTAATTTCAAAAATCTAAGAAAGATCTTTATAATTGTCTAAACATTTTCTTTTATTGTCTTGTCTTTTCTCTTCTATTTAAAATTTTTTTCTTCTTTTCCCTCTAAAACTTCCTAACCAACTGTTAAAGATAAAATTGTCAAACAATTTATATACACTTTATCTCTTTTCTAATTAGGTACCCAAATAAATAATAATAATTTTTATTTTTATTTTTTAATATTCAAATAAGATGAAAATAATAACTTTTTTTCTTCTTGTTTCTCTTTTATTTTAAATTATCATTTTTACTGTTGAGTCTTAGTTTGATGTATATGATGTATACAACAACGGTTTGTTTGGATAGTATGATTTAGGAAGAACAGATTGAAGGGAAGTAATACTATTTTCTCTCATTTTGATGTTTATGAGAAATAAAAAAAAAAATTATGAGAAAAAAATTAAGTAATTATATTTCATTCTCTAATTTTCTCAAGAAAAAAAAAATTGAGATACTTGAAAAGAAAATAAAGTTTTTTTAAATACTAAATATTCCCCTAAATACATGAATTAAAAACTAGGGCAATGTTAATAAAAATATATATAATTATCAAATAATAATTTATATATAATTTGTTTTCTTTACTTTCCTCCTAACTATTTGATAATGATTTCTTTTTATTTCTGTCTTAAATTTTTAAATAATGTGAAGATGAATATTTTTTTTCTTCTTTTCCTCTTCTATTTTAAATTATTATTTCTTTTATTTTTAAACATGCTCTAATTAAGTACCACAATTATATAATTTTTTGGGAACAATTTTCCAACAAGGTTAATATGGAGACACAAATTTACATTGACTTCAAATTTAATTTTGGATTTAAAAAAAAATTCAATTTAATTAAAAATATTTTAACAAACCCTTTTACTAATACATATTTTAAATTTATCATTAAAATACTCTCCAATTCCAATTCATACATCTCCAATCTAAATTTGTATTTTACAAAAAATAGGTTGTTTGGTTTATTATTTTAGTGAGGTAAAGAGGAAGAAAAAAATAATTCATTCATATATTCTACCATTTTTAAATAAAATTAAAGAAAAAAATAGTTTGGAATTAAAAATATGAAATGTAAAACATAAGATTATCAAACAAACCCTAATTTTTATGACATTTTCTTTCTATAATGACGAAATAAAAATAAAAATAAATATTTTTACCTTATTTTGCCCCTAAATCCATAAATTAGAATTATAAAACAAATTAAGATTTTAGAGTTTAACTTGTGATTTGTTCAATTAAAAATTCGGTAAACATCCATTCCGATTTATAAGATAAGTTAATAAAATTTTAATATATTGTAAAATTTATTAACTAAACTTTGAACTCGTCTTGATAAATTAATTATTATTTTAATATTATATAAATAATAATAATTTATTCAAATATTGAATGTTTCTTTGGAATTGGATTTAAATAGAAGTAAATTAAATTTCATGACAATTTAAAATGTATTAATAACAAATCAAATTTAATTACGGCTCAAATAGTGTTAGCAAGGCAATTTAAGTGTGAGCGTTTTAGGCTCAAGATTTCCCCTTCATCTACTTTCGTTGTGGTGGGGCCTTACTAATTACGTGTATCTGACGATAAACAAAACAGAAGGATGAGGAAAACTCGGGAAAAACGAGAAGACTCTGTCTAGAGAGAGAAAGTGACAGAGCTTTAGAGTGAGAGAGTCCTTTTGGGCCTCTGGTGCGTACTACGTCTAAAACCCTAATTCATACATTCTTCAATTTTCATTTCCTTCATTTTCCACAGATCTCTTATCATATATGTGTATATTTTGGGCGTAATTGTAATAATGGAGTTGACCAATTACCCATGCAACTTATTGGAAATCCTAATCGCCTGATAAAAACATTAGCTTTTGATTCTGAGTTTTTAGAATGTTTTATCCACAATATTAGTCAGGTCTAAGCAAGAGTATTCGATGCAAATTTATGGGTTTTTATGGCACCCAAATGGGTATAAATGGATAATGTCAACGTGGGTTTTACTTTCATTGCAGGAACTTTTATCAATCATTGCTATTCGCTACTCGCTTTGCGCAATGAGCTTTAGCGGCCCTTCTGTGGGTTCTGGTTAGTTTGTTCTTGTCTTCTATTTCTCTAGACTCTGTAATTTGATACATACCTTTTTGTTTTCTTGCCAAAGAAGAGAGACAGACTAGAGAGATTGAAAAGAAAAGAAAATTATGAAAGCCAAATTATTTACTTTCCCCCTAATCGACCAAATTTTGCATTCATTCATTGACTTATCTAGGTGTTTTATCATTTGTGTTCAAACAAAAATGGAATCAACTGTATTTGAATGGCGTTGGTGTGATCAGATTTTTGCAGTTTGTTTTAGTGAATTGTATTGCGGTACCATTTCAGGTGGTAGAACTTTTAGAAGGGCATTTGAGTTTGGAAGGACCTATGTGGTCAGGCCTAAAGGTAGACACCAGGCCACTATAGTCTGGCTGCACGGCCTCGGTGATAATGGTGCAAGGTAATATCAATATTCCTTCTCCTTATGGTCTGAATGAAATTCAATTCTTTTCTTTGCTGATTTTTTGTTTTCGGTTGATTTTTTCTGTTCATGGGTAGTTGTTTTCGTTCAAATAGCTTTAATTTGAATTGCTCTTTTATGTTCTGCCTTATTACAATGTGAAATAGGAAAAGGCAAGATGATTTAGTTGTATGTATAGAACTGTATGTATGTTTCTATCTAAAAAAGTTAATTTTTAGTTTGTCTTATACAATTGTTTAACTAACATGAAATTCATCTACCTTTTTTTCTTTTTTTCCATATAAGTTGTATGCGTGTGACCATATGTGAGATTTCAAATGACCTAAGAAGCACGGAATATGGACATGGGACATGGATACGACACAACACGGATACGCGAACATGGCATTTTTAAAAAAGTTAGGACACGGACATGGACACGTTGAATATATATATATATATATATATATTTTATATGTCTATATAATAAAAATTTAATATTATGTCGATGAAAATTGACATAAAAATACACAAATCACGTAAATATTATTAATGTATCAAAATAAAAAAGTCAATGAATAAAAATTTAAGAATTTTATTTAATAATCAATATTCGTGATTCAAATTTCAAAAAAAATTTGTTAACTATTATATATATTTGTGTGTGTATAAAAAAAAATAGTAGAGAAGGAGAGGAGAAAAAGAGAATTTTTTTTTTTTAAAATCCCAAAAAAATTTAAAAAATTTCAAAAAACATGTCCCCAACGTGTTCGGGATGTGTGTCAACGTTTCCGTAACATGTTCGAAATTCGAAAAATTAGACACTCTTTTTTCCCGTGTTCGAACATGTCAAAAACGTGTCCGTGTCCGTGTCCGACGTGTCTGACACAGATACGTGAGGCAAAATAGAGTATCCGTGCTTCATAGAAAATTACTATTGAGAAATTTTTGATAATTGTATTTTAAATTTAATTAGTAGTATGTTGATGAAATTGTTATTGTATGCTCACAACTAGTATGTTTCGTTAAGCTCATTTATCTTTTGGGAAGTAAGAGCTTGTTTTAATCAACTTTAGAGATGAGTACCCTGAAATGGAATGTAGAAGAAGTGGCGGATCCTTAGCAACCCAGAAAATGGGCAATGTGTGGATTGAGAAAAATTTTGACCCCCTTTTTTTTTTTGGGTATTTTGGTTTTCTAATTTTATTAGGATTAACATTAGTAGTTTTTTAATCGAATTAGTAGAAGGAATTAATATTTTTCTATTCTGATTAATAGTCTTTTAGCTCCATAAATATGGTATAATAGGTCTTTCTGTCTATACTATTCAGCTTTTCAATAATATTTTCAGTTTCGAATTTTACTCTTTTCATGTTTTTATACTGCATAAAAATGTGTTTTGTAAAAATAGTGATTGGATTTGAGACTGGTAAGATATATTTTACTATGTTTCTTTAGAAGTACTTTGATAAAGAGCATGACATGCATTTTGATTAATTTTTAATGAGGCCCTTGTGGTTCTATACATTCATCAAGGAAACTATTGTTGTGTTAAGATAATTGTGGTGTTCCTTTGAATTGGTTCCTAGATCAGCTAGTGGGAAAGCAGATGTCTTAGCTAAGAGAGGACTGAGTAACAGTCATTGAAGGAATGAGATTGAGATTTTTTCAAATGGGAAAAAGGAGATAGATAATGTTTATGGCTTGTCCATGCTCTATTGAACTTGTTTCAATAATATAACTGTCCATCTAGAACTATACTCTGGTTTAATATTTTTTTTTTTTAAAAACCTGTTGAGTGCATCAGGGATAGCTGTGCTACTATGAAATGGATAGGATATGTTCAGGAATTAGGCTTTATTCTCTCTCTCCCTCCCCCTCCTCTTTCCCCTCTTTAGACTCACACAAACACACAAGTATGCACATTTAATAAGGCTTTGGATTGGGGCCATTGGTACAGTTCAAATTGTAGTACCACCATTTCAATACTTATCAGTCTGCTGTATTTTTATGTAAGGTTTAAATTTAACAGCATACACTTGTTATATACCCATCTGTGTAATATAATGGAATGGTTGAATTTCCATTACAGTTTAATCAATCCATTGTGTTTTTATGTAGGATTTAGACTCAGTTTATCATGTTCTTGATAGCATATGAGTGATTGAACTTTTAACCATTGTTTTACAATAATGAAGTTTTAGAAGTTTACTATATAATCCTTTTTTTTTACTTTGATAAATTGTGATGTATTCATATTAGGGTTTTAATTTGTGTGTTCAGTTACTATATAAAATACAATGGATTGATTTTTTTTTTTATGGCACAATGCACTAGTAACACTGATCCTCATTTTATGCTTTTTTTTTTTGGCAGTTGGTCCCAACTCTTGGAGACTCTCCCTCTACCAAATGTAAGGATATCACGAGATCTTTTACACACATGGGCACTTGCATGAAACACATATTGACTTTACAATGGAAAATTGATATATTTCACATTGTTAGAATCATAATATGTTTTGGTTTAATATATGTGGTGCCAGATTAAATGGATTTGCCCAACTGCTCCTTCTCAACCAATAACATTATTTGGTGGATTTCCTTCGACTGCTTGTAAGTTGAATAGCTTTGAAAAATTGGCTTTCTTCTTTTGATTTATAATCACCATTACAGTCCCGAGTGTTGCAATAACTAGAAGTGATACAATTATCGAAATGCAATTAAGATATGTTCGAATTTAGAATAGTACAGAAAGATGACTGGAGAAAGCCAAAACAACTACTGAATAGGACAATATGTTCTTCCTTTTTACTAACTTTCCCCACAAAAGAAATATCTTTTCATGGTCTAGAAGTATAATTATAATGAACATGTTACTCATGTTTGGAAGTTGGAACCAATATTATGCTGTTTGTTCTGCTAATAATATGATCTGAATTCTTTTGTGATTTAAATTAGGGTTTGACGTAAATGATCTTTCTGAAAATGCTAATGATGATTTAGAGGGTTTGGATGCTTCAGCAGCACATGTCGCAAGCTTGTTATCAACAGAGCCTGCTGACAGTAAGTTCTCTTGCTGCATTCTAGTATGTTACATTTCTAATGTGAATATGTTACTTTCATTTGAAAAGTTCGAGTCATGACTGCTTGCAGTGTCGAAACCTGTGAGATGCTAATGCTCTGTTTGATTGCTAAGAAGTCACTGGAAAGAACAGAGAAATTGGCATCTTACAATAGCCTCTTCAGTTCCAGCCCGTTGAAAGATTCAGTGAATTCATTGCATTTTCTTTGTTTCCTTGGCAATCAAGTTGAGCGCTGGAGTTCTATTTTTTTTATTTATTATTTTAGTATTGTCTTTTGTATGTAATATTAACATGTCGTGTCTTTATACGTAGCATATTCTTTCTTTTGAGCTACCATTGTTGTCTTGAAAAAGTTCTGTGCTGCACGTTTTTCCTAATCACCCTTCTTTTTACTGGTTCTGTTCATTTTTTGTTTTTAGTTTTTATCTTATCTGTCATCCTTGCACTCTTTTTCTTGTTTTATTTGATTGCACAAGAATACCTTCAGACTCTACTTTACGTACTCAATGAACCATGGGTCAGTTTTTTAAAGATCGCTACTTATTGTTCTGTGTTTATCTCCAAGTTATGTGGATTTGGTTTCTAAACACATCTGCATGAACATGCCGTTATTCCTACCAGTGCTACTATAATGTTCTGGTTGATTTGTCTAATTCTATGAAAACTTCAAGACATTTTGGAAATTCCAAGGTAGTAAATTTATTCTATTGTATTGTAAGAGAACATAAAAGTTGATTCCAGTTAGTTTTTCATAGCATTTGAAATGAGTTTTCATTTTTTTGTACAATACAATTTCTAGAACTAAATGAAATAGTGTTGTTTCACTTCTATTTCTGTCAATTATGGTTTTGACTCAATTCTTTAAAATGAATATATTTTAAAAGAATAATTTGGACTTTCAAGTTTCAAGTGCCAGGAGAAACACAAGGGAATCATTCAAATAACCATTTCTTGCCTTGTACCCCCTTAGTAGTTACTTTCGAGGGTATCAGCTAATTCTTGTTTCATAAATTTGATGTCATTTTAATTTCTGTTTTCTCTAATACAGTTAAACTGGGTGTTGGAGGTTTCAGCATGGGGGCAGCAACCGCCCTCTACTCTGCAACTTGCTTTGCTCTAGGAAAATATGGGAATGGCAACCCATACCCGGCTAATTTAAGGGCAGTTGTCGGATTAAGCGGCTGGCTTCCATGTGCAAAGTTTGACTTCTACAATTACTCACCATCCCTAATGGGCACCCTCTTTTTCTTGCAATTTATTTTGGTGCATATGATTACGTGTTGACTTCTATTGTTGTTTCAGGAACTTGAAGAATCAGATAGAAGGGGTGGATGAGGCTGCAAGTCGTGCTGCATCCTTACCCATTATGCTTTGTCATGGTAGAGGTATTCATAGTTATCTTCCATAGCCTAATTACATAAGATTTATTGTTTTAGCAGGTCTACTCATTTTAAGAGGCGGAGTTGTATGTTTGGCTAGTGCATATAAGCCTGGCACTGAAGAGCTATGTATAACTGTTTCAGCGTTCTTTGGGAAATGAATGGATATGCACATGAACATCTTGAGCTCAGCCAATTTAGCAGTTTGTTGGGGTTCTCACTTATTTTTTATTCAAGGGGAGCTTCATTTTAGCACCCAAAAAAAAAAAAGCGGAGCTTGGGTTCAATTGCAGAACTCATAAGTCTAAGTTTAAAGCCCGCTAGCTTGGAGAGTGAGGCTTGAACCAAAATAAATAAATAAAATAAAAGTCTGAGCTCAAGCCCAAGTTTAGATCTTGGTAGCTTGAAGAGTGAGTTTTGAGCAATATGTGACTTGTTAGGTTATATCAAGGAAATTACCTATAAAAGAAAGGTTGTATTAACGAAATTATTCGTTATTTGTGCCTGGATATTCCTACCTCTATTATCAATGAAAAATATACATATAATTTCTACTCTCCTTTATCTACTTATATAATGGCCCTAGCTTCCCCCTTTGATAGGTTTCAATTTACAAAACTTCTATGGTTGAGTCGTACTTTCTTTTATGTAGTTCCTTGCTTCTTTCCACTTCTTTATATTTGTTTATTATGAGCTGTCTTCCTTTGTTTGATTAGTAAAGTGTAATAAGATCATTAGTAGGACTGAGATTATAAGATTGCTTCTTTCCACTATCAGAGTTTTAAGATATCAAATTATCAATATTCCTTTAAATTTCTTTAATTTCATCAGTTTTGTACTATCTTAAAATGAATGTTTAGTGATTATAATTATAGATTTTTTTTCCTTGTTTTAATTTTGGTTCAAGGAATTGCATGATTGTCTCTACTCTCCATCCAACCTCACCCATGGGCTAAAGTGTAAGACCGTACTTACCACAATGTCTCTTTTGTGAGTTGAACTCCAAACCTCATTTTGGTGCACATCCAGTGATACTAACTGAACTAAAACTGGATAGTGCTTCTGTTTTTATTTCATTTTTTCTCTCTTTCCAAATGTTCCCCAGAATCCGGATTACATCTGATTGAAGGACTCTATCTCAAACTTTTGAATAAATCACATTCTAATTTTGGATATGGATGTATGTAAATGTGGGTTTTCGTGTTGAGATTGAATAATAGAGCCATAACTTCCATTTGTATAGTACCAGAAGCAGAACTTTTGTTCATTGCTTCAACATTCTGTTGTTTTTGAACCATTCTTCTTCTAAATTGCCAGAACAATTTGTTTTGGCTCTACCCTAGTTTGAGCTTAATACACTACAACAAACTCAACAAGCCCTGTTGGCCAGTATTTAGGTTTGCTTTTCTTTTCTACACCGCAGTTCAGGATATCAGGTTTTTCCTTTCATCCTGCTTGAATGTTTTACAAGCTTGCTGTTAATATCAACCATGATAAAATTTGTCTGCTGTTTTGAATTAATAAAAACCAGTGAATCAGCATAGTATCCTTAGTAAAATCCTCTAGGACCCCATTATTCAAAGTCAGTCACATCTAATTCTTACTTTTGTTAATAAATTTTGTTAGCAATTCTTATTATTTTTTTAAGGTTCAAAATACTCTCAACTCAGTTGTAGAGTTAACTTGAAGTGATGTCAGGAGCTCATGTATCCGATTACAATCGCTGCCTGAATATATATATATATATATATATATTGGAGGAAATAACTTGTTTAGACTTCCGAAGTACTGATCACTTTCTAAATGGACTATTGGTATATATGCCATAGTTGTGTTCATTAAGAATATAGAAGCAGCTTAGAGAGGTGAGCTGGCCTAAAATTCAACATCTCAATTTATTACCATAATGTTTGGGCACTGAGAGAACTGGAAACATCATAGAGAAGACTAGAAGTATATACTGTCTGTTAGCTATGTCATTTAATGAGCGAGTAGTGGAGAATGTTCATAATCAATTGTTGGTCTTTCTGTTTGCATTAACATAGATACGGCAACAGATTTTTGCCTATTAGTGATATAAGCCGCAATTACGTGCTATAAATTGGTGCAATCTGTTGCAGGTGATGACGTGGTTCCCTATAAATTTGGTGAAAAATCCTCACAAGCCTCGCGTTCTTCTGGATTTCAAGATGTGACATTCAAATCCTACGATGGGTATGTAATTTATTATTCACCCTTGATAATTATTTTGCTTATTTTTGTAAAATTTACTAGCAAGACTGTTTTATTCAACTTTGCAGGCTTGGCCACTACACAATCCCTGAAGAGATGAATGAGGTATGCACTTGGCTAACTTCAAAGTTGGGGCTCGAAAGGCATTCATAATTTGGCAGAACAAGCAAACTTAAAATGAAGATTTGCAGGGAAGACCAAGAAAAATGGGAGGGAAAATTTATTTACAGTAACGTGAAAGGTAGCTAAAATAGTTATCAGTAGTTCCCATTGGTCCTGTCTTTGATATGCGGTTCTTGCTTGGTTTGATGGCATCTAGATGGAATAGACTCTGGTTAATATGAATATTTGTGATTTTGTTCATTTACATACACTTTGAATTCATTTATCTGGAATTCAGTCACTTTGATGCTATGTTAATTGTTTGATTTGTGGTATGTGACATGCTCTTCAGACCAGCACAAGCTTCATCTGGTTGAGCATGGAAAAGAAAAGATAATAGCACTTGTGGTTCACCATTTTGATCCCATTTGTTTTGATGCATGAAAATAATTTCTCCTACTATCTTGGCAAATATACACAATATTGGCAAATTAAACCACATGCTGGAGGAAGTTCCAAGTTTTTTTTTTGGTTAAGGTCAACTTCATTTTTATGGCAGCATGTGAAACTTGTGATTTTGCAGCAGTATCGGTCATCAATTGGCACATCAGATTGTGATATGAAAGGTCACGTGTTTTGAGTCGTAGAAACAGTCCTTTTAGTTTGTATGAACAAGTCTGCATACATTTGACCATTCCCGAACCCTGCAATGACACGTAATTCGTGTACTAGACCAGTCGCTTTAATGTTAATTTCAATCGTGACTCAGATGGTGACTCAAAATTGAGTTAAAAAAAAAAAATCTCTTCAATCCATACTAAATCCAATTTTATTTGAACTCAAAAATACTGTTATGAATTCAAATTACAGTTTAAAGTCAAATTTAATACTTTTGAAATAAGATCGAGAATTTTTTTTAAGAAATTAAGGAAATTTTTTTGAAAAAATTTGAATAAATTTCTGGTAACCATTCTAAAGCGGCAAACTAGTCTAAGTACTGGAGATGGCATTACAAGAACTATAGACAAACAATTTTTCTATATAATTCTTATGCACAATGCTATAATTAGTATTTTTTGGAATACCCACATTAATGGCCCTTTTGTTTTAAAGTGACTGGACCCAAATAAACCACATTATTCCATATAATTTTTTTTTTGCATATATAGCAATTTCGAAGCTCCAAATTGTTCACAAAATATAGTGGTGAAAAAGCCATTTCCAATTGCTGAGAGCTAAACACAAAAAGATTCATTCAAATCATCAATTACAACCCACTTCTTTCTACTTCCAAATTCTACAGTTCAAATTTCCAATAAATTAAAGAAACAGAATGGTAAGATGGGAGAAAGAAGAAAAGAAAACATCCAATAACAGAGTAATGCATAGAATACAAAGCAATAAAAAATGGTGAGCAACTTTGCCATGAAAAATAGCCAGCAGCTGTTTTCCTTCAAGCACCCTTAATCTCGAATACAGCAAAGGAAGAATAACCTTCTTCCTTCTTCCCCCACCCACAAAACAAATTTCAAGATGAATTAGCTGCATCTTTGGCCCTCTTTGATAAAAGACACTTCAGAGCTTCCTGCAGTTGGTGACAACAGGTGCTTATCTTGATCTGCATCATCACTTTCCAGTGTCTCACCGGGGGTGGTGGTTGACAAGGACTCAATCCCATCTTCTTCTGGAAATGATAAGAGGGGAATTAAGAAGAAAAAAAACGCCAACAATCGAGAAACTATACAAATACTTAAGTTGAACAAGATTAAGCAGAGAATTTCAAGAGAGACCATTCACAGACCTGTACATGCATGGTACTCCGGTAGCTGTTTAACAGTAGATACTTGAAGGCTTTCAGGAAGCAGACAACTGCACAAAGCACCTGAAATTTGGACAAAAATTGCATACTTTTGAAACTTTGTCGTGTTTAATGCATTAGATATTAAGATCGGTCACCTAAGAACAAAGAAATTTAATTTTAGTGTATCGATAATTGGTAATCTCTCGTGATAGAAGAATGTTTAATTTAAGAGATTGGATATTTTCTTTTATAAGAGCTTGGATATAAATTGCAAAACCCTACACATTTACAAGACTGGGAATTTAATCTATTTTCACGGCCATTAAATGGCTTAAATACACTGTTTCCTCAACTACTGCAGTTTTCAAAAAGAGATGTTTTCAGAGACCTGAAATTTTTCTTACTAATTTCCATGTGTAACCTAAAAGCACAGATGTTTTAAAACTCAAAGAAACAATCTAAACCTGCTGCATAAGGAGGCTTTAGCATCCCATAATAAATGAAATCATTTTAATTTATTTTCAACAACACTAGTGGATATATATCCACCATCGCCCGTGATTGGATCCATCACCAAACTTTAAATAAAAAAAAGGATTGGAGCCATCACCAAGACAAATTTTGAAATCCTGAAACAATAATCATATACCAAAAACATAGAATAAACTCCTTATAAATGTGCAGAGTCTCACTGTGGCACATTAATTACATGACTTAATGCACTGCCAATATTACTATGCCACATCATTTGGGATGCAAGATTTGGGATAAGTATATGGGAAGCATAGCATTTTCCGTAAACATAAGCTAAAGGAGTTTTCACTTAACTTGCAGAAGTGAAACTAAATGTAACCATGTGCCAGTACATTGTAATGGAGATAAAACATGAAAACAAGAGAGTGAATGAAGAAAAAGAAGCATTAATTGATGAGAAAAGTTCAACTCACCTAGCCGAGCAAGCCGATTCACCCACCCAGGGATCCGCCTGCCTGTCAGCCTCCATGAGATGTCATCTGTAAAATGGTTGCAATTCTTGGAGATGAGGTGATAGGTATCCCCATGATAATCGGAAGCTATGTTCTCGATAAACATCCGAAATTCAAAGGGAGCCATATTTATATGACCCAGTGGGATGGAACATCTGTAGATAAAACCTGGGCAGCTTTTAGGTTCCACTTCGAACACTCCACTAACGGGGAAATCATGTGCTCCAAATCCATATTCCATACCATGGACTGAAATATTTTGCTACTCATCAGATCAAAGACAGCATACTGAAATCAAAATTATAATCAATAAATTTTTTCAAATTAAATTCTTTGTACAGCTTAATTTGTTAAACATTCTTGATGATTAGTAAAATATAAATAATAGCCTTTATTGCAAAGTTCTTGAAATGGCAATAGCTCCTATATGAACTACTGGGAAGAGCATAGCGAAGAAGTCGAGACCTAACAAAAGAAGCAAACCTGAAGAGTCACAAAAGACTGGGATGGGAAACAAAACGGAATGTACCAGACTTTTAGCACGTACAACCACCAAACCAACGACCTCTCAGATATAAATTATAATTTCTTCTGAGCTCACACACACACACATATATCTCATTTTATTTTATTTTAAAAATGTCTGGTCTGACAAACCCCCATAACTTCCATATAAGAGATCTCTAATAAACCAAGCATGAACCTAAAACTCGAACACGATTTGTCTTAATCACTCTAATTTTGATTCCCTTACACATATAGCTTGTAGATTGAGACGAAAACCTAGGGTTCAACTTCGCAACAATCCAATGCCAAATTTATGAGGATGAGCATCAACACAGAATCCTATGCATAAGGGTATTGAACTAAATAAGAACAATCCACACATTAATATTGTTAAAGCATCACCAGGATGCACAATTCTGTGGTTCTTGAGGGGCTAGTCAACATGCCAGGTTATAATTTGTAAAGAGATAATTGATTAAATATAATAAATGTGTACCCAGCTCAAATTCTTCCATTCTGTTTGTGCAGGTAATGTGGTGAGGAGGGAAAGGGAGGATTCTATGATTTGGAGGATTGAAAAGGAAAGGAAGTTCACGGTGAAGTCTTCTTATCATTTTTTGATTGGGAGAAAGGAAGAGGTATATCCATGGCAATTGATATTGAAGTCTAGAATTCCAAAGAAAGTAGCATTTTTTTGTTGGTCGGCGGCTTGGGTGGCGATTCTTACTTTGGATAATTTGGAAAAAATGAGTTCTCTCTCTAAAGTCTAAAGAACTCTTTCTTGGGTTCAATAAATTAATGTCAACGTGCTCCACTTGCTTGATAAAAATGCATACTTATTAAAAGAGTATAAGCTTATTTTAGAAAGCAACTAGTATATATTATTGGCTAAAATGGAATACATTATATAACACACACACACAAACACACATTATATAACATTTACAGAACAAAAAAATCCACAACAAATGCCATATACCTATCAATATATGTTCATTAGGTAATTACCAAGGCGAAAGCAGCTATATATTTTTAGGGTGAAGCTATCCCCACCCCCCATTTAATCATTTGAACTCCAAAAAGTACGACTTTAACAATTAAAAAAATAATTTCTTGGAGTGCAAATGAACAAATGGGAGTGGGAATAGCAATTCCCTATTTTAAATCTTGTTATAATTGTTTTAGTCATATTCTAGATGATATTTAATGATTTTTTTATTGATTTCTGCCATTTTTCCAACATTGACATACATAACCATGATATCCATATTTTTCGACTGTGATATTATCCATTTTGCCAAAATTTTATACTTCAAAAAAATCTTTTCTTTTTCCTATTTCCCTGCTTTCATTTGTAGATTTTTTTGAGTGACTTGAATGGTAATGGAGGATACTTTTAGTTCCTCCTCCTCTGATTTTGTACATGGGTTGTGCCTCACGGCGCTTGTTATATACTCTTTACTTGTAAAAAAAAAAAAAAAGGAATTCGTCGTTTTGTTAAACAACACCCTCCTATAAAGCTTGCATTGCCCAAGCATTCCATGGGTCTTTGGAAACCATGTCCACTACATCTGTTCTAGTTAGCTATAAGCAAACTAAGATGATTAATGACACCATGTGAAAAATCACTTATCTGCTTTGTGTTCCCCAGCCACATAAATGTCAATTGGTAACTTTCCCAAAAATATGCTGAATCATAAAAGTAGGCCATTCTTTTTCCAACTATCCACAATACCAGTTTCAACATATGATAACTCCTGACATCCAAGTGTCCAACTGAGCAATGTCATCCTAGCATAAAACATTCTTACAGATTGTCACATATCGATCCTTTCAACAAGAAACAACACCATCTCGATTATAAGATATATAATTATGTAATCTTTCCATCGATATACAGACTTTAACTGTTGAACAAATCATGTCTTCCTTCTTTCCGATGTATGCCTACAGATTATCCCCTCTCCTATTCTTCACAAGAAAACCCATTTCAAATCCTGGGATAAAAAATGGGTTAAGGTAGAGAAACCCCGAAATCAGAACCCAAGAAAATTTCCACTACTTCATTAATAAGTTCATATTCAAGATCTGGAATAACTCAATCCAAAACAAGTAAATAAACAATAAACAAAAATAGCCCATACCCAAATCATCAAACAAAAGGAGACCAAGAAAATAATATCTTCACAAAGCCAATAAATTTCTTTTGAACCAATCAATAGAACCCAATTCACATAATCACATTCCCATAGAGAAAACAGAAACAAAGCCAAATCTATACAAAAAAAATTATATGCATTCCTACACGTCTGTGCGTATATATATAAATCAAAATTAAAAATTAGACTTTCCTCACCCTCGATACCCGAATGGAAGATTCCGAAGCCGAACAAGGAGGTGTAATGGTTGAGGGGTGTGAGGTCGTAGACGTTCAACATAACTTGTGTCTCGTAATTGGTGTTGCCGTCACTTCCACCGCCATCTTCACCATGTTCAGACGGTTGAGTTTGAGGCGTTCTCTGCCCTCATTTGAGATTTGAACTTCTTTCTGTGAAAAATCCTCAAAACTCACTAAAACCTGGCCTCAAAATAAGTTTTTTTCTCGGCTCCATTTCTCGAGAAACAAACGATGAGCCTCTGAGATGGGTTTCTTCGGCCGGCGAAGAAAAGTATTTTCCTTTTCTTTACTGGGAGAGGAGAAAAGTTTGGGGAGTCTGGTTACAATGGGGAGGGGCAAAAGTGGAAAAATAAAATCACCGATTTTGCACACTAGTAATCATGTAATGAGATTGTTAGAAGGTCCTATTTGGACAATAAGATAAAGAAGATTTGATTAAATAAGATACTATTGAATTACATAAAATATAAAATTTTCAGATATTGAATATTTTAATATTTTAAAACTCATTCCGATAAAATATTTGTTATATTTTAATTTTATGTTTGAGTGTCTATTCAAAGCTTTTTTTTTTTAAGAAAGTTATTTAATTTTTTTTTACAAATATTTGCATAAAATATATCTAAAATTAAAATTTTATTTACAAATCAATTGTAAAATCTAATAATCATAATCATAATATTTTAAGATATAATTGCACAAATATCATTCACAATACAATAGTCCTCTCCCTTTCGGAATGACTCTAAAAAAAAATTATGATTTTTATTACTAAAAATTATCCAAATCAATAATATATATATAGAGTCAGTGAGAGAGAGAGAGAGAGAGGGAGAGAGAGATATAGATGAAACTACTTATATATTATAAGAGTCCATGTATAAATTAGAAAACAATACATTACAAAAATATAAACATATTAAAAAAAAAAATGAGCAATGAAAAAAAAAATCTAAATTTTCAACTTAACTTTTTGTCTTTATGTTATGGCATTGTAATTTTTTTGATGATATACGTTTTATTTTTAATTATCGGATAATTCAAATACCATCACTCTCTTGGTATAGGTTATATCCTATCTGGATGATTCATTGGATATAGATCTACAATTCAATTAAAAACATCAAATATAAGACATGATAATCTTTATCTTATACAACTCTCTTTCTGTTGTACAAACATGACCAAAGGGTGTTTAATGTAGCGGCTGACACTCAAAATTACAGGCATCATTCGTAATTTTGACAACGTTGTTGAAAGTTATCATGTCAAAATTGTAAGTGCGGTCTGTGAGTTTGGCTAACCCCACTCCGTCAAACAGAGCCTTAAAGTTGAATGGTTATTATGTTAACTGTCAGAATTGTTTCAGGATTGAGCTCATATTCAAGTGGTGCAAGTGTTCACTCTTTAAGTCAATTAGTGTGAGTTTGATTTCCTTTTCCTGTCGTATATATAAAAAAATTGTTAGGGTTAGGTTACAAATCAAGATACTTCAATTCACTAGTTAGAATTCAATTAGAAACTCATTTACAACTAGTTTATAATTTAAATAAATTAAATTGGAACATATTTTAAGATTCGTTAATATATTAAATTTTGTTTAAACTAAACTGAAGTTAGTCAAACTCTACTCATGATCAACTTGATTAGAAATTTATTTGAGATCGACTCGAGACATAAATAAACTAAATTTGAACATAATTCAAAATTAATTAATTTTAACAAAACTGAGTTAACTTATTGTTAAACTTGGCTTCACTCGATTTATTTACAATCTTATCACTATGCATTAACGTTGGTGAGTCCATGGAGTCTAAGATTCATAATGACAATTGCATTTGAATTTTGTTTAATTATGATAAGGCCATTGGGTTTGGGGGGAATACCATGCAAGAAGGATTTTTTTTATCTTTTTTGTGAAAACCTTAAGAAAGTAAAGGGAAAAAAAGAAAAAAAAGGTTTTGGATAAGTTTTTATTTATTTATTTTCTCTTCATTTTTTTTTGTATTTTTGAAAATGAAAAATTGAGAAATTTGAAAATACATGATGTGCTTTTGAGTCATTTTCATTTTATTTTTTGGTAATACTGCTATAAGTTCAAGTATATATGAGACATGTGTTTTAACTATTGGATGAGATAAGAACCAGAAATAAAGTAATTGGGATAAATAAAAACTAAGCACCATGTCTTATATGAAAAAGCTCGAGCTTATAGTAGCATCGTCTTTTTTAAAAAAAAAAAAAAAATTCATTTTTTTGACATTCTCTTTAAAGTGATGAATCATTTTTAATCTAAAAGGTTATAACTTTTTCTTTTAACAAAAAAAGACAAAATTGCTTTTATATATGAAATCTTGTCCAAAACAATTAATAAACAATTGAGGACAAATTTATAACATTATTATCATTGTTAACAGTGTTACGCAATCTCTCACAAGGTGGGATCCATTCATCTTTTTTTTTTTTGATGAATCGATAAGGGTATTCTGAGTCAACTTACATACACCAGACTAAGTTTTCCTCCCCATGACAATCAGACCTATCCTTTAAACTCTAGCTGTCAATGATCCGCACAGAAGAGACTTGAACTCGAGATACTTAAATTTTATCTATTCATTTTTATACCTATAAAAACTATCTGAAAAATGTATTAATTATTTGACTAAATTTTTTAAAAAACTTTTGTATTAAATGAAAAATCATTTGATAAAAAGAAACAATGTAAAACAATTTCAAACTCAATATTCTAAAACCTAAATGGTTTCAATGCCAAAGTTCAACCCTATTGAAGTTGGGATGTGCCTCAAACATGTTACATTAGTCATCATGATTGGTTGGAGTTTAGTTGGTCAATTTGTTAATGACAAAGGAAACTACATAGTATTAAATTGCAAGATGCATAGGAACATTAGTTAACCACAATAATGCACAATTTGTATTTTAATGTCACTGTCCTTATTCCTTCCCTTGGCATTGAGGCATGGACATAAACAAATAGTCTTGCCAACTAAGGAATCTTGGCTTGACCCAGCAATTCCCCAACAAAGAACCTGGATCTCATGTGGAATTTAAAAACCTGATGGTCCTGATCAAATCATGGTTTGGAATTTAGAGTGATTAGCGTGTTGGAGACAATGTCCATGATAGAGTTATGATGATAAGCATAATAAATCTCTACTAAAAAAGGTGCATTTTGGTCAACAAATTCTTGGAGTCTCACTATTAGGTTGAAAGTTGAGACTTTAAAGGCCTAAATATTGAATAACGCAGTCTAGCATAGTATTAGAGACACTATCATGACTTCGAAGTACCTTAATGTAACCTCTATTAGCGATACACCTTAAAGGGTCATGTGTCTCTCTATTTCAATAAAAATGAAAAAACTTCATCTCTCTCGCAAATAGAATTCACAATACTTGAGACCCAGTATTTACATGATGCCCCACATGTGAGGGAAATGAATCCTCACCATTTCTACTCCCATTTTGAAATTTAGGACTAGTAAGCCTGTTATAACAGGCTCCAATCCTTTGCTATGTTATTCACTGATCATCATTAATCACATCATATGAATGAAAATGAAGTTGAATTCATTGGCAGCAGCCAATTCACCTAGTAGATACTTGACCTCCATTCCAACTGCAATCTCTCCTGGGAACCATTTAGAACAGTTATTGCATCCCATTGTATTTGCGAAAGTTTCTTAAAAAAACTACTACTGCAAAAACAAGGGTCAAAAATATGTCAAAATATTATCAACACAAGGACTTTTGATATAAAGGCTGTGTTTGATGACTTATTGGCCGCAATAACTTTTTCAAACTTTAGATAAACTTTTTTAATATTTATTGTGTTTAATCCGAAAGGTATATCGCACTTAATAAATCTTCACTTAACTCAAAACATATTTTTTTTAAAAATAATAAAATAATATTTTTTTAAAAACAACTCAGTAACACTTATTAACAACTCATCTAAATATTACAATATCATTTAAGCACTTATCAAATAAATCCATCTAAACACTTAATAACTTAACTCAAACAATATTTTTTTCACAATTATTTATTCGAACCGCTACTTAACACAAACTACACTTTTTTCATCTCATCCAAATGAACACTAAGATAACAATTTGGTTGGCTTCGAACATCTCATGAGGCATCATCACCAATGAGCTAACTTAATATAGACATTGAACCAATTGATAAATTACTTTCAGATGAAATCATTTCAACAAGAAGATGATAAGAAGGCCAAAAGGTCCACAAGGGTAATATTGAATGATTTTAATTTAAAGTTAAAAAAAATTACAAATTGTTCTCTTTCTCTGCTTCACAAATTCCTAAGTATAAGAGAACGAACTTGCATTTCTTCCCTTTTGTTTCCACCTACAAGGCAACAAACACCATCCAATAATCAAAAAAGAAGCAACAAAATAAACAACAGATCAGCAGTTATATATAGAAGTAAAGAAATACTTACAGTTGGAAACATTAAAACAGCAACATTAAAGCAATTGAAAGAGGTTCGAGATCATGGCTCATTGTCCGGTGTTGGTCGCCGCCGGATTCGCTCCCGGTAACTCCATGGATTTGACCCGCCATCTGAAGACTCATCATTGTCGTCTCTCGAAGCAGATACAATTTCCCCATCATGGCTCTCCCCCCAAAGTCTAGGTGATCTCCTGACAGTCACCTGCGCTCTGGCTCTTGAGGTACCAGACCGGCTACGGCTCCTTGAACTAGTTCCAGATTGAAAAAATCTAATATAGAAAATTACAGTCATCAAGCCCCCTTGGTCTAAAGTTAAAGTGCTGTCATCACTCATCTCCTCTCCAATAGAAGACTGGAGGGTGCTAATCAAGTCACCAAGATCCCTCTGCCGCTCCAACCTCCTCCAATTACGCTGCCGTTCTGGGTCAGTCTCCGATGGCCGCTCAAGGGGATGCTCCAACCTTGCATGCTTCCTCAGATCAGTATATATTCCGCTGAAATCGCATGTCTCACAGGCACAGCTTCTTGATTTTGCGTTCATGAAATGACGAGCAGACTCCACAACAATCCACCCATTTATCTGTCCACGACAAAGAGGGCACACCAGCTTCGGCTTCAGTTGGTTCTCACAAGGCATGGCATGCAAGGACATGGACCCTTCCTCGCTTATGTCACCCTGCAAATCAATAGTAGTTGCTTCTGAAATCATTGTGGGGGATGAATGTGTGGTAGAGAGGGGAATTTCTCCTTGTGGAGGCATTGCTGATGAGGTTTCTGCATGTGACTTACGGAACTGGTCAAAACAGTTGGAGTGGCGGTAGCTTGTGTCACACATGTAAGGCCGGCAGCCTTTCTCATGGGATGAACATATGAGTAGTATTGCATTGTGAGGATGTTCCATACAGACGGGGCACCGGGCTTCTTCCCATTCTTTCACATTCTCCTCACTTTCACAATGGTTCTTGGGCAATGGTTGTCTTGAGCGATTACTAGAGCTGCAGGGGTAAGGAGATGCCCTGGACCTATCAAAAGACACAGAACGATCTCTTCTCTCTTTTGGCATGTTGAGATATAAAAATAACAGCACAAACACTAAGATGTCTGACACCTCCCACAAGGCAGCAGCAGGATAATTTAATCTATAAGACATGAAATCAACTTAAGTAGTTACACATTAGAACACTTTATACTGGTAACATTACAATTATGTGATTAGAATGCACAAAAGCAGTAAGGATTATAAGGTTAATAACATCATAGATTCTATAGCCTATTAAAAGATTTGAAAATAACACTTGTAATTACACACATCCATATCATAAAAAAGCTCTCTAGCATGTCTTATCAACACTTCTTACCAAGTTCATTCCATAGAACCATTGAAATCAATGTACAATTTAACATCAGGTAACCAACATCCACATGATACAGTCCAAAAATACATCATTATAGGAAAAATAATTACATATAATAATTGTTGATCGTCCAAAAAACCCAAACAAAAAATAAAAATCTGAGAAAAAGTTGCGGCAATGTTATTCACATAGAAGAAAGGTTCTAGCAAAGAACCCTACACTCAATCAAAAGAAAGAGTCAACTGAACCATACTTTGCAGAAAGCTGTAAATCCTGCCATCAAAACTTCCATGTTCAATTAGGATCTCTGCACACCAACGTCATACACTTGTTCAAATTGAAAATTCCTTCGAAAGAATAGAAACATGAAGTATTCTCCAAGAACAATGAATTGGTAAATAATATTGGCATTATCTTAGTGACGTCAACATAAAGTCATAAACAGAATGCAATCTCCTCACTGTGCTGTCCCAGATCAATATATAAATGAGTTCGATCATTGAAAATAGATTTTTCAATATTTTAAAATCATCTCCATAGAAACCAGAGTATTGACTGCCTTCACAAATATGATACAAGTCCATTTACTTTGCTTTTCAGTTTGTTGTAATGACGAGTCACAATCAGACATTAGAACCATTGCACCAATGCAAAGTGGTGACAATTTTTTTCCTTTTGTATTATCCTTGGCAAGCCCACTTTTAAAATAGCTGAAGCCAAAAAAAGGTTCCTCAGGCAAAACCAAGGGGCATGGGCAGCAGAAAGAGAGGAAGCGGGCAGAAGTGGAAAAACCCAGCGCACTTGCAAATCAAATTACCATTGCTTGATCTCACTGGCAGAAGAATCAGAGGTGGAACCTTTAACTACAATCTTCCATAAACAGGTTAGATATAGGTGGTACTTTTTCCACCAGCATGTTGGACCATATCTAAATTCCTGGATATTCTTTCAGAATTAGCATAGCAACTCCAAAACTATCCTTTTTCCCAAAAAAAAGAAATACACGTTCTGATCTTAACATGCTCCATAGCAACCCATTGACCACAGATTCAATACATGTCAAGTATTAAATCCTAACTTCCCAGCTACTTGAAAGCAGCTATGCAAATCATTTATCAGAAATCCAGCTCAATTTAGGGTCCCTTCGTCCTTTCAATCATATGCCATCATCCTTTGGAGGTCTAATTCACAGTTTATCTGCTCATCATGCTGTCCTACAGACCCATGGTAATCGTTTTATACGAGTATTTGAGATTCCATTTTTTTCTTTTTGTTGTTGCTCACTTTCAGGCATTTTCCCCGACCATTCCCAAAATCCTAAAAGAAGTTCATTAAGTATTCATTACCAACAAAGTTTCCAATCTGTTTCCTTTTCTCTTTCTGGGAAGAAAACCATATGAAAACAACAACAAAGAATATATATTTTTTCTTATTTGGGTCTGAAGGATTACAAATATACAACTACGGATATCTAGATAGATTGCCGCGTGATGGTATAACATATCTCAGTGAACATCTATATATCATCCAAATGTATCACCTCTACATAGTACTGCCCAACAAAATGACCACTTTCAATGAAGAAAGAAAAGAAGGAAACGGATATGCAAGATAAAAAGAGCTCCACAATCTAAGAGATTTAAGTATACAAAAGGAAAACTCATGAACAATTGCAGATTGGCTACAAAGCACACTAGACTCATACAAGATGAAAAATTGCTCAAAATTAGCCCCCAAAAAATCAAGTCTTTTTAATGAAACAGTAAACAAACAAATACTATAGATAGTTCCAGCCTTGACATAATTCCAAGGTACAACAGAACTGATTGCAATGCCTACAGATTACCTAATAATAACTACCATTTGTACATGTTCCAGTTTGGGGAATTGAATAACATAAATCCCAATTAATATCAGGTTTACGCTTTCTTTCATACTATCAAGACAAGCTCTCTGTTAACAGATTTTTATTAAATAAAAAATAAAGACTCCACTGATTTTCGAGGTAAAACAGCAAAATTGTTAATCTCGCCAAAAGCTGAAGATCAGTAATCACAACAAACACAAAAGCGGACGAGTACAGATTTACAAAACAAATTCAAGCCCAAATCAAATCCTTAATTTCAAACGTTTCCAGCAAACCATCAGCTCAAAACCCTAATTAACATCCAATATCTCGTTCTTATAATAAAAAAAAAAAAACACAACTTTGATCCAAACTCCAGAAGAAAAAAAAAACGATCTGAACCCAAAATAAGCTAAAACAGACGGATCATGACCAGATCCGAATGAAATCGGACCACCAAATATAGCAAAATTCAGGATTCGATTATGGCGTTACCAGAACTTTGAGAGGCTGATTCGAAGAAAACTGTGTGCCGTTGGCTTCAACTTCTTTGAATATATTACCTTCTCGATTGGAATTGAGTTTCCGGAGAAGAGTCGAAGAACCCTAGGGGGTAGATTGGTATGGACTGAGAGAGAGAGAGAGAGAGAGAGAGAGAGAGAGAGAACCTTTTTCTAGGCTGCTTCGAAACAGAATAGACGTTGAGAGAAGGGAAGAGCGACGTATATATATATAGAAAGCCGGGTCAGCTGACGTGGACGACTAATCTTCTCTCATGGTCTCTTCTATTTGAATTTTAAACCATTGTTTTCAGTCGGCGCCGTTTTGTTTTTTCTGAGTGGTTAACCACGCTCCTTGGGAGCGTGTACGATTGATTCAGTTGAATTTTTTGAATTTTAAATTAATTACATTTTAATAACATAAAATTTTCAATAGATTTCAAATAAGTTTTTCAATTATCGATTTTTAATTTATTTTAATTGAAATCAAGTATAAATAATCCTTAACAGCTACTTTAAATTCTTAACGACAGTTATTTACATATTAAAATTATAAAATTTTTTATTTAAAATTTGTATAAAATTATAACATTTATTTAAAACTTATATACAATTACAGAATACTATTTTAAAACTCATATGAGATTATATAATATCAAAATATAAATAATTTGGGATGGACTGTTTGTAATTAATCTCAATTAAAATAAAATTAAAAATTAAAAAATTTAATTATTACAATTAATAATTAAGGCCCTTATTTAAAATCGAAAAAAAAATTTAAAATACTAAAATATAATTAACCCTATAATTTTTTACCTCATCCAAAACAAATTTCGTGATAAGATTGTATGAAAAATTTTATAATTATATATATCAAATTTAAACATGTATCATAAATAATGTCATGATAATATTTTAAGAGCAATGTTACACTTTCTCAAATTTTATCCAAGAGCATTGCATATAAATATTATAATTTATAAGTTTAGGTTTGGATTTTAATTAGAGTTAGGTTATATACATGGATTTTTAGTATAAATAGTGTTATGTTACATAAAAAAATCCTAACCTCTTGAAGCACAAAGAATTATAGAGAGATTCTTTGCTTATACTTTTATTCATATAGTCAGCTTGTTGCAAGGTTGTGAATCTATATACCTAGTGTTGAAATAATTTACCTTGGAGCATATAGAAGGATTAAAACACAGATTTTCATTGCATGGGACTTGCACACTGTTGAAAGTAGTGGATCAACATATCGTTTGTGGTGCTTGAATCGAAGTGCAGAAAGCTAATCAAAGTCAAAATGTACAATGAAAAGTTACAGACAGAGTAATAGTAATCTACTGAGAATGTGACACGTTAGTTGTTTGTGGGTATGCTTTTGTGAAATTGTACTTACATTCTTTCTAATCAGTGGGTCTTTTATAGCTTTGTGTGAGTTTATTTCACCGGAAGGTTTCCTACGTAATTCTCTGTGTATCTATTTTTGTAGTGCATAATTTTATTATCGTTATTACTATCGTAGTAGTTTTATTAACTTTAAGATCCTAAATAGTTAATAAGCAAACATCTTTGATAATAATCTATCTTAATTAATAAAAATATTTAAAATTAATATTCCTATTTGTTAAATGAAAACTTAATTAATTTAAATTAATCTTTTTTTAAATTAATATTACTATCATTAGTTTTTATATCAAATCGAGATTTGCTTGCATAACATTTATTTTCATATCTCGCAATCCCCAGTCACCACCACTTTACCACTGATTGAATACCATTAGGTTCTAACTTTTAATATAACCCACTGCCAAACAAAGATTCATAGGGCGCCTCTAATCAGAGTTTTTGATCTATGTGCATGATTTCTAAACAAATTTTTCACTCAGGTTGTTGGAGTGTCCCACATCGCCCGTCTCTAGTTCCTCTGGTCTATATATAAGGGCCCTCTCTACCTCTCTTTAAAACCTGGGTTTTAAGGACGAGCTAATTAGGAGTTGGGCCTCCAAATTTTTAATATGGTATCAGAGCCAGGCCAGAGCCTAACTTTGGGCTAGAGGAGTCGGGGCGCGCCCATCTGGGCTTCGCTGAGACACGCGATGTAATCCAGGAGGCATGTTGAAGTGTCCCACATCGCCCGTCTCTAGCTCCTCTGGTCTGTATATAAGGGCCCTCTCTACCTCTACTTAACACCTGGGTTTTAAGGATGAGCTAATTGGGAGTTGGGCCTCCAAATTTCAATATGGTATCAGAGTCAGGCCAGAGCCTAACTTTGGGCTAGAGGAGTCGGGGCGCGCCCATTTGGGCTTCGCTGAGACACGCGATGTAATTCAGGAGGCGTGTTGGAGTGTCCCACATCGCCCGTTTCTAGTTCCTTTGGTCTGTATATAAGGGCCCTCTCTACCTCTCCTTAAAACCTGGGTTTTAAGGATGAGCTAATTGGGAGCTGGGCCTCCAAATTTTCAATACAGGTGATTTTCACTTATTTTTCAAATTCATATTTTTCATCAGATGAAGAGACACTTAAAAGATAAACTTGCCCATTCATATTTTATCCCAATTTTTTTTAGAGAAGAGAGATGTCTTTACATGGTAACATGAGTCTGAAAAATAGGTAAAAACACAGGTGGGTTTGGAAAATATTAAAAAAGATTAACTATAAGGTTAGAAACTTCCTCTAACCATGTATGTACAGCTTCACTACAATACAATCATTTCCAATGGTGCTGTAAACACTAATAATACAGCCTCTGCAATATAAAATTTTGACGAAAGTTTGGGCTTCCAAGCTTCCCTTAAGATCACTGTGTTTTCATTTACTTGCTCTCACTAAATCAGGCTCATATACATTCGTGTGTGTGTCTCTCTTTATATATATATATATATATATATATCTGAGAGAGAGAGAGAGAGAGAGAGAGAGAACAGAAATTTTTAACAAAAGATCTATTAGAATTCTCTGTACAACAGTGAATGACAAGTCATAGCCCTGACAACAAAGCTAGAAGTTCATTCAAGGTCTTGTGTGTTTCTTGATGAAATGAAAACAGAGGGAACTGATACAAAAACTTGTTTCTTTCTTCCTATGCACACAGCTACTTCAGACTGCTAATTGCCAAAAACGAAAGCTTCACTTGATTTGACTTTCCCTAGGCAAGAGGTTAATCTTCAGATCATACATGACAGTGGACGGCAAATATTTATCACGTCTCAGCATGTCCTGTTCCTACTGCTCTTAAAACTATTTACACAAAAAGGACTTTTGACTTGATAGGCGTCCTAACCACACTGTAGTCACTTGATGTTCATGGCTGCTGACATAGCACGCAGCTCCTTTGCAATTTCTGAGAATGCTGGCCTAGAGTCTGGATCGGATGACCAACATCTCTCCATTAATGATCTCCATGCTGGATCACACCAGCTTGGGATCTCTGGCCGCAGGTTGCCTTTGATTATGCCAGCTGAAAACACAATAAGAAGAAAATGTCAAACAAAATTGCATCACTAATGAATCAAGATACAAGACAAGCGTGCACTTAAATCTGATTTTGTGCAATTTCATCGTCTATAGGGCATCAGGAACTATGAGAAGATAATATAATACTACGGATAGTATACTTTCAAATTTCAAACCCTGTATATATAATAGTAAGAACCACAGACGAAACAGATTAAGGGGGAAAAATGACATAACTGATCATTTACACCCACGGTCCCAACAAATATTCTCTCTCTCTCTCTCTCTCTCTCTCTCTAACCTTTCAATTCACATCAAGTCCTCAACCCTTATGATGTATGGACATGTATATGCAAAAATGATTGTAGAGGACAGAGATCATAAAACCACAAATACAATTGATTGAGTAGTGAGCTATAATTTTGCACAGGCCTTTCAATTGAATAGGCATATGGCTCCAGATACAATGCAGTGACCAATTATATACTGTCAAATTCAGTATGTGATGTGAAAAACCCATCAAATGGTTATGAAAAAGTGACAACTGATAATTTTTACACCCAACCAACACTCCTTTTTTTAACCTCTCAATTCACATCAAGCCCTCAACCCATATGATGTATGGACATGAGGAAAAGTGGTTCGAAGATTGAAAGCTCTGGAATGGCAGAGGAGGATCAAAAGATAATAATTACAATTGCTTGAGTAAGAACGACGACTTTGCACAAGCCTTTCAGTTGAGAATGCATGGCTCCAGATAGATGTAGTGAGCACTTTTAGATCGTTAAACTCAATATGTGGGACGAAAACCCCAAAGAAGATTATGATGTTACCAAATATGAATTTACTAATAATTATGTTGAGTAGTCTCCATTAAACAGAATCATAAATAAAACCATTTTCTATTAGGCTTCTCAAATTGAAGTATACCTATTATTTCCTCTGATCGCATATTCGCGTAAGGCTCCTCCCCAGTCAAGAGTTCCCACATGACCACTCCAAATGAGTACACATCGACCTGCATATAGTCAGAGGAATATTTAACAGTAAATCAATTGTCAACAGTATAAAACATAACATACTCAATGATCTATTAAAGACAATCATCCTACCTTTTCTGTTACCATGTTCTTAGTATTCAAGAGTTCTGGAGCCATCCATGGTATAGTTCCTCGTACTCCACCAGAGACTAGTGTCCTCTGTTTAATTTTGGATAAGCCTAAATCACCAATCTGAAAAAGAACCAAGTGAAATTTTAAAAGAGTGTTACTTAACCCAATGAAATATTTACAAATGAAGAGGGTGAGGTTAATGTTATGTAACAGCAAAAGAAAGGCCCAATCAAAAAGAAATTCAGAACCAAACCACAAAAGATGAATATCAGGTTGATTACCTTGCAAACTGGTCGCTGAGGATCCCTCATATTCACCAGGAAGTTATGAGACTTCAAATCAAAATGGACAATATTCTTCTCATGTAGATATTCCATACCAAAGGCTGCATCCATTGCTATAATCAACCTTTTCCGACGATCAATAGTTCTGTGAATAAAAAAAGCATGGTATTAGTGAAAACTAACATCTGAATGGTACTTATCAAGTGATAAGTATTTCATGAATTTGACTTCTTGTCCAAACATCAGTTCTCAGGACGTCTTTAAACTTTGAAAACCAAACCCAAATGGAAAAAGTGGAATGACTCTTCAAATTAAGTGAAATGCTTGGTGGTCACGTCAGTTTTTGACACCCCTGAACCAGATACGACTAAGTATTATCCCTCTACTTCCTATTTCTCCCCAGTTTAATTTCCTTTCCGGCTACTGAATAACAGAACTCTTGATATTTAACATACAGTATATGCCTTCAACTTTATCAATAGAAAGTGCTATGAAAACTCAAAAATTCCTTTATGTAGGCCTTCATCACTAAACTCGTGAGGAAATTAGATATACTACAATTCAAGATTGAGTGCAGAAAAGGAACATCACACACGTCCTGTATGAATTAAAATAAATTAGTATATGTGTATATTGAAAGAATGTGAAACTAACTATATTCTTAATTCTTCTTAATTAAAAACCCCCCAAAAGATGAAGATTTTCATACCTGTCTTTTTTCCGTAAAACTTGCTTAAGGGAGCCATTCACCATGTACTCTGTCACTGTAGCCAAATTTGTTACTGGGCCATCTGTAACTACACCATAGAAAGCCACAATATTTGGATGGTGAAGCTGACCCAGTATGTGAGCTTCCTTCCAGAAGTCTGCTACCTGCAGAACAGTAAATAGAAGATATGGGTCAAAATGAACTGTAAAATCAGTGTCAGATTCCAAAGTTGTTTCGGAAAGACATGGGTCTATTCATTATTGTCAAACAAGGCAAAATAATTCTTAAGCTGAGTCCTTGTTGACAAAATAACAGAAAAGAACTCTTTGAGCTGCCAATATTCACTTCAAATTTGAATGAAAAATGAACTGTAAGTAGCTCAAAATATCCAAACAACAAATCCATTCGTTCTAAGGAAGTTGATGAAATAACATAAAGTTCCCTAATTATGGAACTGCGAAAAGATATATCAACAATTACCAATCGATCCTCCTCCACTGCACCTTCAGTGAAGCAGCTGGGCTTTAACCTTTTGATTGCAACATCGGACCCCTTCCACTTTCCATAAAAAACAGTTCCATATGTACCCGAGCCAAGTTCTTTAATATATTCAAGGTCCGAATTTTTTATGGTCTGCAGACAATATAAAGAGTTTACTTCAAAATGGAGCAAAGACAAGCACTTTGTTTTACATACAACCTTAAATAAGAAACAAGACCTGCATATGTTTGAGAATTACCTGCAGCTCTCGAGTAGCTAGATGAGTATAAAATGCAACAAGTTCACTGGGGATTCCACCATTTTCCTTAGAGCATTTATGAGACCCTTTAAAGTCAGCCTGCCAAAAGATAACTATTAGTTAAATAAATGGAAAGTGCAAGGCAATCTATCCAACAATGATGCCTATTCCACTGTTACTCTTCTGTTTTTTTTAAGTCACAGAGTGGACGTAGGAAAAATGTTTTTAGCCCATACCTTTTCATCAATGTCTAAACTAGAAGGAGGGTCCTGTCGAATCTCTTGTTTTTGTTCATTATCTTTTTCCAGTTCAACAGCATTCTGAGAAGAAGAATTAGAAGCAACTCCATTTGATTTTTCAACTTGAGGACCCGAGCCAAGGGATTCTTCATCCATGAGGTCTAAAGGCTTTGATTGGGGCTTAAACAAGGCTTCAAAAACATCATTACCAGTGGGGGAAGAATGGGCCGGGGGTTCCACTTCTTTTGATGATGACAAGGAAAGTTTACACAAAGAAAGATCCACCGAAGATGCAATCCCACCTTGTATAGTATGAGCAATATTGTGATGATTTCCAAATGAATTACTAGCTGACAACTTACCATTGCATCCTATTTCTGTTCCATTGTAACACAAATTGTTTGAAAAACCAGAGAAGCTGATAGCTTCCTGTGGGTCCATTTGGCATGTTTCCTTGTTGATATCATAATAAATGAGTCGGTCTCCATGAGAACATTTGCAGGGAGCTTGATATGGAATTTCATGCTTCTCAACTTTGGAACCAGTTAAGAGATCTTCTTGAGTGTCTGTGGCCCTTCTGCATGTCAATGGGTTCTCAGTAATGTTAAGCGGCAAGAGAGACTGGTTACTCATGCCAGTGCATGCACCATCATAAGCTAAATTACCATGCCGTGGAACTCCAGGGCTCCCCTTTTCCTTTAAATTTTCTTTATTACCATAAGGGTGACCTAACAAGTAAGTTTGTTTATCTAGGCCAGATTTCATCGCTCTTTCAATTCCTTCAGGGGTATGGTCAGGATAACCAGAAGAAGGCCTCAAGAAAGTGGGATAGTATGACCTCATAGCCTGTCCCTGTTTTGAGATGTTTGAACTCGACCTAAGCCCGGGGTAGAATTTTCGTACCCAAGGCCTTCCATCCATTCTAACACTGCAGTGGCTTCCTCATGTCAGTGAGATTACTCCGATGGTTTCGAACATAATAAGGACAAGTTCTCTGGTTTCTTGTATCGCTAACACCAAATCGATGGTTACGTATGCCACTATGAGAACTGCCACACACCCTGTCACTGTTGTATGAAGACTTAATTGGATAGACACTTCCAACCAATTGATTGTGGGTGGCAGACCATGTCATCATGTTCTCCCAATGCAAATTACTCAATGGTGCCGGCTCAATGCTTCTCAATTCACAGTTAGCATCAGAGCCAACAGGCATCAAATTCATATTAACGTTACATGATTGATTCCTGAACTGTGAAGCTTCAACAAACTGACTCGAACCCCCACAGCTAGTTCCAGCTCTGTTACCCAGAATTAGCCCAGACCGCTCCGATAAACATTTCATAGAACTACTCATGTCCACAAGTGGATATCTGTCCCTCGGATTCCAGGGATGACAATGAGACACCAGCAACGGAACCAAATTGCCAAAATTTTCACCTCCTGGTGAATGGGTATTCATAAATTTGTAATCTAAGATGTTCAGCCTATCCAAGTCACCACCCAAATTCGGGGCTGTGGTTTCATAGCTCCCAGGACCTTCTGGTTCAGGGTTGTAGTCAACAAGTGATCGACCATATTTTTGGTCTTCCTTTGTAAATGCCATTACAGTTTGTTCAACAGCTAACCCCCGACCACTATGAAGACTCTGAGTCTGAGACGATTGTTTTACTAACAACTGGTGTTTCAAAACCATTTTTCTCAATGAAGAATCACTACACCGAACTCCGGCGACGCTTGCCGCCGAATTCTTAACTTTATCACCACCAAAATCACTTCCACTCTCGGACACATTGCGACACAAAGAATCACTAACACTCGTCACGCAAGTCCCCTTTCTATCCCCACCAAACCCATTGTTTTCACACAAAACCTCAAATCCATTATAGAGTTTCTCAGTTTCAATACAATTTACGGATATATTATTCTTCACAGAGTGTCCATTAACATTTGCATTATCCTTACACACAAAAATCCAAAGCCTAGTGGGCTTACCGTACGATTCGAGCTTTTCATACTCCTCGATCATGCACCGAACGTCGTCGTCACACGTGATCAGAACCAGAGGGTTGTCTTCGTCGATAGATTCAGAGTCCGGAAGTTGGTATTTGAGAGAGAATGAGACGTTATTTTTAGGGCAAAGAAGCTCCGAAATCTTCGATTTGAGTCGTGAAAACCCGATGTTTCGGTCCACCGAGACTATTCTGCTTTCTCCGCCGGTGTACTTGAGCTTGCCGGACGGTGGCCGGGGTTGGAATGTGCCATTAAAGCTGCAGACGAGCTTGAGTTTCTTCGATTGGTTGGGTTTCCTTCGACGCGAGAGAGAAGGGTCTTTCATGGCGAATATAGAGAGAGAGAGAGACAGAGAGAGATGAGTATGTAATGCGTAATTCTTATAGAAACACAGTGTATCTATTGTTATATAGTTGTGGTGGGAGAGACGGCGCGTTAGAAGTTTGGGATTCGGGTTATTGATATTTACGGAAATAGCCCCCCAGATGTTTTCCTATTTTGGATTGGAATTGATCAGGAGATTTTGTGGGATATTATTATTATTATTTATTTATTTGGAATTTAAGTAGTCTTATTTGGAAAATAAAATTTTGTTTTGGCATGACTTTAGTCCTCCTGTAAATCTTGTTTTTTTCTTTTTTTAAGTCTGTCATTTTAATTAATTAACACAAATATTATATGTTGACGTGTATTCATGTAATTTCATAAAATATTTTAATAATATATATTTAAGAAAATGACAGTTTGTATATGAAAACTCTTGCTATTGCAGAATTTGAAAAGAGTCAAACAAAAGTTGTTTACAAAAAATTAAACTTGCAACCTCTAGGTTGGCACGTCCTCGATTAATAATATAATATATTTTAAAAAATATTAATAATTAAGTTGTAACTATTAATTTGTTATCAATTAATTTAAAATTATTATTTAAATATTAATTGTTGTATAAGTTTTGTATTTTTGGTTGGGGTTGGGAGGGGAATAAAAAATAAATAAAAGAAAAAAAAAATTAAAGCTGAATTTTTTTTTTTTATGAGTACTATGAGAAAAGGTTGAAACAGTGATTCCATAACTCATGGGGCAGGGCAGATAGGTCATGTTTGGAGTGTGATTGAATAAAATGAGTTCCAATTCATCTGTATTGCTTTAGTTACCTTTGTGATGTGTTTGCATGTTTCATGGAAAGCTAGCCCATTCACTCATAAGCTTTGTAGTGTGAAAACTCTTTGAAACATGGGGATTTACAAAAAGGTAGCTATGTTTCATGACAACCACACACTTGGCTAATTCATTTTTGGGAATAAGCTAATTGTTCTATTTCATATGCTTCCCTTTTCCATCAACTTTGGATTCCTTGGATTTAAATTGTGACATTTGTTGCCATTGTTATGCTATAAGAATACTTCCCTAATTCTTTCATCTAGAAAATTCATTTTTATTCTCATATGCTACACTATATTCTTTTTTCTTAGTGGGTATTTGCCGACATGTTTGAAAATGCAAAACACAACATTTCCATGCTACCTTAGTGTTGATTTATAGGATTGATTCGATTTAAATAATCTTCTAGGATTCTACCACACGAGTCATTTACATGAAATCTAAAAATTCCTTTTTATTCCTCGCATGTTACATTATATTCTATTTTTTTAGTGGACCTTTGCTTAGATGATGAGAATGTAAAAAACAATTAATGTTTCCGTGCTAAGTTAGTGTATAATAAAGTTTGAAAAATATTAGACGTACGTTACTTATTCTGTAAACGAAAAAGTTGTTTACGCATTACTTTTATTCGAATTTAAATTTATGAAATAAAAGATTGAATATGACAGGTATAGTCAGTGGAATAAAGTGAAAGTTTTACTTAAAAAAATTTAACTAACCAAGAGGAATTAAAAAGATAAAAAGAGGGGCATTTAAGATATTATGGAGGGAATATGGGGGCAATTATATGTGGGAGGATAAGGCTTTTTGTTTTTTTAGTTCCACAAAATTCTCCATGCACTTTGTTGTATCCTAACGAATTAACTCCCACTTGTCCATTAGTTCAATAAGGAAAGTCCTCTTGAGATTTTCTTAAACATATATAATAGTCTCTAATTTAGCTTTAAAATTTCCAACATGCCCCCAAGTAGAAAAAGAACAAGCAAAGAGAAAGGAGAAAAAGGGGATTTCATTCTTTTTTTAAAAAAAAAAATTTATTTTTGGACTAACATAGTGTAAGATAAGAATGGATTCCTTTAGTGAGATAAGATTCTTAGGAGTAATTATCATTCATTTCCATATCTTACTAAAATTGTTTTATTACAAATAATTGTTGCCATATGTCAAAACATTAGAGATGACTCAAGGATGATTAGGTTTGATCGGCAAAATTCGGTTGTTTAATGATATCATATTACATGTGATATGATTTATTTTTTAATGAGAGATAACATATATGATATAATATCATCAAAAAGGTACATTACCACGTGGTGCCCTCGACTCACCATTGATCCAATAAATGACATCTTGTTATGTGACATGATGTTATATTTTTGTCTCTTAAAAATGAAATATTCTGTCTAAATGACAAAATATTATTCACTAATCTATGCAAAAACTTATCGATTATTACCATACAAAGTTATCATGCCACTACTTGTGTGTGTGATACTCTTGTGGCAATGGTGGATACAAAGGTTCTCTATTTAAGAGACATACACATACGCCCATATATATATATATATGTATGTTAGTGGACCTTTATAAAAATATCAAACATTTTGGAGGGGTGGTGGCCTCCTTTGCCCACCCTTTATATCTGTTATTGTCTTGTCGATTTTATATAAATACTTAAATATAAGTAAATCTCATATTCAATAAAAGTTTTATTAAGAGGTTAAATTGAAATTAAAATAAGGACAATGTAAAATATTTTAGACTAAATCAAGAATATAAATTAGAATTATATATTTGATAAATATAAAAAAATTCAAATAACAAAAAACTAAAGGGACAATTCTTCACGTATCCTCGTCTCTATATATACACACACCATGTGTAAGAACTTGAACCAAAAACATCTATATAAAAATAGATGAATGCTTTCATTTGCTTAAATCAAAAGTGTAATATTAAATAGTGAGTTATGACTCTAAATTTATTAATTATGTAAAAGTTAATGAATTACGTGATAATATATATATATATATATATATTTTAGCACAATAATAAAAATTAAGAAAATTATCTTAAAAATGCGTATAGATCATATGAAAATTTCCATATGAAGAAATGAATTTTAAATATCTTATTTCAATGCATTTCTACTCTCTTTATATATATATATATATATTGAATAATACAAAAAAAGAAAAAAAAAACCCACACGTAATTACGTAAAATGTTGATATTTGTATCACTCGAATATTGTTGTATATAAATCCAAATAATGTATAAACTTCTCCATCAAGTTTGGCATATTCTTAATTTCTAACCTTGTGTAGAGCATTGCGTGCACACGTGGACCCAATGAATGCTCACCCGATAGCAACAAAAGGTAGCAGCGCTTTCAGTGCGGCTAGTCATACACTCGTACTAAAACAATTTAACATATTTCTGACAGACTGGATCCCACCTAGAGCTCCATTGCATGAATGCCACGTAATAAGTCCACATACGACACAACACTTCATTAGCAACCCTGCGCCCAGCAATCAGTCGGTGGGTCCCTTGGGAGGTTAAGATCATAGAATGTCTTCTTTGATGAGAACAAAGTGGGATACCAACCTTACATGTAATTACAATCTTGATTTGATTCATACTTGTATTACACATATGTATTTTATACATAATAATAAATATATTTATATATATATATATATTACATGTGTTAGTTACTAACATTAATCGTAATTTGATTAATACATATATTAGGCGTATTTATTTGCATGTGTTAACGACTGATGCTTACCTCTATGAAGCTAAATGATACTTAGAGACTTGACAGAGAGCTATTAAGGTGCATTGGGACAAGTGTTGTTATGCCACACCTTATTCTTTTTGTATATATAATTTGTTGGAAGTGTACTTTATATTATAATTTTTTTTAAAAGAAATATTAACGTCGTGATCTAAATAACACGTTTATTACATATATTTATTTTATTTGTAATTGTATGCATGCGTATAATACTGTGTCAATCAGATTGCAAGTCTTAAATACTCGTAATTGATGTTAGTATTTCTCATTTTCTTTTTTTACTTTATTCAAAAGTTTTATTAATTTTTGGATGGATGTAAAAAATTTAATTTAATAGTTTTTCAAGAATTTACCCAAATTCTTTCAAGTTTAAATTGAACTTTTATAAAATGCTGCCCAAATTTTCAGTTGAATTAATAAAAATATTTATAAAACCTTTTTTAGCAAAAATTATAATCTAATTCCTTTTTTTTTTTAAAAGTTTGAGTGAATATTCTATTTTTTCTAATTCAAATTTTATTGTTAAATATTAATTACAAAAAAATCATGTAGCATATGTAACTATATTGTGCTTTGTATAGGGCATCAAATCTCTCTCTCTCTCTCTCTCTCTCTCTCTCTTCTCTCTCTCTCTCTCTCTATATATATATATATATGCATGTATGACAATACTATTTCTATTTTAATCTCTTTTTTTTTTTTTCAACAAAGCCATTTTGAGCAAATAAATGGGCCACTACATAAAAAAAAAATCATGCCTTTCCTTGTCCCAAACCTTTCATCGCAAACGTAACTTTTAATTGCAATCACGTACATTTACATATTAAGAGGTGTTAGTATTTCTTTACTTCAAATTATTAATCGTAGACGTAACTTTAAATTGTAATCACATTCTTAAAAATTACTTCAAATATGATTTATTTAAATAATTAAAAATTAATATTCATAAGAAACATATAATACAATTATAAAGTCAACAAATAACTATAATTTCTAAAATGAAGTCCATAAATATCTAAAATCATATTAACAATCACATATGAGCATGACACTTGCACAACTTGCAACATCAAGTTTGGCATATTCTTGACTTCCAAACCTGTCCTCAGCAATGGGATAAAGCAACAAGAGTATGGAAGTGTAGATAATATGGGTGTACATGAACAGCACCTCATCAGTAGCCGTCCAATCCCCAGTCAGATAATATGGGTGGGTCCTTCAATTTGATTGCCATGTGGATCTCCTGTAGATTTGACACATGTAAGTTAGAATTTCTGATGAGTGACAAGTGTTGGTGCACTTGCTCTTTTGGGTTTGATAACATGTTGCACAGGAGCATCTCATCCCCAAGGTCTCTCCCACTAGATGGCTTCAAGAAAAATTATCAAGCATCAAGTGGGAATCAACTCATAAGACTTGAAACAAGGAGAATGAATTTGGTTCAAGTTGGAGAGAAGTTGACAATAGAAAGGCATAGATTAGGATAACAATTCAATCCGTCCCGTCAAAAATTTTTCATACCCCATTTTTAATAAGACGGATTTGAAAAAAATTATGTTCATCCCGTTAAAATATGAGGTGAGAAACACCCCGCCCCACCCTGCCCCCAATTATATGAAATAAAATAATTTTATACTATATAATTAATGTTTATAATGATAGTTTTTAGTCACCTATTAAAAATTTATACAAATTTAATAAAATTATATGCTTGAAAAATGAAATAATGTCATTCTAATTTTCTATTAACAAGCATATATTTTTTTAAACAAATATAAGGTTTTGGTTGAAATATATTAATTACAATTAATTTAATAAACTAAATAAATTATAGATTAGTTAATTAAACATACATAAGATAAAGTTTCAAGGTATATGCTACTAAGTAATGATATTATTTTATTTGATGAAAGTGAATTAAGAATAAATTAATGCTAAATTAAGGGACTAGATAGATGATACTAGGTTGTGTCCCCTTGGAAATTCACTAAAGAGCTGTTTGATTCAAATCCAACCTTAATACTAACTGCTTATATGGTTTTTTATTTTTATTTTTTATAACAAGAATACTAACCAGGTATTACCATCTATCAAGTATCCAAGCCAAATGTCTTCACTCTGTCAGAATAAATTCAAGAAAGATGATCTGAAAGCCCTAGGGTTTGTAGATGAGGCTCATGATGTGCCAAGCCATCTATGATTTCTGCAAAAATTTAAAGAAGAGCAGTTCAGTGCATAAGGCTCCCACCTTAAAATCAAAAGACATTTTGAGGCGACAAAGTATTAATGATCAGGGTAAGTGAGAACTAATCTTCCAAGAATTCAATCTCTTGCTTCACTTTCTTCTGTGACCACCAAGAGCACAAGTGTGAATGAATGAAGAATCTACTCATGTCTAGTTGCCTCCAGCAGCCAACACACACACACACACACACAAAATGTCAAGTTTAAACCAAAGTCAAATGCATGTGAGGCAATTTCAGCATGGGAGAATCAGATACCTTAGGAGCATGTTCAATCGCCCGACAAATAATTTGCCTCAACAAAAGTTTTTCTTTTATTCTCAAACATGATCCTAACCATGCTTTCTAGTTTGACAACCCATTGAGGCAAATTTCATGTTTTCTGGTCCCACAGACATGGTTTGACAATTGGATTCCATATCTTGGGATGAATATGATTGAAGAAATTAGTATAAGCATTGTGGTCCTAGAAGCATTCATGGTCTTATCAAGCTAAAAATCAGCACACATGCTATGCAGCACATAATTTGAATGAGTACAAATGATGCTCAACAAGGCTTTTGATGGATCATTGATCCTCTACATGTGCACTGTTGCAAGTTCACCCTGCTACAAGTGCACATGAACAACCAAACTGATGACAATTGCCTCAACAGCTGTTTATTTGAGTTAAAATGCATACCAGAGAGCAGCTCATGGTTAGAATAAGATGCTGGTGGCTCAATTTGTGACCCAAGTTGCCAGATTCCAACTGAGGAACTTTATTTTCCATAAAGTTTAATTCAGTGAATTGGTTAAGTAAGAAAGCTTTAAAAAAAAAGTCTATTTCAGTGAATTAGTAAAGTAAGAAGACTTAAAAATTCTTCTCTCTATATTTTTTAGAAAAAGAAATATTGTAAAAAAAGATTAAACTAAAACTTTATATTAACAGAGTTTCTGAAAAAAGTGTCAAGGTAGGAACTCAAAAAAATGTAATTCTGCACTTTTAAATTCCTACTTCATTCTTTATCTAGTTCCTTTCCTTTGTTTATTTTATCTAAATTACTATATTGAAACTTCACACACACAAAAAAAGAAAGAAATAAAAACAAAAAAAGATTGACACTGCAGTTAATTTATATTTTTTCCAGTAAATAGTCACCAAGTCCCTTAATCTGAAAAAGGTTACCATCTACAACTTGAAATACTTGGTGTCATGCTCGTTAAGGAATCAATCCTCTCAAACAAAAACTTGTGCATTCTAGGAGAGAGTGTCATGCATTCCTAGTTGAGCACTGTAAACAATGCTAGTATCTTATACCAGATTCAATAGTAACTGAATAGCTAATCTCATATTATGTTTTAGGTATACCTAGTTTAAACCACCCGCTAAGAACATTACTAAGATTATAGTGTATTGACCATTATGATTTTTTCATTCAGAAAACTAGGGAACAACACAAGATGGGGTAAAGTTATTCAGTGTTGATGGAAACTTGGCACTCAGGCTACAATGTTACATATATGGTGGAACCCAAACTTTTAATACCAGTATTGCATAACAATGTTCTCTCTTGTCTGCTTCATTTATCTTCATCCCGGCCAATACTTGCCACTTTGTAAATGATGTGCTCCAACATTCTACCTATTCAGTCATTCTCAATGAAGATGATTCACTCTCCAAGAAAATTTTATTTGTTAAAAGAATTTGCTTGTGGACATCCTCTACTATTTACGACAACCCCACGAGGTATTTGGCAACTATGTTAAATAATACCTTGTCTATTCAGAACAAGTGCATGGTAGCATGCGTATTTTATGTCAAGCTCTAGCCTCTAATCATACTTCTGTCATGGTGGTTATCAGTTTACAATTCACTGGCCTATGTAAATGTAACAAATCTTCAAATTTTCGATTGGCCAGTGAATTCCTCCACTTGAAATGACATGCATATCATTTTAATCCTAAACTTGGCCTTTAAGGGAAATTCATCATACACCTTGTGCACTGAATTTATACACTAACTGAAACATTCAAACACCTTCCCCTAAAAACTTGAACTTCTAATATCACTTACTCATCCACAATTACTACAATCAATAAACCAATTAGTTTGGTAATTGATATGAATCTTAAGGCTATGATAATAAACAAACTCCATCCATAATTTTATAACTAGAAAAACTGAGTCATGGAAAGATATCTGCAATATAAAGGATGTATACATTCACATACAATTGTAACTAATAAAAATGAAGATTCAACACATACAAGAAACAACATAGTCACAGAATTCAAATACAAATAATTGTAAAGCCAATATTCCAACTCTTACTTGTTAATTATAGACACCCTTTCCCAAACAATTGAGACAGCGTTGTACCCTATAATCAAGAATCACAATATTCAATTCATATTCTGTTCATGAGTAATTTGATTTGGTAATCAAAATGTTTACGGGTTTGTGAAAAAGGAAATGGAAATCACTGACCTGTTTCCCTCACAAGTAGGGCAAAGACATGGGTTTATAACCAGAGTATCATACATTGGTGACCACTCTATTGTAGAATTTCCTTTGCACAGTTTGCGTATATAAAACCCATTCCCTTCCCTTCAAATAATCCCTCTTTTAGGTACCCACCTAGTGGCAGATCTCTCATAACAAGCAGAAACCTTTTTTACCCAGTGGTGCAACGGTGATTATTTAAAGGTCAAAAAAAAAATTTGTATTAAAAATAAAAGGAAAAAAATTGAATGGCAGTTTCTAATTTCAATAATGTTAGGATCTCTCAATAATGGCAGTTTCTAATTACACTCTCACATGAGTAATGTAAGTGTCATCTTTGAGAGAGAGGTAATATCAAAGTGACACATAAAAAATGAGATTTCAATCGTTGCTCGATTATGATAATTCGGGGTACGGCTATGTGAAAGTAACTGTTTTTACTAAAAAAAAATAGTTTCAGTTTACGTTCTCACTATCTTAACAATTCTCCTATCACTTGTTCAACATCAACCAACTTCTCTATCTTCATAGTTCTCACCCATGCAGTTCATGCATTTTTAAATGCATATTTTCAAAAGACATTTTTGAATCAATTCTGTCAAAGTAATCGTTTTAGGAAAAGATATTTTTGAAACATCTTTTGAAAACACGATTTTAAAATTTATACATTTCAAGTTAAAAAGAGTCTATTTTGAAAAGATATTTCAAGAACGGGTCTCTTGAAAATATGTTTTTGAATAAAATTCTTAACGTAACTCCAAAAGTAGCTTTAGGAGAAGAACCATCCTCTCAAACTACTAATATGACTCATATTAATGCATTATTTACATTCCAAGAGAGTATCTATTCTAACACTCATTTTGGATCCACCAATGAATAAGAAGAGAAGTGGATGTAAATATGAATATTATGGAGATGGAATACAAAAGTTAATTAGAAGAGAAATAAAAGTGAGAAAAAATATATTAAAATATTAAATAGATATATTTTTTGAATATTATTATTGGAGTGATATATGATATTAGAAGAAATCGATATATGCATAAATACTGTAATAGCATAAAAAAAAAATTTAGGTCTAAAATTGGATCTTACTCTTGAAATTGCTCTTAGATTAAAGACATTTTTTTCGAAAGACACTTTTTTAACTTATTATAAAAAATAAAATAAACCTACATAGGTCACAGAAAATTTATAAAAGAAAAATTTGCAGTGAGGTAAAAATATTCAAAAGCAAAAAGAGGGCTACAAAGTACATAAGGTTGGCCACTCTATAGAATTCCCATCGCATGATTTGCTCTTTTCAGTTTTCAAACCCTGCATCGCAATGCAATCTTTTTCTATTACAACTCGAAAATGGGTCTCAGCATACTTGCAGATTTATAGCCAGCACACATATATATACAGAGTATATCTACCCATTTTGCTTCAGCGGTGGTTTGGACTTTGGAGCCTACAGAGAGTGACGGAGGAAGCTAGTCCTGGAACAACGAGAGGGCACTTGTAGTGGAAGAACACCACTATCCATTTTTCTAGGGTATTTATTCCCACAAGGTTGGTTCAAACACTTTTGTCTATGAAATCTGCAGTAACTTGGCCTCTGTTTGGTTAAAGAGAAATGGGGAAAAAGAGAAAATTCAGTATTCAAGAGATTGGTAAAGGGGTTTTCTTTTACTCTATTATGACCTTTGGAGAGAAAAGAAGAGTAAGAGTAATTGTTATTGTCACGAGGAGAGAAAAAGAAAGAGAAGATGGTAAATGGGTTTTCTTTTTGTGAGAGTTTGTAGAATGAGAAAGGAAATTACTGTTTCTGTAGCAAAGGAAAAATAAAAGTTTTCATAGACAGTTTTATTTTCATACTTATCCCAGTTACATTTCTCATCGACTATTTTATTCCTGGTAGCTAATCAGAAGGAGGTTTTTCATGATTAAATTGCTATGGAAGCTCAGCCATTGTTCATGTTTGGCTATTATTGTTGGTATCGCTCAATTTGTATTTTGGGGAAAATACATAAATCATTGAATGAGTTCATCTTTTTCCTTGTGCATGACTCTGATTCGAGTCCAAAAAACAAACATCGAAATGTACTAATTCCAAAAATGTGGCCATTGGATTCCCCTTCATTTGGAGCATATTACAAGGTCTTGCACAGTTACACGTACTGATGCAACATTTGATCTTAGCCAAAACACCAAGAAAGGTATGGATGCATACGACATATAATGGACAACAATGGCGGCAAGCTGAAATTTTAGCATTCACCATCAACACATGGACATGGTCATCTTAATTTTATCTTACTTACAAGGGCAATAACAATTCACAGTGTGTTTGTTTTTGTCATGGAAAGCTCTTTAAAGATGACAAGCATGAGAAGCATAAACAGCTGTTTGGTTTTATTATGTTGCTTTGGTTTCTTCAAGTTCTTTGGCATTGAAGCTTCTCATGCAGGAAATACACTAAAACCTGGCCTGGCAATGAGAGCAGGGGAACACTCGGAGTCTTTGAACAAGAAATTCCGGTTGCAATTCTTCAAAGATGGCGTTACAAACTATGGTAGCTACTTGGTGATTCAGTACATGGGGCCTAATGCAGAAACTAGAGTTTGGGTAGCCAACAGATATAAACCCCTATATCACCACTCATCATTTCTACACTTCACTCTAGATGGGTACTTGGTGATCACTGATGATGAACATTTCATGCAACTTTTTACAGTTAAACTCTGAGCAGCCTAGGATGACTAATGACACCAGTGCAACGCTTGATGATTTTGGAAACTTTGTTTTGAGGGAAGGAGATAAGATTTTATGGCAAAGTTCTAATGATCCTACTGATACATTGCTATCGGGCATGAAATTGGGATTGTTTAACTTAAAGTCAGGGAAGCCACAGAAACAGTTCCTCAATTCATGGATAAGCCCAGATGTTCCAGATGCGTGTATCTTCACTTTAGGTGTTGATCTAAACAACACAAAGCAGCTTGTAATTTGGAAAAGAGAGGAGATTTACTGGCACAGTGAGACTTGGAATGGCCAAAGTTTTAACTCCTTCGGTCCTTCCCTAGAATTAAAAAAGATATGGGATATAATTTAAGCTACTTCTCAAATGAAAATGAGTCCTACTACATTTTTCCATTGGACAAAAATAGTTATTTGCCTCTGATGCAGATAGATTGGCGTGGACAAATTGTATTATTAAGCGAGGACAGTTTGACAATAAATTTAGCAACATCAAAATGTAAGGGTGGAGATGTATTCAATATCACACTGAGGATTTATGAACGAATGGTTAGGCATTGATAATTACAGTATGTTGCCAAGTGACTGCGCAGAGATATGTCAATCAAATTGCTCTTGCAATGCATTCAGTTATGTGGGTGATTTTCATGCACATTGTATGTTTGCTCAAGCCTCTCAAGACTATGAGATTGATGGATCAGGAGGGATGCTTTTCATTCGCTAAAGGCAATGATGTAGGTAAGCATTGCAGTGAAATGTTATCATTATTGTTATTCTAGTGGCTGTTATTGTTATTATCTTTCAACTTGGCAGTTTTGTGTTTTCTCAACTCTTTATGGCAAAAATGTGCTACTATTAATTTGTGAGCCAAAACCTTTTCTTTAATATTCGATTAAAATCTCATTTCTAATCAAAGTTTATCTTTGAATTTAGGCTAGCAAATCTCTGGGAAGTTAAATCAATTATTGTCAGAATAGTTTGTAAACTAAATAAATTTCAAGCAAACAGAAGGAAAACAAGATGTAATCAGGCTCACCCGTGTTTTCCAAAAGGGTAGATTGGGCATTCTGATCTCATTGTTTATAATTGTATCATTTCTGAAATGTGACTTAAAAATCAAGTTTTGTAGATCATCTCTTAATTGTCTGTTCATTCTTATATCAAGTCAGTCGAAAATATGCATATAAGAAATCCAAGTCATATTTTTGGTTATACAAGATCGATTAGGACACTTCCTGATACAAAATATGCTATATGATATCGGTACTCTTTTCTGTAGAGACAGATCACTCAAGAAGGCAGGCCAAGTTGTCATGGTTTAGAATTGGTGGATCGATGTTGGCCATGGCAGTTTTGACTGCAATCTCATTATTATGCTGCTTAAAATGGAAATATCGTTGCTTTAGAGGTAATTATCTTAATTTCTCATGTGTGAGCATCACCATATAATTTGCAAGGTTCATTTTTAAAGACTAACTTTTATTTGTACTAATCAGGAAGATCAAAAGGAAGTATCAATTATAACATAAGGCAGGATGCATTTGTACGTTAAAGAAAAGGGGCATGAGTTGCCTTTGTTCAGCTTTTCTAGCATAGAAATCGCTACTGATCATTTCTCTGATGCAACTAAGCTTGGCCATGGTGGTTTTGGGCATGTTTATAAGGTAATTGAAAAATCTTTTATGTACTTCAAAACTTTGGTTTGCTTCAAGGTTATATCAGTTGTTTCAATTAGGGATTATTTATCGTAGAAGAAAATCTTTTGAAATATATAATAGTGAAAAATTACAAGATTATTTTTGTAGGGTAAGTTGGTAGAAGGGCAAGAAATTGCAGTGAAAAGACTCTCTAGAAGCTCAACACAGGGGGTAGAGGAGTTCAAAAATGAGGTTATATTGATCTCAAAGCTACAACACTGTAATCTTGTAAGACTTTTTGGATATTGCAGCACAGGAGATGAGAAGCTATTAATTTATGAGTACTTGCCAAACAAAAGCTTGGATTTGTTTCTTTTTGGTTTGTTATTCCGCTATCCCCAACTCTATTATACTAATGATCTCTTTGTTTGTCCCCAATGTCACAATGCACATTCACGTATTCGATGAAAATTTTGTGACAGATGCAACAAAATGAGCATTATTGGACTGGAAAACACACATCTGCATCATTGAAGGGATTGCTCAAGGGCTTCTGTACCTCCACAAGTATTCTAGGTTAAAAATCATTCATAGAGATTTGAAAATCAGCAACATTTTATTGGATAACAATATGAATCCCAAATTATTTGATTTTGGCTCAGCCAAAATTTTTTGAGAGAACGAATCTAAAGCAAACAAAAATAAAATTGTTGGAACATAGTAAGTGAATATTTTTCTGAACATGCACAAATAAATTTGCTGACATAGATTTCCATTGTATTGGATTTGTATATCATATAGTTTGGTGAATGATGTAAACGGTGAGTACATGCCTCCTGAGAATGCCATGAGCGGTCTTTTTTCAGTTAAATCTGATGTTCAGTGAAATCTGATGTATTTAGCTTTGGAGTCATGATGCTACAGATCATAAGTGGGAAGAAGAACAATGGTTTCTATCAGTTTGATTGTTCTTTGAACTTAATAGGATATGTAAATGTAGTTAGGTTTAATTTTGTTTATATTTAGTTTCCAAAGCTGTTTGTTTTAGAGGAAATACCTTGCATAACATTGTTCTTGAATGTGACTTTTTAGGCATGGGATTTGTGGAAAGAAGGAAGAGGCTTGGAGCTAATGGACCCATCATTAGTTGAAATATGTTTCACAAGCGAAGTTATGCGATATGTTCAGATCGGGCTCTTGTGCGTTCAAGAAAGTGCAGCAGATAGACCAACCATGTTAGATGTTGTGTCTATGCTTACCATTGAATTGATGGCTTTGCCTGCCCCTAAGCAACCTGCTTTCTCCACCACTATAAGTGGAAATGATGCTGATTTAATTTGTGCAATTGTAGAGATATACTATTGGGATCATAGTTATCATCTTGAAATGGCTTGCAACTTTTTCTCCTTTCTCTCTCATGTTTTAGAATAAGATGTCATCTACAGAGAGAAGTACAAGATATAACCTGCAGATTTCATGGTAACAAGTTAACAACAAAACAACTCTACTAGGATTTAACTTCTCTAGATCTCAATCTTCCCCTCCAAATTCCATATCACTGCACACCAATTGAAGCACAGTTTTGTGTATTAGAAGAAAAATTCATGAAGACAAACAGGATTCCAATAATCAATCAATATATCTGCTGTCGCTTAGTCCAAATTCACATAGAAAATCAGACAACTATTTCTTGGATCCAAATGGTTACCTGTATTAATATTATGATGCAACTAAAGAAACTGACCTTAGAATCATTAAATAATAATAATAATAATAATAATAGGTTATGTGGAGTAATAAAGTTTTGCTTCTCATAACTTAGTATCATAAACACATCCACATTATCCTCAATTCTCATACCTCAGTGTGCAATTTTTGATCAGAAAATTGAAGCAATTTGCGCACTTGTAACAGTCCCTTGGTAATGAAATTTGTAACGCGATTATCAGAAACTGAAGCCAAGGTATCTGTACCAACATTGAACTATTATACTAGCACTGCAGATAAAAGAGTATGCATATTTATTGAAAGCTTATATACCCACCATCAAGTGTTATCTAAACCTGCATACCACATTCTGGCTCTAGCATGTATCTCTAAGCACCAATAGATCAAAGAAGCTTGAATGCTGAATCAAGACAATCTACCTATCAATGTAATGTTGTTCAGTAACATATATTATCGCATTCCACAAAATTAGGTTCCTTCCAGACACATTGGTATAGATACAATTCACTTAAAACAATGAGTCTTCAATCAAACTCTATCCTACATATTTTATTTTTTTACAAACTAAAATATTGGAAGTATGAATGCAGATTGAATTTGGCCGAGCAATCTTAAAAGGAAAAAAAAAATATCTTATTGATGGTAATGATAGAAAAGAGATGACAAACAAATATGTCATGTCCTAAATATTTTTATACTTCATCCTTTCCTCACAATGACTCTATAACACACAGAATTGTGGGAGTGAAAATGCAACTGGTGGTAGGCAGGTTAAATTGGTACTAATTGTGATTGCATGGTTATTAGTTCATTAAGTGAATTTGAGGACTAAACTGCATTCCATCCAAATGGATTTTGAAAAATCTGATCATATAGCTTTTCTCCATTTTTATTCAATGATGTCAATTCCACCTTAGGGTGTCAGATGTGCTAATACTTCAGACTTTTCAGTAGCAACACCAACATGACCATTTTTTGTGTTTAAGTCTTTGCAAGACCTATCTTTTGATTGATCTGGGATTGCGTGGCCTATAATTTGCAAGATAATAACAGGAAGAAGTCCTTTCGAGGTACCACCATTATTCTAGGAATCATTCTATATCCAAGACCTTTTGTGCAAGTCCTCTAGTCCAGCTTGGTCCCACACTGTTTGTTCACAAGGTGGAAAATGGCATATAATCGACAAGTCCAAACCTGTCGTATGACTGAGAGGAGTTGCATCCCCGTAATATTCAAATAGGCAATAACAAAATGCAGGGGATATAAGGGGAAGGTGTGTATAGATTGGGATTAGTTTCAACATTCAATTCTATAATGAATAGGGGCGGGCTTTGTATATCTAAGTATCATAAATGCATTCACACAAAGTTAGATTTGGTCCACAGCATACCTCCTAGCCTTAATTCATGTTACCATTTTCCACACAAGAAAAATCAATGGAAGAAAGAAGAAAAGTCAGTCATCATATTGCATGGAAAATTATAAAGTGATAAATGAAACTTCTTAGATTCTTCTCTATGATGTCCCTTTTCATGTCATTTACCATCTTTTACTCCCAGACCCAGTTATCTCACATTTAATGCTTCCTTTTCAAGGCTCCATTTGGTTAAAAGATTTAGTAAAGGAAAAGGAGAAAAGAAAATGAAAGGTTGAAGGGAAGGAAATGTAATTTGCCTCATTTTTCTTCTTCATCTGAAATAAAATTCAAAAATGAATTTTCTGTAAAACACAATGAAAAAAATAGGGGAAAAAGGAAAGAAAGAAAGTTGAATGACATTTTATCTTACTTTTTTCGTGGTAACCAAACAAGAAAAAATGTTTTCTTTTACACTATCTTTTCTTTTCCCCTCAGTGAATTTGTGAGTCAAATGGAGCCTAAGTGAATATTGGGCTAAATTATATTCCAAGTTTCTAACCAGGTGGATTCCGAAAGACATATTATATAACCTTTCTCCATTGATATTCTGTGGTGTCAGTTCCTCGACGTGACAAAAGGGTGCTAATGCATTGGACTAATAAGCAGTGGCACCAAATAAGAACGCATTTTTTTAATTGTTTTGGAGCTGCTTGACCAACGAAATTTCAAGATAAGAGCAATTTGTTTTTTTTTGAGGGGGCATTCATTGAGCAGGACAGTTCCAAGAAGTGGGACAGCACTTCCTTGTCATATATCCATCTACTCAGCTTGGTCCATGCTGAATTTTCTCAAGAGGAAAAAGATATGTCATCTTTTCTTCCCAGGGCAGCGAATGACCAAAAGCAACTTATGTCCTGAATCATGTTTAGAGATGCGTTCACGTTGTTCTTTCGTCTCTGGAAAAAAACATAATCAATAGACATTTCAACAGTGTTTCAAAAAATGAGAAGAACTCCACTTTTAAAATGGCCAGAGTTTAATTTTATTACAAGGTCAGGTCTCACAAATGGAAAAGAAGGGCCAAAATCCAAGGGAATCTCCCTTCAGGATAAGAACGCATTTTTTTAATTGTTTTGGAGCTGCTTGACCAACGAAATTTCAAGATAAGAGCAATTTGTTTTTTTTTGAGGGGGCATTGCTTGACCAACGAAATTTCAAGATAAGAGCAATTTGTTTTTTTTGAGGGGGCGTTCATTGAGCAGGACAGTTCCAAGAAGTGGGACAGCACTTCCTTGTCATAAATCCATCTACTCAGCTTGTCATATATCATCATTTAGGCTCACCTTCTAAATGATTGGTTGGAGATCAATACTTGATGATCTTTCAATTAGGTCTCACAATTGCTAGACCCCACTTGTGAAAGAAAGAATGAAATGAAAGGGTCTCCAAACCCATGTTTCACGACAAAGAATAATTTCTCCTTTTAGCAGCTGTAATGGACAGCCTATAAAAAAAACAAAAGAAGTGCAATGCATTACAATTAATGAAAACAATAAAACAAAGAAGAAAAAGTTAAGGGATCAAATGTACCGTCCAAAATGGTGCACGCAGTCCGCATAAGAGGAAAAAGATATGTCATATTTTGTTTCTATATTTCCAATAGTAAAATATTTCTTGAAATTTTTGATAATTATAAAGATATTTTTCTAAAATTTTTGAAATGACACTGCATTTCTTACTTTAATTGACGAACTATAAATACATCTCCTCTAATCTTTTTTTTTTAAATAACGAAAGTGCCCCTTCCAATTTTATTTTATTTTATTTTGCATTTTTTCAATTTTTAATTTTTTTAAATAATTATTTTATTTTATATAAAAATAAATTTATGATAAATAATGTATATTTTTTTACTCAAGAAGATTTTAATTAATATTTATTAGAAAATAAAAAAAATTAATTAAAAGTATTTTAACCTTATCTTATTCAGAGAATGTCTTTATAATTAACAGAAGTTTTAAAATTTACCTTTTATCTTATTTAATAATGATGTACTTGCCTAACTAGACAAAGTGATTGAATGAAATGCTTTGAAGCCAATAAATGAGACAGAAGTTCCTTTTATCCAAATATTAGTTATTAAATAAAACTAGAGAGTTGTCAACCTACATCTGTCTTTTTTTCTTTTTTGGGTCACTGGACCATATATTTATGGGGATTAAATTTTGCTTTCAAACCATGATTGAAAAATGGGAATGTCTTGTATTCGGAGTTAATTATATTAGTTTCTTACTCATTATTATATTTTTGATAATGTATTAAATGTAAAAAAATTATTTTAAAAATTCGAAGAGATCTAACTTTTACGATTTAATTGATGCGTGTAATACATGAATAGGACACGGATATTGGTCAAAATAAATGTTTCGTAATCTTAAGTGGGACATGAGACTCCTACGACAGAATAGGTAGATTAGTGGGACCATTTGTTATGAACAGATGTAGCCACGTAAGTGTCTCTCCAGAGTAAGAAAGGGCATCTACGCGCAACTTGCAATGCTCTTTCTTTAAAGTAGGCGTCAAAATTGAACAACTAATGCTGCTCCGCTCTATTATGAACGTTATTACCCCTGGCGCAAGTTAGGCGGTCACAGTCGCGTACAGTGGTGGGAGTTGAGCTGGGTGGACCGGACCTGTGGCTGTGGGGGACCAAATTCAAGGATCAGTTGCACTAAAGACAGTAATGGAAGACCGTTAACCTGACATCTACGTACGTGTACGGGCATGATTGGCTGTTACTTGTTGGAGTTTAAACGAAGAAGATTTCTCTCCACTTGTTGCTTTCTTATTGAAATCTAGGGAATGTTATGGCGTTATGGCACTGTAAAGCAAAATTTTCTTCATTTGGCTGGGTGGCCATCACAGCCACACATATCTGGCAAAGCCCATCATAAAGAAAATATTTTTGGGGAGAAATTTTTATATGAACAGGTCATGGATTCTATCTTGAACAAGCGTTCTTGCATTTGACAATTTGTACATTTTATTATTATACCAAGTAATGATCCTAAGATTCATACTCATATTATGAGAATCGGATCGAATCGGCTGGTTCAACTAGTTCAATCGGGTATTAAATCGGTTTGATTCGATTAAAATACCGGTTTTATTAAAGAACCGGAAAAAATGGGTTGAACCGGCCAGTTTTTAAACAAATCGAGTGAATCGGCCAATTTTTTTTAAAAATCGGTTGAACCACCTTTTGTCTTTTTGTCACGTACAATTTTTTTTTTCTCTACAAAACTTCTTATATTTGTTAATTAAATGATGACATTTAATATAAAATAAAATATTATTGCATGTATTTTTGTTATATATATAAATATATTAAACTTATACATTAAGATAATTTTAATGATTATACTTATATTTTATTATTTATCATTAGATAATAAAAGGTATATATTTTTCTCACCGTCCGATTTAAATAACTATGCTCATACTTGTGAAAAAGGGATATATGATTTGAAATTTTGGGAGCGGCCATTTGTAATCTACTTTTTTCATAGTAGTTATGTAATTGTTTGTGTGTTTTAACGTATGTATATATCTTTTTTTCTCTTTCCATTCTAACAATAATCTTAGTTTATCATAACACATGTATGTAATCTACCACGCAGCCCATGATCTTACAAAATAATAATGTGCCTCCAAATCATCAAAGGAAGAGGCAACATCAACTGTGGTCAATCATTGGTGCTTCACTTGCTTCATCAATTGTTCTCATTGCAATCTCTTTATTCTACTATGTACGAAGGAGAAATAACTATTTTAGAAATAGCTAACTAGGCTTGAATATGGACTTAAAAAGTTGTCAAATTTTAGATTAATCAGTGAACTCTAAACCATTCATTTTTTTCTCAGAAACATTAATTTGAGCTGCAAATATTACAGGTACCTCTCTTATAATTAATATTTAATAAGTTAATAATCTCTAATAATTAATAAAATTTTTAAAAATTGATTTAATTTTATGATGAATAATTAATAATTCTATTACTTAATAATTAATACTTTATTTAAAAAATTATTTATAATATTAATTGTTAGAGAAATAAAATATGTATACATGTATTTATATATCCCATTTATGATATTTTTTGGTAATTATATTTATAAATTTTACTTAAATTGAAGTTAACAGTATTATAAGTAAGAAAAATTATGACATAAGTAAGTTTAGAAACATAACTTCTTTAGTTAAAAAATATATTAGGAACTTTTATATGCCTTAAGTTATTTTTTTTTATAAAATATCAAAATATCGTTAAACAATTAAATATAAAGTCTTTTTTGTGTTAAAATTCATATACATATATAAAATAATTTTTTATTAGTAGAAATATAAAAAAAATTTATAATTAATAAATTTTATATTTCTCAAGTCTATCGAGAGAGTTGACTCTAAATAAAAAACTTAATCAAATGTTATGCATAGACTTGACTTCAGGATTTACCATAAACTTGTTTTGTAAACAAACGACAATACTGATAATATTCTAAGAGAGACAACACATACATACATACATACATACATATATATATATATATATATATATATATATATATAGGGAGGGACCCAAAGCAACAAATGTTTAGGTTGAAATACACGTTCTGTTGGAATAATGGTGATAGAAGAAGTTGCGACGAACCCAGTTCAATGCATGACAGCGTGTTTATATATAGAATCATAGTTATCGACATCATATTTCACCGAAATAAGATATACTAGAGAAACAAAGAATGGCCAACATAAGTATGTTAAACCGCTGTTTGGTTTTCTTTTCTAATTGCTTGGTTGTGTCTGTTTGTTTCTTCTGTGTAGGTGTTTCCCATGCAACAGATACACTAGGAGTAGGAGACCAAATAAGAGACTACGAAAACTTGGAATCCTCAAACAAGCTCTTTCAATTACGTTTCTTTAGCCCTGGGCAATTCAACCAGCGTTACTTGGGGATTCTTATATCGAATAATGTGGTGGTTTGGGTGGCAAACCCTGACAAACCAATAAGTGACATCTCCGGAGTTTTAAAAATCAACCAAGATGGGAACCTGCTGCTTTCCGACCGGAGTGGGACCTCAATCATCCTAAACTTTGAACAACCTGCTATGAGTAACAACACAAGTGCAACTCTTCTCGATTCCGGGAATCTAATTTTGAAGAGCGGAGGCCGTATTGTGTGGCAAAGTTTTGATAACCCTTTTGATATATTGCTACCAGGCATGAAATTGGGGTTGTTTGACCTGAATACGAAATGGCCACATCGCCGGTTTCTCACTTCATGGGTAAGCCCACTGGTTCCATCTCCGGGGGCTTTCACTCTAGGTGTTAATCCAAACAACACGAAAGAGCTGCTAGTTTGGCAAAGAGGGGTTCTTTACTGGCGCAGTGGGAATTGGAAAGGGAATGGCAGCAGCGGCTTTCCTAATGTAGATGCAATTCTTGATATATCCAAGACCCTCAATTGCAGCTATTTCTTGAATGAGAACGAGAGCTATTTCACTTGTTCTATGAAGGAAAGTGATATTTATGATATCTCCGGGCTTCGAATGGACACGTCTGGTGAAATTTACACAGTTTCGTTGACACGGGACGTTGTGTCATATGCTGCACTATCACACTGTGATACTAAAGGACACAGGTCTAAAGGGTGTGCAACACCTGAGCCATCCAACTGCAAGGCTGGAGACATGTTCAATCTGAAATTTGGAGGTCTGGCTTTTAATGACCATTGGGAAAATAACAGCCTGGGCATCAGTGACTGCAAGGAAATATGTAGGAGAAAATGTTCCTGCAATGCCTATGCTCCTGCGTTCACCGATGGAAGGGGTTGCAAATTTTCTATAGACACAATTCATTATTACCAGGAGGGTAGAGAACCATTTTACATTAGGAACAACGGTAAGTTTTTCATTGATTCATAATACTGATTCCACACAGCTATTTTATCTCCTAATTCGTTTATTAAAACTTAGATAGAATTTTATAAAACAGGAAAGAGAAATTTTTTAAAGTCATGCAATTTGTAAAAATGTTTTTTAAAAAAAAATTTTTAAACTTGAAATGTGAAAACTTAAAACTAATAAATTCTTAAACACTTGAAAGTTATTCAACAAAAGACGTGTTTTCAAAAGATGTTTCACTTCAAAAACATCTTTTAAAATTCCACGAGTCCAAGAAATAATGAAAAAATTGAAATTTGAAAAAAAAAAAATTCGAAAAAGTGCATGGGTGGGATAAAAGATTCTGTCTTAGAATTAGAAAATCACAGAAGCTGTAAAATCTTTCAGGGATGTCCATCATTGGAAATATGTTTTTTCATAAGTTGTAGAACTCCTTTCTCTTCAATCCAAGTCTTCCTAATTTTATTTGCATAAAAATCCTTTCAATTTTAAAGCTTATACTTTGAACTCATAACTGTAAAGTTATTGGTGCACCATTAGCCATAGTTTGCCATTATTTGGGAAAAAGCACAGAAGATCAAATTTTAATCATCTACGTCAATTGCTTTTCGACTGAAAAAGTTTCCTTGATTTGATCTGCTGACTCATTCTCTTTCTATGATGATCCTCTTTAGCATGTAATAGATTTTCTAACATTTATGGCCATTAGAAATATTTATGAAAAACTTATGTAGAACATATTGTTACTAAGTTTATCCTAGGGTAAACTCATGCAATACTGATAATGTTCTAAGAGAGACAACACATACATAAATATATATATATATATATATATATATATATATATATCAGACTAATTCCACATAGGAGGGGAGGGAGGGAGGGACCCAAAGCAACAAATATTTAGGTTGAAAAACGCGTTCTGTTGGAATAATGGTGATAGAAGAAGTTACGACGAACCCAGTTCAACGCATGACAACGCATTTATAGAATCATAGTTATCGACATCTTATTTCACTGAAATAAGATATACTAGAGAAACAAAGGATGGCCAGCAACTGCTATTTGGTTATCTTTTCTAATTCCTTGGTTGTGTCTGTTTGTTTCTTCTGTGTAGGTGTTTCTCGCGTAGCAGATACACTAGGAGTAGGAGACCAAATGAGAGACTATGAAACCTTGGAATCTTCAAACAAGCGCTTTCAATTGCGTTTCTTTAACCTTGGGCAATTCAACGAGCGCTACTTGGGGATTCATCTATCGAATAATGTGGTGGTTTGGGTGGCAAACCCTGACAAACCAATAAGTGACACCTCCGGAGTTTTAAAAATCAACCAAGATGGGAACCTGCTGCTTTCCGACCAGAATGGGACCTCGATCATCCTAAACTTTGAACAACTTGCTATGAGTAAGAACACAAGTGCAACTCTTCTCGATTCCGGGAATCTAGTTTTGAAGAGCGGAGGCCGTATTGTGTGGCAAAGTTTTGATTACCCTTTTGATATATTGCTACCAGGCATGAAACTGGGGTTGTTTAACCTGAATACGAAACGGCCACAGCGCCGATTTCTCACTTCATGGGTAAGCCAAATAGTTCCATCTCCGGGGGCTTTCACTCTAGGTGTTAATCCAAACAACATGAAAGAGCTGCTAGTTTGGCAAAGAGGGGTTCTTTACTGGCGCAGTGGGAATTGGAAAGGGAATGGCAGCAGCGACTTTCCTAACTTAGATGCAATTCTTGATATATCCAAGACCCTCAATTGCAGCTATTTCTTGAATGAGAACGAGAGCTATTTCACTTGTTCTATGAAGGAAAGTGATATTTATGATATCTCCGGGCTTCGTGTGCACCCGTCTGGTGAAATTTCCACATTTTCGTCGACACAGGATCTTTTGTCATTTGCTGCACTATCACACTGTGATACTGAAGGACACAGGTCTAAAGGGTGTGCAACACCTGTGCCATCCAACTGCAAGGCTGGAGACATGTTCAATCTGAAAATTGGAGGTCTGGCTTTTAATGACTATTGGGAAAATAACACCCTGGGCATCAGTGACTGCAAGGAAATATGTAGGAGAAAATGTTCCTGCAATGCCTATGCTCCTGCGTTCTCCGACGGAAGGGGTTGTAAATTTTCTATAGACACAATTCATTATTACCAGCAGGGTGTTGAACCATTTTACATTAGGAACAACACCATTGGGAACAACGGTAAGTTTTTCAATGATTCATAATACTGATTCCACACAGCTATTTTATCTAATTTTAGGTGGACAAGATAGAATTTTATAAAACAGGGAAGATAAATTTTTTAAAGTTATGCAATTTTTAAAAGTGTCTTTTGAAAAATATTTTTAAACTAGAAATGTGAAAACTTAAAAGTAATAAATTCTTAAACAAAAGACGTGTTTTCAAAAAATGTTTTATTTCAAAAACGTGCATTCTTAGAACAGTCTAAAAAATAATGAAAAAATTAAAATTTTAAAAAAAAGTGCATGAGTGGGATAAAAGATTCTGTCTTAGAATTAGAATATCGCAGAAGCTGTAGAACCTTTCAGATACGTCCATCATTGAAAATATATTTTTTCATAAGTTGTAGAACACGTTCCTCTTCAATCCATAGTCTTCCTAATTTTATTTTCATAAAAATCCTTTCAATTTTAAAGCTTATACTTTGAATTCATAACTGTTATAGGTCCACCATTAGCCATAGTTCGCGATTATTTGGGAAAGAGCACTGACGATCAAATTTTAAGCATCTATGTCAATTACTTTTCGACTGAAAAAGTTTCCTTGACTTGATCTTCTAACTCATTCTCTTTCTATATGATCCTCTTTAGCATGCAATAGATTTTCTAACAATTATGGTCGGTAGAAATATTAGATTTTCTAACAATTATGGTCGGTAGAAATATTTATGAAAAACTCATGCAGAACATCTTGTTACTAAGTTTATTATAAGATAAATTATACTAATATTTTCTCAGATTTTTAACAATTATAAAAAAATTTAAAAAAATTTTGAAATGACATTGACCTTTTTATTTTTATTGACAAATTACAAATACTCCTCCTCTAATCTTAATTTTTTAAAATGAAGCAAGTGCCCTTTTCATTTTTATTTTATTTTTTTGGTATTTTTTCAATTTTGACATTTTCCAAACTTTTTTTTTAAAAAGAATTTTTATTTTATATAAAAATTAAATTTATGACAAATAATTTATATTTTTTAGCCAAAGAAGGATTTAATTAATATTTATTTGAAAATGGGAAAACAATTAGAAAAAATAGGTCAAATTTTTTATAAAAAAAAATGAAAGGGATAATTTTGAGATATTTGAAGTTTGTCAGTAAAAATAAAAGAGGTGAGTATCATTTCAGAAACTTCATAGAAAATTTTTTAAATCTTAGGAGAGATTAATTCACCCTTTTATCATATTTAGGGCAATAATGATGTACTTGCATAACTAGATAAAGTGACTGAATGAAATGCTTTGAAGCCAATAAATGGGACTCTCGGTTGGACTTTTAGTAATGTGCATGAAAAAAGTTCCTTCTATCCAAATATTAGTTATTAAATAGAACTAGGGAGTTCTCAACCCCATATCTATTTTTTTAGTCACTGGACCAGCTTTCAAACCATGAATGAGAAATGGGAATGTCTTGAATTTTGAGTCAATTATATAAAGTTAAGAGTACGCATGTAATCCACTTTTTCCATGGTGGTTATGAAATTATTTGTGTGTTTTAACACATGTATGCATCTTTTTCTTTTCTTTCCATTCTAACAATATTCTTAGTTTATCATAACATACTTTTAATGTATTATTTCTCCCGTCTACACGCAGCCCTAGATCTTACAAATGTTACAACTCCAAACACGTCAAACAATATGTCTCAAACCCCAAACAAGCCAAATAATGTGCCTCCAAATCATCCGAGGAAGAGGCAGTTGTGGTTGATCATAGGTGCTCCACTCGCTTCATCAATTGTTTTTATTGCAGTCTTTTTATTCTGCTATTTACGATGGAAAAGTAACCATTTTGGAGGTATATTATCTTAGCCCTATGTGAAAACTCACTATTTTTTACTTTTAAAAAAACTTGTAAAGATAATTTTCATTTTCTAATAACCAGGAATGATTGGAAATAGCAACAATGGGTTGAACCGGGGAACACAACTATTAATGAATGAATTAAGCACCAGTGTAGCTGCTATAGACGAATTCAGTGATGCAAAAATGCCAGAATTACGTGGAAAAAAAGATCACAAGTTACCCTTTTTCAATTTTTCTAGCATACAAATTGCTACAGATCACTTTTCTGATGCAAATAAGATTGGTCAGGGTGGTTTTGGACCTGTCTATAAGGTAACAAAATCTTACTACTGTACAATTTATCTTGCTTTTATTGATACCATATAAGTTTATCTTAATTAGCTACCTACAGCTTGTTCACAATTGATGGAGAATATCCAAAGCTGGAGAATCAGAGAGTATGTAACATTCTAAAACTTTAAAAAGATCATAATATTACAATGATTTAATCTTTCAGGGTAAGTTGGTTAATGGACTGGAAATTGCAGTGAAAAGGCTTTCCAGAAGCTCCGGTCAAGGATTAGAGGAGTTCAAGAATGAGGTCATATTGATATCAAAGCTACAACACCGAAATCTTGTTAGACTTTTGGGTTGTTGCATTCATGAAGATGAGAGGATATTGATATATGAGTATCTGCCAAACAAAAGCTTGGATTCATTTCTTTTTGGTTTGTTTTCGAGCAACATTTTGCAGTATCCTTTTCCTAGTTTCTTTGTTCATTAGTAATTTCATGAACTATATTCATGTGTGTTCAAATTTTGTGACAGATGCAACAAAACGAGCTTTACTAGATTGGAAATTACGTGTTTCCATTATTGAAGGGATTGCACAAGGCCTTCTATACCTTCACAAGTACTCAAGGCTAAGAATCATTCATAGAGATTTGAAAACTAGCAACATTTTATTGGATGGTAATATGAACCCCAAAATATCTGATTTTGGCACAGCTAGAATTTTCGGAGAGAATGAATCTAGAGCCAACACAAGTAGAATTGTTGGGACATAGTAAGTGAAAAAACCTTTCTTTGAACATGCACCAATGCAATCACTTTTATACATTTTGCATAATAATATAATTTTGTGAATAATGAAAACAGCGGTTACATGTCCCCTGAGTATGCCATGGACGGTCCTTTTCTCTGTGAAATCCGATGTTTTTAGCTTTGGAGTCATGTTGTTAGAGATCATAAGTGGAAAGAAGAACACTGGTTTTTATCACTCCAATCGTTCTTTGAACTTATTGGGATTTGTAAGTAATTACAATTAATATATTCAACTTTGTTTATATGTTGTCTTCAAATATGTTTATTTTAGAGGAATAGACTTGTATAACAATTTTAATAAATTGAACCTTTTCAGGCATGGGATCTGTGGATGGAAGGAAAGGGTTCAGAGTTAGTGGATGTAACATTAGTTGAAACATGTTTGAGAAGTGATGCTATGAGATATGTTCAGGTAGGTTTCTTGTGTGTACAAGAAAGTCCAGCAGATAGACCAACCATGTCGGATGTGGTGTCTATGCTTAGCAATGAAATGGTGGTTCTTCCCCCTCCAAAGCAACCTGCTTTCTCTACAATTGTGAGAGTGAATGACACCGATTCACTTGAAAATCCAAAACCTTGCTCTATAAATGAGGTAACAATTTCGGAAACAAAGGGTCGGTAACATATTTGCTCCAATCAATATTGGCTATCTACACAATTAATCATTTCCTATACATTGTTGAACCATGTTTTTGACTGAATCTTGTTACAGTCTGTATAAATGTTGAGGATGGAATACTGAATATGTTGTGATTACTAGATTCGTTAGGGTAAAAATGAAAAACTTATTCTATGTTTGATAGTTAAGTGAATTGTTAAACTATATATAGTCTTGCACAATACCAGGTTTTAGGGGCATTCTCCATAACTATTAATATGCTTTGGTGCAAAGGTGAAAACTTGGTATTAGATTTATTAATAATCTGCCATTTAGTACTTGTGTCAACAACACCTCCTCCATAAGGATTATCATCTACAGCCTCTCTCTCTCTCTCTCTCTCTCTCTCTCTCTCTCCATATATATATATACATACGTATATATATATGTATATATATATGTATACGTATATATATATACATATATAATATTCTATGCATTTAACCTTCTCAATGGAGAGTCACATTATACTTGAGGGGCTTGTTGAGAAAAATATAAACTAAATTATACCATGTGTAAAAGATTAAGCTTTTAGAATGGTTGATTGTTATCATGGTTTTAAAATTGGCTGATTTTGCGCTTTTTTTTGGGTAAGTAAGAATTTTTTTTGAATCAAGCAAACCAATAGGCATGCAAGGGGCATACTGCAGGAAGATTACATAGACAACAGCAGGTAGGCAGAGCTACTAAATCACAAGCACATAGCAGAGAAAACAGAAGCTAAGACTGAACTAAGAGAAACTATTAGTAATCAAGAAAAAATACATAGGGGAAAACCAAAGTTCATACAAATCTCCCATTTTGTTAAGAGTGTTTTTGATGCATTTCCAGCTTGTGACCACAGCTCTAAGCACACTGATGATGTACTTGGGTTATAAGCTCCACAGGTGTCATCAAACATTCAATGAGTATGAAAAATATCATGCATTATTATAAATCTATGCTAGTATACACAAATATATTGTACGTATATGAGGAGAGAAAGGTTTCAGAAGCAGAGCTGCAGATAAACTTACCCATCTAACATCGGTGAAACTTTGAAGAAATCGACCAGTGAAGGAGGAAGCTAAACCGAGAACGAACATTGCGCCTAGAATTTTAGTACCGGTTGAAGCTAAGTTGCGCATTGGTTGCGGAACACCACCTGCCACCATCACCCACCATTATCACCGACAGGTGTTAATGCAAACAGTATACGCACGTTACCCCAAAATCAGAGTTTGAAGTACTCTTTCCAAAACGGCTTTCTGTGCTTTCCTCTTAGTGTTGATCCAAACTACGCAGACCAAGTTATCAATTGGAGAAGAGGGGTTTTCTCAATGGAGGAGTGGAATTTGGTATACATTAATCATTATGAATTCAATTTCTGCTACTTTTCGAATGAGAATGGGTGTTACTTCGATTTTGCACACTAATGAATCAAGATATAAGACAAGCGTGCACTTAAATCTGATTTTGTGCAATTTCATCGTCTATAGGGCATCTGGAACTATGATAAGATAATATAATACTACGGATAGTATACTTTCAAACCCTGTATATATAATAGTAAGAACCACAGACGAAACAGATTAAGGGGGAAAAATGACATAACTGATCATTTACACCCACGGTCCCAACCAATATTCTCTCTCTCTCTCTAACCTTTCAATTCACATCAAGTCCTTAACCCTTATGATGTATGGACATGTATATGCAAAAATGATTGAAGAGGACAGGAGATCATAAAACCACAAATACAATTGATTGAGTAGTGAGCTGTAATTTTGCACAGGCCTTTCAATTGAATAGGCATGGCTCCAGATACAATGCAGTGACCAATTTATATACCGTCAAATTCAGCATGTGATGTGAAAACCCCATCAAATGATTATGAAAAAGTGACAACCGATAATTTTTACACCCAACCAACACTCTTTTTTTAACCTATCAATTCACATCAAGCCCTCAACCCGTATGATGTATGGACATGAGGACAAGTGGTTTGAAGATTGAAAGCTCTGGAATGGCACAGGAGGATCAAAAGATAATAATTACAATTGCTTGAGTAAGAATGACGACTTTGCACAGGCCTTTCAGTTGAGAATGCATGGCTCCAGATAGATGTAGTGAGCACTTTTAGATCGATAAACTCAATATGTGGGACGAAAACCCCAAAGAAGATTATGATGTTACCAAATATGAATTTACTAATAATTATGTTGAGTATTCTCCATTAAAAAGAATCTTAAATAAAACCGTTTTCTATTAGGCTTCTCAAATTGAAGTATACCTATTATTTCCTCTGATCGCATATTCGCGTAAGGTTCCTCCCCAGTCAAGAGTTCCCACATGACCACTCCAAATGAGTACACATCGACCTGCATATAGTCAGAGGAATATTTAACAGTAAATCAATTGTCAACAGTATAAAACATAACATCCTCAATGATCTATTAAAGACAATCATCCTACCTTTTCTGTTACCATGTTTTTAGTGTTCAAGAGTTCTGGAGCCATCCATGGTATAGTTCCTCGTACCCCACCAGAGACTAGTGTCCTCTGTTTAATTTTGGATAAGCCTAAATCACCAATCTGAAAAAGAACCAAGTGAAATTTTAAAAGAGTGTTACTTAACCCAATGAAATATTTACAAATGAAGATGCTGAGGTTAATGTTATGTAACAGCAAAAGAAAGGCGCAATCAAAAAGAAATTCAGAACCAAACCACAAAAGATGAATATCAGGTTGATTACCTTGCACACTGGTTGCTGAGGGTCCCTCATATTCACCAGGAAGTTATGAGACTTCAAATCAAAATGGACAATATTCTTCTCATGTAGATATTCCATACCAAAGGCTGCATCCATTGCTATAATCAACCTTTTCCGACGATCAATAGTTCTGCGAATAAAAAAAGCATGGTATTAGTGAAAACTAACGTCTGAATGGTACTTATCAAGTGATAAGTATTTCATGAATTTGACTTCTTGCCCAAACATCAGTTCTCAGGATGTCTTTAAACTTAGAAAACCAAACCCAAATGGCAAAAGTGGAATGACTCTTCTACTTAAGTGAAATGCTTGGTGGTCACGTCAGTTTTTGACACCCCTGAACCGGATACGACTAAGTATTATACCTTTACTTCCTATTTCTCCCCAGTTTAATTTCCTATCCGGCTACTGAATAACAGAACTCTTGATATTTAACATACAGTATATGCCTTCAACTTTATCAATAGAAAGTGCTATGAAAACTCCAAAATTCCTTTATGTATGCCTTCATCACTAAACTCGTGAGGAAATTAGATATACTACAATTCAAGATTGAGTGCAGAAAAGGAACATCACACACGTCCTGTATTAATTAAAATAAATTAGTACATGTGTGTAATGAAAGAATGTGAAACTAACTATATTCTTAATTCTTCTTAATTAAAAACCCCCAAAAAGATGAAAATTTTCATACCTGTCATTTTTCCGTAAAACTTGCTTAAGGGAGCCATTCACCATGTACTCTGTCACTGTAGCCAAATTTGTTACTGGGCCATCTGTAACTACACCATAGAAAGCCACAATATTTGGATGGTGAAGCTGACCTAGTATGTGAGCTTCCTTCCAGAAGTCTGCCACCTGCAGAACAGTAAATAGAAGATATGGGTCAAAATGAACTGTAAAATCAGTGTCTGATTCCAAAGTTGATTTCGGAAAGACATGGGTCTATTCATTATTGTCAAACAAGGCAAAATAATTTTTAAGCTGAGTCCTTGTTGACAAAATAACAGAAAAGAACTCTTTGACCTGCCAATATTCACTTGAAATTTGAATGAAAAATGAACTGTAAGTAGCTCAAAATATCCAAACAACAAAGCCATTCGTTCTAAGGAAGTCGATGAAATAACATAAAGTTCCCTAATTATGGAACTGCGAAAAGATATATCAACAATTACCAATCAATCCTCCTCCACTGCACCTTCAGTGAAGCAGCTGGGCTTTAACCTTTTGATTGCAACATCGGACCCCTTCCACTTTCCATAAAAAACAGTTCCATATGTACCCGAGCCAAGTTCTTTAATATATTCAAGGTCTGAATTTTTTATGGTCTGCAGACAATATAAAAAGTTTACTTCAAAATGGAGCAAAGACAAGCACTTTGTTTTACATACTACCTGAAATAAGAAACAAGGCCTGCATATGTTTGAGAATTACCTGCAGCTCTCGAGTAGCTAGATGAGTATAAAATGCAGTAAGTTCACTGGGGATTCCACCATTTTCCTTAGAGCATTTATGAGACCCTTTAAAGTCAGCCTGCCAAAAGATAACTATTAGTTAAATAAATGGAAAGTGCAAGGCAATCTATCCAACAATGATGCTATTCCACTGTTACTCTTCTGTTTTTTTTTTAAGTCACAGAGTGGACGTAAAAAAAATGTTTTTAGCCCATACCTTTTCATCAATGTCTAAACTAGATGGAGGGTCCTGTCGAATCTCTTGTTTTTGTTCATTATCTTTTTCCAGTTCAACAGCGTTCTGAGAAGAAGAATTAGAAGCAACTCCATTTGATTTTTCACCTTGAGGACCCAAGCCTGAGGTGTTCTTCGTCCATGAGGTCTAAAGGCTTTGATTGGGGCTTCAATAAGGCTTCAAAAACATCATTACCAGCGGGGGAAGAATGGGCCGGGGAGGTTTCCACTTCTTTTGACGATGACAAGGAAGGTTTACACAAAGAAAGATCCACCGAAGATGCAATCCCACCTTGTATAGTATTAGCACTATTGTGATGATTTCCAAATGAATTACTAGCTGACAACTTACCATTGCATCCTATTTCTGTTCCATTGTAACACAAATTGTTTGAAAAACCAGAGAAGCTGATAGCTTCTTGTGGGTCCATTTGGAATGTTTCCTTTTTGATATCATAATAAATGAGTCGGCTTCCATGAGAACATTTGCAGGGAGCTTGATATGGAATTTCATGCTTCTCAACTTTGGAACCAGTTAAGAGATCTTCTTGAGTGTCTGTGGCCCTTGTGCATGTCAATGGGTTCTCAGTAATGTTAAGCGGCAAGAGAGACTGGTTACTCATGCCAGTGCATGCACCATCATAAGCTAAATTACCATGCCGTGGAACTCCAGGGCTCCCCTTTTCCTTTAAATTTTCTTTATTACCATAAGGGTGACCTAACAAGTAAGTTTCTTTATCTAGGCCAGATTTCATCGTTCTTTCAATTCCTTCAGGGGTATGGTCAGGATAACCAGAAGAAGGCCTCAAGAAAGTGGGATAGTATGACCTCATAGCCTGTCCCTGTTTTGAGATGTTTGAACTCGACCTAAGCCCAGGGTAGAATTTTCGTACCCTAGGCCTTCCATCCATTCTAACACTGCAGTGGTTCCTCATGTCAGTGAGATTACTCCGATGGTTTCGAACATAATAAGGACAAGTTCTCTGGTTTCTTGTATTGCTAACACCAAATCGATGGTTTCGTATGCCACTATGAGAACTGCCACACACCCTGTCACTGTTGTATGAAGACTTAATTGGATAGACACTTCCAACCAATTGATTGTGGGTGGACCATGTCATCATGTTCTCCCAATGCAAATTACTCAATGGTGCCGGTTCAATGCTTCTCAATTCACAGTTAGCATCAGAGCCAACAGGCATCAAATTCATATTAACGTTACATGATTGATTCCTGAACTGTGAAGCTTCAACAAACTGACTCGAACCCCCACAGCTAGTTCCAGCTCTGTTACCCAGAATTAGCCCAGACCTACTCCGATAAACATTTCATAGAACTACTCATGTCCACAAGTGGATATCTGTCCCTTCGGATTCAAGGGATGATAATGAGACACCAGCAACGGAACCAAATTGCCAAAATTTTCACCTCCTGGTGAATGGGTATTCATAAAGTTGTAATCTAAGATGTTCAGCCTATCCAAGTCACCACCGCAAATTCGGGGCTGTGGTTTCATAGCTCCCAGGACCTTCTGGTTCAGGGTTGTTGTCTACAAGTGGTCGACCATATTTTTGGTCTTCCTTTGTAAATTCCATTACAGTTTGTTCAACAGCTAAACCCCGACCACTATGAAGACTCTTGAGTCTGAGACGATTGTTTTACTAACAACTGGTGTTTCAAAACCATTTTTCTCAATGAAGAATCACTACACCGAACTCCGGCGACGCTTGCCGCCGAATTCTTAACTTTATCACCACCAAAATCACTTCCACTCTCGGACACATTGCGACACAAAGAATCACTAACACTCGTCACGCAAGTCCCCTTTCTATCCCCACCAAACCCATTGTTTTCACACAAAACCTCAAATCCATTATAGAATTTCTCAGTTTCAATACAATTTACAGATATATTATTCTTCAGTGTGTCCATTAACATTTGCATTATCATTACACACAAAAATCCAAAGCCTAGTGGGCTTACCGTACGATTCGAGCTTTTCATACTCCTCGATCATGCACCGAACGTCGTCGTCACACGTGATCAGAACCAGAGGGTTGTCTTCGTCGATAGATTCAGAGTCCGGAAGTTGGTATTTGAGAGAGAATGAGACGTTATTTTTAGGGCAAAGAAGCTCCGAAATCTTCGATTTGAGTCGTGAAAACCCGATGTTTCGGTCCACCGAGACGATTCTGCTTTCTCCGCCGGTGTACTTGAGCTTGCCGGACGGTGGCCGGGGTTGGAATGTGCCATTAAAGCTGCAGACGAGCTTGAGTTTCTTCGATTGGTTGGGTTTCCTTCGACGCGAGAGAGGAGTTAAGTATTTCTTCGATTGGTTGGGTTTCCTTCGACGCGAGAGAGGAGTTAAATACTTAGGGTAAAAAAGTAAAGTTATTTTTCAATTTACAGTTGTTTGAAACTTATTTATGATAATTTTTAAAAAGATGTTTTCAAAAATATTTTTTTAAAAGACGTTTTAAAAGTATATATTTTTTTTTTTAAGTTTCGATTAAAAACATTTTTAGAAAAAATGTTTTTAAAAGTATCATTTAAAAAAATATTTTTAAAAGAAAAGATGCTTTTAAAAACGTATTTTCAAAAAACGCTTTTAAAAGGGTGTGGCCCGTTTCGTCTTTTCTTTTCTTTTCCCACGTTAGCCGCTTTTTCTTTTGTGCCGCACGCCTATTCTTTCTTCTGTTCGCCTTTGTGCCGCAAGCCTTTTCTTTCTTTTGTTCACGTTCTCCGCCGCTGCTGCTTCTTTTTTTTTTTTCTTCTTGTTCTCAGTCTCTACTGCTTCTTTTTTTTCTTTTTTCTTTCTTCCCCCTGCTACGAGTGTCTCCTTTTAATTAATTATGTAACTAGAAAGTGATAGACTTAATAAAAAAAATAAGGTTATGTTTGGATAGTTTTTGAAAGTGAGAGTTTTAAGAAATTTTTTTGAGAAATGTTTTTAAGTAATTTCTTGGAATTTGAACCATTGTTTGGATAGTTTTTGAGAGTTTGAGTTTTAAAAAATATTTTGAGAAGTGTTTTTAAGTAATTTCTTGGAATTTAAACCATTGTTTGGATTGATTAATTTGAAAAAAGATAAAAAAATGTTTAGTTATGTTTTTAAAATAAAATTTTTAATTTCAAATTACAAGATATGTGTTTGAAATTAATTTTTTTTTTTAAATTTAGATTATCATATCGAAATACATTTTTATAATTTACATGATCTTTATTTAGGAAGATCAACTGTTTTTCCAACGAATAAGACCGTTGACGGATTTAAAATCAATGTCCTATTCGCTTGGGGTGAATATTTATTTTTTAAATATATGAAATTTATATTTTTTATTATTTTATTATAATATTTTTTAAAAATAAAAACTGTCCCCCTTTATTTGTTTAGATTTTAAAAAATAAATTTTTAATTTTAAAACGTGGGATACGTTATTGACAAACTATTAATCTTAAATTTTTTTACTATTTTATAATTTAGATTATCATATCCAAAAACATTTTCACAATTTTTAAAAAATCAATACTTTGAAACAAATTATATCTAAATTACATTTTCACAATTTTTAATATTCTTAAAAAACGTGTTTGGTTACGTTTTTACCGTATTTTCACAATTTTTAATATTCTTAAAAAATGTAATCGGAATTTAATACATTTAATTAAATATGATATAAAAAATTTAATTTTATTCAAATTTAATAAAAATAACAAGATTTAACAAATTTGATTAATTAATATAACATATATTAATTATTAAATTATATAATATTTTTTAAAATTAAAGTTATATATCATAAGTTTGGCATATTATAAAATAATATTTTATATGTATAATATAAATTATAATATAATATTTTATAAATATAATATATATTAATATCATTGTCAAATCAAATAAAATTTAATTTGATAATTAATTTTTTGGAATTTGAACCATTGTTTGGATAAAATTTCTTGGAATTTGAACTTTGTTTGAATTTAAAATGAAGTTTTGGATTTTGTTTTTTTGTGGCTAAACAAACAAGTTTTTGAAAATTTATTTTTGAAAATTTGTTTTTGAATTTATAACCAAACAAACCCTAAGTTTTTTTAAAATGTTGTTTTAAATAAAAAATAGAATTTATGTAATTGTTCTTGCTTTAATTTTTATTTTAAGTGACAAACCATTTAGAGAAATTATGTCATTTAAGATTAGATTCAACAAAAATTATATCATTGTCTTAGGAACAAGAAAATACCAGAACTAGCATAATCCTGTTCAATTTCGAAGTAATTACTTTTTTTGTATATAATTCAACACGTACTTAAAAATAAGAGCTGAATAATTAATTACAAAGTAATGTAACAGAGAGAGCAAGTACAGAAAATAGCACTGCACCAGGCTTGGAAGAACACACTGCCAATGATTCGAGCTGAATAAAAAAAGTGCATATAGATGAAAATAATTACATACAAATTCAATCACAAATACAAGCAACTGTATCCATATCCAAAGAGTCACAATTAGAAGAATACACTGCCAAGAGTAATGCTAGTCTTACCTTTATATTTTACCAAAAATGTTTACCTTCATGAGTTGGCAGTGTTGTATTGACTGAATATCACATCATCATATGACATGATGTGATATTCAACCAATACAACATTGACAACTCATGAAGGTAAACACTTTTGGTAAAATTTTTAAGTAAGCCTAGCATTATTGCATTGCCAATGATCCGAGCATCAATAAGATGAATTCTCGCTGCTTGGAGCTTTTGCATTGGCAACTGAAACAGATATTGCTTTAAGCTTTCCCATATAGAACTTTCAAGCTTTCATGTTTAACTTCCGAAAAGAAGATGGCAGTAAAATGTAGAAAGCAACAAGACAAAATTACGAGATCCTCAATGTGACGAAAAAATGGGTTCTCTTACACGAATCATCTCAGAGTGTAACAACCAAGCTAGTCTTTCACTCTTCCAACATAAATGCTTTGGATCAAAGTGGATTATGATTCTTGAAGAACTAAATTTAGTTCGTGCCCACTTTTAGGTAGCAAACCACCCCTCCTACAACAAGATCAAGAGTAAAGAAACTTTTAGAGTTTTTTGAGTTGCAAAATCCAAATTATTGGCTACATGATACACCAAAACAACTCAAGCTATTGAACAATTTAATAAATATGTAAACTGCTTTTGAACTCTTGGTCAGAAAGGTCAAACATTTAAAGGATGATTGAAATGTCTCCCAAAATTAAATGAATTGATACAATCCTCCCTCTCGGGGTGGGGGAAATCAATGACGAATTCAATGAGATTGGTGATACAGAAAGAAAGGGAGAAAAAAAAAAAAACAAAACAAAAAGAAATGAAACTGTAGTAACAGAAAACATGAACAGGGGCATTTAGCCTAACGAGTGGAACCACAAAGAATAATTTGTGAAGAAAATATTGTCTTTCAACTCTCAATTGCATACATGTCAGACCAAATCAGATTTGCTCAAAGATGGAGCTCATTATGTCAATAAGAAATCCAAGCCTAACATTCATTATGTCAATAAAAATTGTGATAGTTGGAGTAAAAATGTAAAAATGTGGACCCATCACCTTCAAATTTGAAGAAGATGCCAAAAATGAAAATAAAAATGAAGAATGTGGGTTGGAGTTGCTCTTATAATGAGATGTTAGCTATTGAGGTCTTGCTTCATCTTCATCAACACTGTAATGTAAATTGCAGTGATTGTTCCAATTCATTTGCCCCAAAGAAGGGGGGAAAATGCATTGTGAAGCAAAGTTTCGTGCTTGTGTTGATTGTTCAAATTTCTAAGAAAGGCTTAATAAACAGTCATTAGAATAAAAGGAAACAAACACATATCGATGAAGTTATAAACTCATAGGTCCTCATATAATCAAACTCAAAACACATATAAAGAAACAAAACCCAAAACAGAGAAAATGCAACCCCTAAAAATTATAAAAATGAAGTGCAGAACAGGGGGTAGATTATATACTTATATTTATACACACACACACACACACACATATATATATATATGGGAGAATATTACTTACAGAACAAGTTAAGGAACTCGAAGTTGCTTTGGTTGAGAAATTAGTATTGCACTTTTGTTGGAAAGAAGAAAAACAATATTAAAATATAATAACTGTGCTCTGCAATTGCTATTTTTATTTATCTGAAGTTAGAGAAGCACTTGAAAATACAAATGGAAAAGGCATAAGAATTGTATTTGAGAAGCTGTGCAAGGTCATAACTACAAAAAAATAATTAGTGATTTCACGGAAGAAATACACCTTGGCTGGAAAAGAAGAAATACAATATTTAAATATAATAACTCTACTCTGCAATAGGCATTTTGATTTCTCTGAAGTTAGAGAATCACTTGAAAATACAAATGGAAAAGGCATAAGATTAGTATTCGAGAAGCTGTGCAAGGTCATAACCACAGAAAAATAATATCAATGATTTTCAGTGGCACAGTCCTAAAGAATCAGAGGGCCCCCATTTAGCGGGATTTAGAAATGAAAGGAACATATAGAAAATACATTGATATAGACAAGGAAAAAAAAAAGGATTTAAGCCATAAAAACAAAAAGAGTATTATAATAGGCAACTGAAAGTTTTGATCATTAAACAAGAAAACTCATGTTTTCAATGGATTTTGACATAATAAAAAATGATAACAGAACTGCAGGAATAGTGAAGGGGAAAGAAGTGAACTCACAAATCACTCTCTTCAGAATTTGATAACATGTTCATTTCACCTCTTGAGTCCTTTGAGATATATGAGTTCTCCGTAAAGCTCGATCAGTAGCAATGAGAAACTTAAGAATAGGCATTTTTCTGTTATTCATAATTTTTATAAAGTGCACACCTCATTTTGAAGTTCTTCAAGCCTTTGATTTAAAATTTCTAGCTGTTTCTCCACTTGATAATATGAAAAAGAAAATAATAATGAGATAAGAAAAGGCACTTCTAACATTATGCAAGTGTTTGCATATATTGTAAAACATAAATGTCAAAATCATAAGATGCATATAGATCATAAGTAACCCATGTAAAGATTTCATTAAACATGTATTAGATCACAAGTTCAAAACTTAGAAAAGATCTAAAACAGCAAAGCCCTAATTTTTCAACGTAACTTAAGAAAAGCCCTAATTTTTCAACACAACTTAATCCTTAAAATCCATAATTTCTAATTTAGAGATAGAAAAACAAAACATATTTTTTTTTTTACCTCAGATCTGATGAGATCACTGCACCGAGAGAGACAAGTGATGAGAGAGAGGAATGGTCGGTGATGTCAACAGCGATGGGATCAGGTCGGAACGATCGACGAAGGTCGGCAATGGTCAACAATGATGGTCAGTGAAGAGAGGTTGACAGATATGAGAGAGACGAGGGCTGTGGTGACGCTCTTAGATGCACAGATTAGGCTTCTGAATCTTCTTCCTCTTCCGGCATGAGAGAGAAGAGAGAGAGAGAGAGAGAGAGAGAGAGAGAGAGAGAGAGAGAGAGAGAGAGAGCCATCTTAACCAATCAAGGCCGGTCGTTCCTACAGTAAATGGATCAGGAAGAAAACTGAAAAGAGAAGAAAAGTGAAAAAAATGGGAAGAAAAACTGAAAAACAGAGAGATACGGGAAGAGAAAAAATGTGAAAAATGGTCGTTCGGTTTGTATAATATGAATATAGAAAGCGTCTTTTAAAAGACGTTTTTTCAAAACATCCTATTCTGGTGAATAAGTTTGAATTCATCTTAAAGTGGTAAATAACTTCCAAAATTGCCTTAATTTCGAAAAACATTCAAGAGAGAAGGGTCTTTCACGAAGAATATATATATATATATATATATATATATCTATAGAGAGAGAGAGAGAGAGAGAGATGATGAGTATGTAATGTGTAATTCTTATAGAGACAGAGTGTGTATCTATTGTTATATAGTTGTGGTGGGAGAGACGGCGCGTTAGAAGTTTGGGATTCGGTTGTTGATATTTACGGAAATATCCCCCTGCCCCAAATGTTTTCCTATTTTGGATTGGAATTGATCTGGAGATTTTGTGAGACATTATTATTATTATTATTTTTAAAAAAATGACAATTTGTATACGAAACTCTTGTTATTACCGGATTTGAAAAGAGTCAAACAAAAGTTTGTTTACAAAAAATTAAATTTGTAACCTCTAGGTTGGCATGTCCTCGATTAATAATATAATATATTTAAAAAAATATTAATAATTAAGTTGTAACTATTAATTTGTTATTAATTAATTTAAAATTATTATTTAAATATTAATTGTTATAGAAGTTTTGTTTTTTTGGTTGGGGTTGGGAGGGGGAATAAAAAATAAATAAAAGAAAAAAAATTAAAGCTGAGTTTTTTTTATGAGTACTATGAGAAAAAGTTGAAACAGTGATTCCATAACTCATGGGGCAGGACATATAGGTCATGTTTGGAGTGTGATTGAATAAAATGAGTTCCAATTCATGTGTACTGCTTTAGTTACCTTGGTGATGTGTTTGCATGTTTCATGGAAAGCTAGCCCATTGACTCATAAGCTTTGTAATGAAAAAACTCTTTGAAACATGGGGATTTACAAAAGGTAGCTATATTTCATGACAACCACACACTTGGCTAATTCATTTTTGGGAATAAGCTAATTGTTCTATTTCATATGCTTCCCTTTTCCATCAACTTTGGATTCCTTGGATTTAAATTTTGACATTTGTTGCCATTGTTATGCTATAAGAATACTTCTCTTATTCTTTCATCTAGAAAATTCATTTTTATTCTCATATGCTACACTATATTCTTTTTTCTTAGTGAGTATTTGCCGACATGTTTGAAAATACAAAACGCAACATTTCCATGCTATGTTAGTGTTGATTTATAGGATTGAATCGATTTAAATACTCTTCTAGGATTCTATCACACGAGTCATTTCTATGAAATCTAAAAATTCCTTTTTATTCCTCGCATGTTACATTATATTCTATTTTTTTAGTGGACCTTTGCTTAGATGATGAGAATGTAAAAAATAATTAATGTTTCCGTGCTAAGTTAGTGTATAATAGGGTTTGAAAAATATTTGTCATGCCCCGAATTTTCACGAACCCGGGGGTGAGTGTAACGAAACTAAAAGGAAATAAAATAAAGTTAAAGGACAATCAAACGGGTTCAACTTAGCTTACATTCATTTCCGTCAACATACATATAACATGTCATCTTGGGCTTAAGCCCGTACATCACAAAATGCACCCCAAGGGCCAAATATACTTCTAAGTCCATGTCTCCTCCACTCTGCAAGACTTCCTCAAGTCTCAAGTGACGGGAGGGTCATCTGTAGTATGTTATCCCACGAATGGGTCAACTCAACTGCTGGTATAATATAATGTTAATGTAAGAAACAAAATTAAGGCGTGGCATGTACAAGTGTACATTTATATCTACATGGCATTTAATATCATCCATACAATGTACTAGCAATAATCTACATGCCATCCAACTCATTAACATAATTTAAGGCGTGGCATGTGCAAGTGTACATTTATATCTACATGGCATTTAATATCATCCATACAAACTCTATACAACATTCATGAATTCATTAATACGATGTAAGAAAATGTGCGTGACACACCCACACAACTATATACCACACCCATGTCAACTTTATGTCACACCCATGTCAACTTTATGTCACACCCATGTCAACTTCATGCCACACCCAAGTCAACTTTATGCCATGTCAACTCCACGCCACACCCATGTCAACTCTATGCCACACCCATGTCTCATTTTTAGAACACATCAGATGGAACCTGAGTACCAATACAATGTCTCATTTTTGGAATACATCCGATGGAAGCTGAATACCATGTCTCATTTTCGGAACACTTCCGATGGAAGCTGAGTACCGGTCTCGTTTTCGAAACACATCCGATGGAAACTGAGTACCATGTATGTCTCATTTTACAGACCTCCCCGACGGTCATGAGTAACCACGTATGCACAGCAGCAAGTGCCCAACCCATACTATGCTTTCAATGAATCACACCATGCCAATATGCCTTGATTCCACCATGCAATAATACAATCTCAGACAAGCAAATTTACCATACATGGAGTATGCTTTTAAACAATGCATTCCACTTAAAGCAATCACAACATCTAAATTATAAAACCTCTTCCACATGAATGCATGCAATACAAAATCAACGTAAATACATACCCAAGTCATGTGTTCACAATCTTAACAACTCTCCAAAAACATAAATCACGTACAATACCAACAGATAGAATAAATCATATCTCCATGGAGCAGCAAGAAACACATAAGCAACATAAACAATTAACTCAAGGTTTCTTCTTAAAGCAACATTCCTTATGTGATTTTCTAACATCGAACAAATAAATATATGATTTATTCAATCAACATGCAATTCATTCCTAAACTTAATTCTATTCCTTACTTAGCACAATATATTATACTTGATGGGTTGGTCTCAACCCTAGAAGGCGTACTCGTAGCGTAGTGAAACTAACAACAAGAATGTAGAAGGTCAGACCACCGTCTCCTTGCCTTTCGGTGTCCCTAAAATCATAAAATGTAACTCAGATCATTTGCCACTTAAATTATGCTATTCATCAAATTTTATGTCTTTAATTTATGAGTTTCTATTTTGCTAAAATAGACTTTACCATTGGGTCCAGAATGTCAAACAAAAGTCGGTTTAGGCCTTCACGGAACTCTATTCGGGCATCTGTGCTAAAAAGGGTGAAATGGTAATTTTGCCATTCTTACCCCGGACCCTATCGTGGTCGTCAGGATGTTCTATATATCTTATATACAACTTCCTAAGTCTTTTGGACTTCATTTGGTATCTACTTTTGATCATCGGGACACTTCGGTCATTTCTTGTTTTATACGTTTGACTGTTCTAGAGTCTTAATTGCATTTAGAAAAATTTATTAAATCAGATCGGCCTTTATTTGGCTCTCTAGTTTGTACTTACCATGCTTAGGGGCATTTTGGTCATTTTATGCTTCATGGAGTTTTGTCCCCGATTCGATATTTAATCATGTGTACAGTTTCACGAGTATCTGGTCTCCTATCGGCATCAATTTTGTCCTATTTGGAATTCATTTGAACTTCGGATAGCATCATGGGATATTTTGGTAATTTCACATGTTGTGTAGCTAAATTTTTCGAGACCTCAGTTCACAAAATGGACCTCACCATTAGGCCCAGAATGTCCGACATAGTTAAATTGGACTATCTTTTATGTTTAATTAGCCCTAGGTATCATTAAGGGATATTACAATCATTTACCATTTGCAGTGTCTGTATTTTTTCGGGACTTAATTTCTCAAATCGGACTTCACTGATTGAGTCCGGAATGCCCGAGATAGTAAAAATACACTATTTACTTATTTAATTTGGGCTTCGTTTGAGTCATTTAATGTCCAAGGGTAAAATAGTAATTTTAGCCCAATTAATAAAATAAATAACTAAATTATTTATTTTTCCAGGGAGCTATTTGAATTAATTTTTCAGCATCTGGGCCATAATAAAATTTCTCAAAACTATTGGGGTTAAAATGCAATTCTTTAAAATATTTAAAAAATAAACGAGACGGGTTTATTTTATTTATAAGTGAACCGGCCTAGGGCTTCCACCTGGACCAACCGGTCTGACAGGTTTAACACGCCATGCTGACAGTCATGATGACGTCAGCCCTGAATTCTAAAATCTTCTTAATTTAAAAAGGCATTAGTTTCACTAAGGTGGGCATCCGTTTATAATCTTGGTCGAGGCCAGACCCGAGTTTGACCCAGAGCCGGACTAGAACAGTGTCATCTTCCCTTCTCGGTTTTTCGATATGTCGCCCTAGGTTTCCGTCGCCATCTCCTGGCGACGGCGACCGTTCCCTAGTCGATTTTTAATCATTTTTCGATGTATTTTCCTTTGGTTTTTCATAAGCTTCTTATATCTAACGTTAGATTTTGATTTGGGCCACTCAATCTTCACGAAAATGGATGAACCTGCAGCTCCGGTGAGCTGGTTTTCCTCATTTTTAAGCCCCTCTTTCTCTACGGTTTTGTTCCAGATGATTTTCACATGATTTCTGCACTTGATAGGTTCACTTCTAGGTAGATTTTATAAAGCTTCTTGCCAAATATTTTGACCCACCCGACACTATCACAAAACCTGTAACCAGGTCCTGCTCCTTCATTTCTCATCTATTTAAACTGATTTCTTTTGCATTAAATTTCATTTTCTATACTCTATAAGGCCCCATGCTTCAAAACAAATATCATGCTTCAAAAATTTAAAAGTAGGACTGAGCCACTCACCAAGTTTTCTGGTTTCTTTCTGGTGCAGTCACTCTCTATCTCCTTCTTCATGTTCAAGCTTCTGGTTCCTCTCTGAACCTTTCAATCTTGGTCTTAACTTTTCTAATTTTTTTCCTATCTTCTCACACCCTCCTACACACAGCCTATATACATCATATACATATACACTACTTTACACCAAACCACCAACTCTACCCACGGTTTCTCTCTCTCTCTGACTTTCCCACTGATTTCCTTATTTTTTTTACTGATCTGCAATAAATGCTTGCTTGTATTTGGGTTTACCTATATGTTTTTTATATTACACACACACACACACCCTACACACTCACCTACACACACACACTGCTACACATGCACTGTACATGCAGCCCTTCCCCTTTCCCTTTTACCTTTTCTTTATATTTAAATACATATATTTACATTCATACAATACATTATACTATAAGCATATACATATATAATACACATATTTAAATAAATAATAATAATAATAATAAATTATTTCAAAATTTATATATTTAATAATACAAAAAAAGATAAAAAAAAACTCACAATTAATTACATAAAAAGTTGATATTCGTATCACTCGAATATTATTGTATATAAATCCAAATAATGTATAAACTTCTGCATTAAGTTTGGCATATTCTTAATTTCTAACCTTGTCTAGAGCATTGCGTGCACACATGGACCCAATGAATGCTCACCCGATAGCAACAGAAGGTAGCGACACTTTCGGTGCAGTTAGTCGTACACTCGTACTAAAACAATCCAACATATTCCTGACAGACTGGGACCCACCTAAAGCCCCATTACATGAATGCCACGTAATGAGTAAAGTTCGCATACGGCACAACACCTCATTAGCAGCCCTGCGCCCAGCAATCAGACGGTGGGTTCCTTGTGAGGTGTAGATCATAGAACGTCTTCTTTGATGAGAACAAAGTGGGATCCCAAGCTTACTTGCAAGTAATTACAATCTTGATTTGACTCATACTTGTATTACACGTTTTTATTTTATACATAATATATATATATATATGTATTGCATGTGTTAGTGACTTAATTATGATCGTAATTTAATTAATACATATATTACACATATTTATTTGCATGTGTTAACGACTATGCTGACACTTTTATTAGAGACTTGACAAAGAGCTATTAAGGTGCATTGCCACAACTGTTGTTATGCCGCACCTTATCCTTTCTGTATATATAATTTGTTTGAAATGTACTCTATGTTATAAATTTTTTTTTAAGAAATATTACTGTAGTGATTTAAATAACACGTGTATTATATATATATATATATTTATTTTATTTGTAATTCGTAACTGATACTAATATTTTTTATTTTATTTTTTTTTGCTTTATTCAAAAGTTTTATTAATTTTTGGATGCATATAAAAAATTTAATTTAATAGTTTTTCAAGAATTTATCCAAATTCTTCCAAGTTTAAATTGAACTTTTATAAAATGCTGCCCAAATTTTCAGTTGAATTAATAAAAATATTTATAAAACTGTTTTTAGGTAAAATTTGAATCTAATTCCTTTTTTTTTTTTTTTAAGTTTGAGTGAATATTCTATTTTTTCTAATTCAAATTTTATTGTTAAATCTTCATTACAAAAAAAATCATGTAGCATGCGTAACTATGTTGTGATTTGTATAGGGCATCAAATATCTCTCTCTCTCTCTCTCTCTCTCTCTATATATATATATATATATATGCATGTATGACAATGCTATTTCTATTTTAATCTCCTTTTTTTTTTATCATCAACAAAGCCATTTTGAGCAAATAAATGGACCACCGTATAAAAAAAATCATGCCTTTCCTATCCCAAACATTTCATCGCAAATGTAACTCTTAATTGCAATCACGCACATTTATATATTAGGAGGTGTTGGCATTCCTCTACTTCAAATTATTAATTGCAGGCGTAACTCTAAATTGTAATCACATTATCAAAAATTATTTTAAATATGATTTATTTAAATAATTAAAAATTAATATTCATAAAAAACATATAATAAAATTATAAAGTCAACAAATAACTATAATTTCATTATTCTCCAAATGAAATCCACAAATATCTAAAATCATAAAAACAATTATATATATGAGTATGACACTTGCAGAACTTTCAACATCTAGTTTGACATATTCTTGACTTCCAAACCCGTCCTCAGCAATGGGATAAAGCAACAAGAGGATGAAAGTTTAGATAATATGGGTGCACATGAACAGCACCACATCAGTAGCCGTCCAATCCCCAGTCAGATAATATGGGTGGGTCCTTCAATTTGATTGCCATGTGGATCGCCTGTAGATTTGACACATGTAAGTTAGAATTTCTGATGAGTGACAAGTGTTGGTGCACTTGCTTTTTTGAGTTTGATTGTTAGAAGTATATTAGGGTTACATATAGTATTGTGTTAGGTTATATATATAGTATTGTGTAATTCCAGTAAGATTAGGATTTCATGATTTATTTCTTTTATTTATACTTTTCATGTACAACCTCATAACCTTCCTATATAAGGAACTCTTTTGTTTAGTTTCAGAATAATTCAATTTAATACAATATAGTCCTTTTAAGTTTTTTTTTTTGGCTCTCTCTTCTTTCTTTCTTCTCTATTTCTTGTTTCTTTTATGTTATTTCACCAAATCTAACATGGTATCAGAGCCATCTTGATCAGTGACCATCCCCACTCGCAAGACCCATCGCTACCATCATTCGCAAGACCCATCACCGTTGTCGTGCCACCGTTTACAACATCCATCACTGCCGTCATCTTCTTGCGCGCAGCACTGCTGAACAATGTTTTCAAACCCGGACTGGACTGGCCGGTTCAACCAGTTGAACCGTCGACCGGTCCACAAAACGGTCCGGTTCAACCCACAAACCCGTTCCAAGCTCAAAACCGTTTTAAAAATAACAAAGCGGTAAAATCGGTCGGTCAGACCGGTGAACCGTTCGATCCGGTATTGGGTCACCGGTTCACACCGGTTCTCCACTATGTATAAAACGTAAAGATCGATTGAATCCCTCCTTCATTTCATTTTCAGTTCAGTCATTTCTTATCGAAGGTTCACACCGGTTCTTATCGAATCGAAGAATCCCTCATTCAACATTCTTTGCATCTCGACGCAGCCCAGGCGATCGACTGAAAGTCTGAAACGGTGAAACCCTCCCACTCGCAGCCCATCCATTCTCTGCATCTCGACACCTTCAATCAAGTGATCAACAACCATTCTCTGCATCTCTGCTGCGGCAGACCAAAAAAATAATCTCTTTCCTTTTCCAATCAGCTCCGACAAAAATTTTCCAAGAAAATCCCAGACGAATCTGCAAGAGGAGGAAGATATGTCAATTTCATGAAGTAAAAATGAAGGGTTATGGTTTCAGAATAGATAAGTAGTAAGGGTTTCGGATGCTATTGTCTCCCACCTTCTGAAAAGAGAGAGGCGGTAGGAAGTAGATTAGGGTTTAGGGTTCATTTATATGCGACCGACGTTGCGAAACCCTTGGGAAGCACTAGGGCTGGGAATATACAAAAATATATTGCTTGGGATCTCATTTCCTTGTCCTTATTTTATTCTTTCAATTCAAATGAATTGTAAATTTTATATTACTTGAATATATTTAATTTAAATTATTATTTTTTAAATCAATTTTTTTAATAAACATTTTTCTCAACATTTTTTTTTTTACTTTCGAGATTACACATAAATAAAAAATTCTTTTAGTCACAATCATGCCAACAAATTTATGTTCCACATATGTTAACTTTCTTAATTTATTATGAAATTTATAAAATTAATATTTTAGTTTTTTAGTTTATGTTATTATATTTCAGATTTTTTACAATTTATTTTACTTTTTTCACAGTAATATAAAGTTCTGGGTAAATTTCTATTTTGTACAAATTTTAAAACAATTTTTTTATTAAATTTTAATTTAATTTAATCTATGTGTTTTTAAGTACAATGACATTTACATATTAAGAAAATTCATATTTTGTAAATTTTTTTTATATAATTTTTAGTAATTTTTGTATAATTTTTTAAATTTAAAATATCAATAATATGTATTATTAAATTTATTAATTACATAATTATGACATCACGGTTTGATTCCGGTTAACTTGACGGTTGAATTGATAACCCGTAACCAGGACATTTTTCCGGTTCGATAAATGGGCTGGGTCTAAAAACATTGCTGCTGAAAAAGGGTTCTAATGCCCTTATTCGTGTCATCAACCCAACTTCAGGTTGCCATCCACCGCCCTAAACTATTCATCAATCCATAAAACAGTCTTCACCGCCCCATATACAAAATCCTTTGTTTTGTTTTTACACCAACAGTTTTGCTCTCTATTTTGCTGCTATAAGACTCCATCCACCGCCCCAAACAGTCCATCCATCAAACAGTCCTCAAGTCCACCGCCCCACATAGTCCATCAATCCATTAGTCCATCAGTCCGCTAGTTCAGCCACCGCTGGATCTTTTCTTCTTTTTTCCAAGCCGCCGCTCCTGCCTTCCAAGCCTTTTCTTTTTTCTTCTTTTCCTGTTCCGCCTTCCGTCTTTTTTTTTTCCCTAGCGCCTATTTTTTTTTTCTTTTCTCTTTTTGATCCTTCACTTTGTGCCCTACACAGTCGCTTGTCCAGCCACTCTGATCCTTCAACCACTGCCAACGCCAACGCCTGTGCCACCGCCCATCCAAGAACCGCCGAATGTCCTCCATCAGTTTTTTCACTGTTAACCTCCGTCACACTATTCATTGGTTCTCTTTGGTTATTCAGGCACTACTTTTGGTTTGAGTTTTGTTGGTTCCGCTTCAGAGACCAACTCTGTTTGCTTTAGCTCCAGTTCTACATCTAACTTATTTGGTTCTAGAGTAGGCAGCCCAACAAATCTCCCATCTTTGGTTCTGCCTCAGCAAACAGCGGTTCTGTCTCAGTCATAGCCACAGCCGCAACCCCACATAAGGTCCCACCGTCTTAGTAGCCATAGTACCGATTCCGTCTCAGCAACAGTTCATCCCTAGCATATTTCACCATCACTGTTCTTCCCGACATGTGGCCTCGGCATTCTCATCGTCGTCTATTCCACCATCTCAGCAAGCCGCAACACTGGTTCCATCTTAGCCGCAACTCTGATTTTGTCTTAGCCGCCATGTCCGCTTGGGTTACAACTCCATTTCAGTCACAATGCCACCAAGTCAACCAGTCCACATCTAGATTTTATTTGCAAACTCAAGTTGGTTTACCTCTCACCTTGAGTTTGAGAGGAGGTGTTAGAAGTATATTAGGGTTACATATATAATATTGTGTTAGGATTACATATATAGTATTGTGTAATTCTAGTAGGATTAGGATTTCATAGTTTATTTCCTTTATTTATACTTCCATGTATAACCTCATAATCCTCTTATATAAGGAGCTCTTATGTTTAGTTTCAGAATAATTCAGTCTAATACAATGTAGTCCTTTTGGGTTTTTCTTTCTGCTCTCTCTTCTTTCTTTCTTCTCTATTTCTTGTTTCTTTTATGTTATTCTACCAAATCTTTGATAACATGTTGCACAGGAGCATCTCATCCCCATGGTCTCTCCCAATAGATGGCTTCAAGAAAAATTATCAAGCATCAAGTGGGAATCAACTCATAAGATTTGAAACAAGGAGAATGAATTTGGTTCAAGTTGGACATAAGTTGACAATAGAAAGGTATAGATTAAGATAACAATTCAATCTGTTCCGTCAAAAATTTTTCATACCCCTTTTTTAATAGGACGGATTTGAAAAAAATTATGTTCATCCTGTTAAAATATGAGGTGAGAACACCCTGCCCCGCCCCCCGATTATATAAAATAAAATAATAAAATAATTTTGTACTATATAATTAATGTTTATAATGATAGTTTTTAGTCACTCATTAAAAATTTATATAAATTTAATAGAATTATATGTTTGAAAAATGAAATAATGTCATTCTAATTTTTTTTATTAACAAGCGTATTTTTTTTAAAACAAATATAAGGTTTTGGTAGAAATATATTAATTACAATTAATTTAGTAAACTAAATAAATTATAGATTAGTTAATTAAACATACATAAGATAAAGTTTCAAGGTATATGCTACTAAGTGATGATTTTATTTTATTTGATGACAGTTAAGAAAGAATTAATGCTAAATGAAGGGACTAGATAGATGATACTAGGTTGTGTCCCCTTGGAAATTCACTAAAGAGCTGTTTGATTCAAATCCAACCTTAATACTAGCTGCTTACAGGGTTTTATTTTTATTTTTTTATAACAAGAATACTAACCAGGTATTACCATCTATCATGTATCCAAGCCAAATGTCTTCACTCTATCAGAATAAATTCAAGAAAGATGATCTGAAAGCCCTAGGGTTTGTAGATGAGGCTCATGATGTGCCAAGCCATCTATGATTTCTACAAAAATTTAAAGAAGAGCAGTTCAGTGTATAAGGCTCCCACTTAAAATCAAAAGAAATTTTGAGGCGACAAAGTATTAATGATCAGGGTAGGGGAGAACTAATCTTCCAAGAATCCAATCTCTTCCTTCACTTTCTTCTGTGACCACCAAGAGCACAAGTGTGCATGAATGAAGAATCTACTCATGTCTAGTTGCCACCAGCAGCCAACAAAGACACACACACACAAAATGTCAAGTTTAAACCAAATTCAAATGCATGTGAGGCAATTTCAGCATGGGAGAATCAGATACCTTAGGAGCATGTTCAATCGCCTGACAAATAATTTGCCTCAACAAAAGTTTTTCCTTTATTCTCAAACATGGTCCTAACCATGCTTTCTAGTTTGACAACCCATTGAGGCAAATATCGCGTTTTCTGGTTCCACAGACATGGTTTGACAATTGGATTCCATATCTGGCGATGAATATGATTGAAGAAATTAGTGTAAGCATTGTGGTCCTAGCAGCATTCATGGTCAAATCAAGCTAAAAGTCAGCACACGTGCTATGCAGCACATAATTTGAATGAGTACAAATGATGCTCAACAAGGCTTTTGATGGATCATTGATGCTCTACATGTGCACTGTTGCAAGTTCACCCTGCTACAAGTGCACATGAACAACCAAACTGATGACAATTACCTCAATAGCTGTTTATTTGAGTTAAAATGCATACCAGAGAGCAGCTGATGGTTAGAATAAGATGCTGGTGGCTCAATTTGTGACCCAAGTTGCCAGATTCCAACTGAGGAACTTTATTTTCCATAAAGTTTAATTCAGTGAATTGGTTAAGTAAGAAAGCTTTAAAAAAAAAAAGTCTATTTCAGTGAATTAGTAAAGTAAGAAGACTTAAAAATTCTTCTCTCTATATTTTTTAGAAAAAGAAATATTGTAAAAAAAGATTAAACTAAAACTTTATATTACAGAGTTTCTGAAAAAAGTGTCTTATAGCAAGGTAGGAACTCAAAAAATGTAAATTCTGCGCTTTTAAATTCCTACTTCATTCTTTATCTAGTTGCTTTCCTCTGTTGATTTTATCTAAATTACTATATTGAAACTTCACACACACAAAAAAAGAAAGAAATAAAAACAAAAAAAGATTGAAACTGCAGTTAATTTATATTTTTTCCAGTAAATAGTCATTGAGTCCCTTAATCTGAAAAAGGTTACCATCTACAACTTGCAATACTTGGTGTCATGCTCTTTAAGGAATCAATCCTCTTAAACAAATTTCTAATAAAATGAGAAAACTTGTGCATTCTAGGAGACTGTCATGCATTCCTAGTTGAGCACTGTAAATATTGCCAGTATCTTACCATATTCAGTAGTAACTGAATAGCTAATCTCATATTATGTTTTAGGTATATCTACTTTAAAGCACCCGCTAAGAACATTACTAAGATTATAGTGTATTGACCATTATGATTTTTTCATTCAGAAAACTAGGGAACAACACAAGATGGGGTAGAGTTATTCAGTGTTGATGGAAACTTGGCACTCAGGCTACAATGTTACATAAATATGGCGGAACCTGAACTTTTAATACCAGTATTGCATAACAATGTTCTCTATTGTCTGCTTCATTTATCTTCATCCCAATACTTGCCACTTTGTAAATGATGTGCTCCAACATTCTAGCTATTCAGTCATTCTCAATGAAGATGATTCTCTCTCCAAGGAAATTTTATTTGTTAAAAGAATTTGCTTGTGGACATCCTCTACTATTTACGACAACCCCATGAGATATTTGGCAAGTGCATGGTGTTGGAAAAATGGGTTTGAGCATATTAAATTAGCTATCTTTTAGCTAAAATTAAAGTGGGTTCCACAAATTAATTTTGGTGGGTCCACATGGGAATATGTTCTCCTCCATGAGGAGATGAAGATTATATATTGGGTTGCTCAAAACCATTAAGGAGTGAATGAGAAATTGCCTCCAAACATCACCACTTGAAAATGGTAACTAAAGCTTAAAGCTTGTGCAAAAGCTTGTGTCCCACATAGGATGGGAACAAGACTTTTAAAGAGTATATATACACCTACCTTGGAGTGGGGTTTGGGCCCCAAGGGGCACCCCAGTTTTGTGGAAGGGGGAGGACCTAGCACATGCTTGGTTCACCACGCGCGCGCCGCTGCCGCCGCCCCGCCCCGCACCGAACCGGGCCGGGCTCGGGTTCGGGTGTTGGGCTTGCTGTGTATATATCTTTTTAGAGAAAATTTATTTAAATTTTCCAATACTGAAACGCTATCATTTTGCGGCATGCGTATAGTTACCGTTGGGAGTCCAAAAACTCTGTCGTTTTGGAAACATCGTTTGACTGAAAGGGCGTCTTCTCCACAGACGCAACTGTGTCTGTTCGCCATGAACAGACACGACCCAAGCTTCATGCCTGTACCAAACAGTCATGAGCGAGTCTATAAATAGGGCACGATCATAAGCATTCCGCATCGCATCGAATCCATTCATAACATATTCATTTGTGTCTTCATATTGAGAGAGAGAGAGAGAGAGTTCTGCACAAGTTCTGGTTCGACAGACAACCATTGGTAGTGCTTGCCTTTGTGTTGGGAGATCATTTTATCCTGGGAAACAAGTTGCCAAGAACTCTTTAGCACCACTGAGAGGGCAATAAATTGTCTTAAGGAAATTGTGTCCAACACAAGACTTGATCAGTTTTTTGTATTCTGCAAATTTCCATTTCTACGATTTCGTATTCTACAAACAGGTTCTAATTTTACTGTGTTTCAGTTTCTATTCTTTATTTCAGTTCTGTTCTGACAGTAATACTAATATATATTACCAACAATCTTAAGACAATTTATAATTATATATATATATATATATATATCAGTTTTGCAGTTCAAAAATTTTACAGTTCTGAAGTTTCTGTTTTGTTTTACAGTTCTGAAGTTCCTGTTCTGTTTTACAGTTCTGTCTGTTTACAGTTCTGAAGTTCCTGTTCTGTTTTACAGTTCTGACTGTTTTACAGTTCTGAAGTTCCTGTTCTGTTTTACAGTTCTGAAGTTCCTGTTTTGTTTTACAATTCTGACTGTTTTACAGTTCTGAAGTACCTGTTCTGTTTTACAGTTCTGACTGTTTTACAGTTCTGAAGTTCAGAACTCATATCTGTTATGTTTTACAGTTCTGAAGTTCAGAACTCATATTTGTTCTGTTTTACAGTTCTGAAGTTCAGAACTCATATCTGTTCTGTTTTACATATCTGTTCTGTTTTACAGTTCTGACATCCAGAACTCATATTAGTTTTGTTTTACTATTCTAATTTTGTGCAAAAATATATTTACAGAATTTGCTTTTATTTACAGAATTTGATTCTGAAATTTATTTTTACTAAATTTGAATATCTTGAATGCAAACAGTAATGGCTACTGATTCTACTCCTCCTCCTACCCCGACCGTTACGGTAGTGCCTCCTTCTACGCCTATTATGGCACCTATGACTGAGTCATGGAGAGAGGCCAGAGAAGTTTAATGGGACAGATTTCAAGAGGTGGCAACAAAAGATGTTGTTCTACTTGACTACTTTGAACTTGGCCCGTTTCCTTCGAGAGGATGCTCCCTCATTGAAGGAAAATGAAACTGATAGGCAAGTGGTTGCCGCTGTGGAAGCATGGAAGCATGCTGACTTCTTGTGCCGCAACTACATTCTAAATGGCTTGGACAATACATTGTATAATGTGTATTGTGCCTTCAATACTGCAAGAGAACTGTGGGAATCCTTAGACAAAAAGTACAAGACTGAGGATGCAGGGCTCAAGAAGTTTGTAGTGGGAAAATTCCTAGACTACAAAATGGTTGACTCCAAGACTGTAATCAGCCAAGTTCAAGATCTACAAGTGATTTTGCATGACATACATGCAGAAGGGATGTCTCTGAGTGAATCTTTCCAAGTGGCTGCCATTATTGAAAAATTGCCACCCCTATGGAAAGAATTCAAGAATTACCTTAAGCACAAGCGAAAGGAAATGAGACTTGAAGACTTGATAGTGAGGCTGAGAATAGAGGAAGACAACCGTGCTTCTGAGAAGAAGGCAGGCAAGGCCATTATGGAATCCAAGGCTAATGTTGTAGAACAAGGGCAGAGTTCTCACAATAACAAGAAGAGGAAGCATAATGGCAATGGTCCCAAGCAAGGTGCTAATAAGAAGTTCCAAGGCAAGTGCTATGTGTGCAACAAGCAAGGGCACCGTGCTAAGGACTGCCGTAGTCACAAGGACCAAGGAAATCCAACCAAGAAACACCCTCAAGCCAATGTGACTGAAATGGACGGCCTTTCAGACGATGTCTCAGACATGAATCTCTCAGCCGTAGTCTCCGAGGTGAACTTCATTGGCAGCAATACCAAGGAATGGTGGGTGGACATAGGGGCCACTCGTCATGTTTGCTCAGACAAAAAGATGTTCTTATCATATCATAGCATAGATAATGGAGAACAACTTTTCATGGGCAACTCTTCTTCTTCCAAGGTTGAAGGCCAAGGAAAAGTGGTATTGAAGATGACATCGGGCAAGGAACTTACTCTCAATGATGTGCTGCATGTGCCAGATATTCGAAAGAATCTAGTGTCTGGATCATTGTTGAGTAAGAAGGGTTTCAAATTGGTGTTTGTTGCAGACAAGTTTATCCTCATCAAAAATGGGATGTATGTGGGGAAGGGGTACATGAGCAATGGGCTTTTCAAAATGAATGTAATGACCATTGTACCTCCTATTAAGAATATTAATAAAACCACATCTTCTGCTTATATGCTTGAGTCTTCAAATGTGTGGCATGGTAGACTAGGACATGTTAATTATGATACATTGCGTAGATTAATTAATATGGAATGTTTACCTACATTTGAAATAGATCCAAATCATAAATGTGAGATTTGTGTGGAATCTAAACTAACAAGAACTTCTTTTCAATCAATTGAAAGAAGTAGTGAACCTCTAGAATTGATACATTCAGATATTTGTGATTTGAAATATATTCAAACAAGAGGTGGTAAGAAATATTTTCTTACATTCATTGATGATTGCACAAGATACTGTTATGTTTACTTATTGAGAAGTAAAGATGAGGCATTGGAAATGTTTATTCAGTTCAAAAATGAGGTTGAGAATCAACTTGATAAGAAGATCAAGATATTGAGAAGCGATAGAGGTGGTGAATATGAAGCACCTTTTGGTGAGTTTTGTTCACAACATGGTATAATACACCAAACTACTGCACCCTATTCACCTCAACAAAATGGGGTTGCTGAACATAAGAACAGAACTTTAAAAGAAATGATGAATGCATTACTATTAAGTTCTGGACTACCTCAGAATTTGTGGGGGGACGCAATTCTTTCCGCAAATTATATTCTCAACCGAATACCTCAAAAGAAAACCAATAAATCCCCTTATGAGTTATGGAAAGGTCGAAGACCTTCTTACAAATACTTAAAAGTGTGGGGGTGTTTGGCAAAAGTGGCGGTACCTATACCTAAAAAGGTTAAAATAGGATCAAAGACAGTTGATTGTGTTTTCATTGGGTATGCTCATAATTGTAGTGCATATCGTTTTCTGATTCATAAATCAGAAATTTCCGATATGCATGTCAATACTATTATCGCGTCAAGGAATGCATCTTTCTTTGAAAATGTATTTCCTTACAAATCCACACAGGAGTCGAACTCAAGTAAAAGAACTCATGATACTGCAATAAACAGTAGTCAAGGCCAACAAGATGATGATGAACCTAGACGTAGCAAAAGAGCTAGAACATCAAAATCTTTTGGACCAGATTTTCTAACATATATGTTAGAAGATGAGCCTCAAAGCTTTAAAGAAGCAATGTCAAGCCCTGAAGCTCCATATTGGAAAGAGGCTATAAACGATGAAGTAGAATCCATTCTGCAAAATCATACGTGGGAACTAGTGGATCTTCTACCAGGTTCTAAACCTCTCAGATATAAGTGGATATTCAAGAAGAAAATGAAAGCAGATGGATCTATTGATAAATACAAGGCTAGACTGGTTATCAAAGGTTACAAGCAAAAGGAAGGCTTGAACTACTTTGATACATATTCACCAGTTACGAGAATATCATCCATTCGAATGTTAATAGCTATTGCAGCTATACACAATCTTGAGATACATCAAATGGATGTAAAGACAGCTTTCTTAAATGGTGATTTGGATGAAGAAATATACATGGAACAACCCGAAGGGTTTATTGTTCCAGGTCAAGAAAAGAAAGTTTGTCGGCTTGTCAAATCTCTTTATGGATTAAAGCAAGCACTAAAGCAGTGGCATGAGAAATTTGACAGTGTAATGATGTCAAATGGGTTCAAAATCAACGAGTGTGACAAATGTGTATATGTCAAGAACACCGAACATGGTTTTGTCATTATTTGTCTCTATGTTGATGATATGCTTATTATGGGTAGTAATAATGAAATCATTAAAACTACCAAGAAAATGTTAAACAATAAGTTTGACATGAAGGACTTAGGTGTTGCCGATGTTATACTTGGGATAAAGATCTCTAGAACTTCAGATGGACTGATACTATCTCAATCACATTACATTGAGAAAATTCTCAAGAAATTTAAACAAGATGATAGCAGTCCAACGAGAACACCTGTAGATGTAAATCTACATTTATCCAAGAATAATGGCAAAAGCATATCACAACTAGAATATGCACAAATAATTGGCAGCCTAATGTATGTCATGAATTGTACCCGTCCAGACATAGCTTACGCTGTCAGCAAATTGAGTAGATACACAAGTAATCCAGGTCCAGACCATTGGAAGGCAATTGTTAGGGTTTTGAGGTATCTAAAATACACCCAAAATTTTGGATTACACTACTCAAAATATCCAGCAGTACTTGAAGGATACTGTGACGCAAATTGGATATCCGACACCAAAGACTCGAAGTCCACAAGTGGCTATCTATTTACACTTGGTGGTGGAGTGGTGTCTTGGAAATCTTCTAAGCAAACATGCATTGCTAGATCCACGATGGAATCTGAGTTTATTGCACTAGATAAAGCTGGGGAAGAAGCAGAGTGGCTTCGTCATTTCCTAGAAGATATTCCAATGTGGCCAAAACCTGTGCCTGTTGTTTGTATTCATTGCGATAGTCAATCAGCAATTGGTAGGGCACAGAGTCATATGTATAACGGTAAGTCTCGACATATTCGTCGAAGACATAATACCGTGAAACAACTTCTCTCAAATGGTATTATGACCATTGAATACGTAAGGTCAAAAGATAACATTGCGGATTCGTTAACTAAAGGTTTGACCAGAGAGCAAGTAAGTAAATCATCGAGGGGAATGGGTTTAAAGCCTATACACTAAAGAGTCGCCATAATGGCAACCCAACCTAGCTGACTGGAGATCCCAAGATCTAGGTTCAAAGGGACAACCGAATTGTGTGTGACTCATTGAGATCACTATGGAGATCAAATCTCCTACTCATTCCTATGATCAGAATAGTGATGCCTGTAGCGTTGAACAGGGTAAGCTAAGCTTTTAATGATTCTTATATCTTGTTAAAGACAAGTGGGGTATAGCAGAATACTCTTCATAAGAAGTCACCTATGTGAGTGTGAACTGGGCCGGTTCTATGAGAATGATAATGGCTAAATTCTCTAGGAGCACTCATGAAACCAGGAATTGTTCAGGGCCAAAATGAACACAATCGTGAGAACCAACTGTGTTAGGAAAGATTCTGTGTGAATGCTATTGTCTTGGTTTACACAAACGATTAAACAGTTCAAGACATCATGTTCACTGATCAATCAGTAACCCCGATAGCATTTCACAAGGGAAGGTTCAAGGCCACAAGCTACCTTCCTCTATGCAGAAAATTTTCAACTGAACTCTCTCTTAGTGTTTGCATGTCATTTGCATTACTTTCAGTCAATTTCATTCATGTGGGGGATTGTTGGAAAAATGGGTTTGAGCATATTAAATTAGCTATCTTTTAGCTAAAATTAAAGTGGGTCCTACAAATTAATTTTGGTGGGTCCACATGGGAATATGTTCTCCTCCATGAGGAGATGAAGATTATATATTGGGTTGCTCAAAACCATTAAGGAGTGAATGAGAAATTGCCTTCAAACATCACCACTTGAAAATGGTAACTAAAGCTTAAAGCTTGTGCAAAAGCTTGTGTCCCACATAGGATGGGAACAAGACTTTTAAAGAGTATATATACACCTACCTTGGAGTGGGGTTTGGGCCCCAAGGGGCACCCCAGTTTTGTGGAAGGGGGAGGACCTAGCACATGCTTGGTTCACCACACGCGCGCGCCGCCGTCGCCGCCCCGCCCGCAACCGAACCGGGCCGGGCTCGGGCTCGGGTTCGGGTCTTGGGCTTGCTGTGTATATATCTTTTTAGAGAAAATTTATTTAAATTTTCCAATACTGAAACGCTGTCATTTTGCGGCATGCGTATAGTTACCGTTGGGAGTCCAAAAACTCTGTCGTTTTGGGAACATCGTTTGACTGAAAGGGCGTCTTCTCCACGGACGCAACTGTGTCTGTTCGCCATGAACAGACACGACCCAAGCTTCATGCCTGTACCAAACAGTCATGAGCGAGTCTATAAATAGGACACGATCATAAGCATTCCGCATCGCATCGAATCCATTAATAACATATTCATTTGTGTCTTCATATTGAGAGAGAGAGAGAGTTCTGCACAAGTTCTGGTTCGACAGACAACCATTGGTAGTGCTTGCCTTTGTGTTGGGAGATCATTTTATCCTGGGAAACAAGTTGCCAAGAACTCTTTAGCACCACTGAGAGGGCAATAAATTGTCTTAAGGAAATTGTGTCCAACACAAGACTTGATCAGTTTTTTGTATTCGGCAAATTTCCATTTCTACGATTTCGTATTCTACAAACAGGTTCTAATTTTACTGTGTTTCAGTTTCTATTCTTTATTTCAGTTCTGTTCTGACAGTAATACTGATATATATTACCAACACATGGTAGCATGGGTCTTTTATGTCCAGCTCTAGCCTCTAATCATACTTCTTTCATGGTACTGGCCTATGTAAATGTTCTTGAATCAACAACAAATCTTCAAATTTTCGATTGGCCAGTGAATTCCCCCACTTGAGATGACATGCATATCATTTTAATCCTAAACTTGGCCTTTAAGGGAAATTCATCATACACCTTGGGCACTGAATTTATACACTAACTGAAACATTCAAACACCTTCCCCTAAAAACTTGAACTTCTAATATCACTTACTCATCCACAATTACTACAATCAATAAACCAATTAGTTTGGTAATTGATATGAATCTTAAGGCTATGATAATAAACAAACTCCATCCATAATTTTATAACTAGAAAAACTGAGTCATGGAAAAATATCTGCAATATAAAGGATGTATACATTCACATACAATTGTAACTAATTGATATACCACAAACAGACACACCAATCACTTTGAGACACGTGTGCCCACTGAGTCAACAAATCTCGATCCTACAGAGTTGACAATTTCGATCATACAGAACAGCCACAAGCCTTCAGGGTATTCTCATATATGTCTATCATACAGAGCAGCCACAAGCCTTCAGGGCATTCTTATTTATATATCATTCAGAGCCGATAAACTCGGTGCAGATGAAGCCTTCAAGACATTCTCATATATACATCTTCTAGACCTTCCGTTCTGGACAATATTTATTTAACACTTCATATGGATCCAATCTTATGGTTTCTTTAACAACTGTCAAGCGGGGAATAAGGAAACGGTCTTCAATGCAGAAACTACTATTTATTATTATCTCCATCTACGACTCAAGGATCCAGAAGGTAACTACAATCTCCGATGATCATATCCTTATATTCATGGCATCGAATCCTAATTAACTTAGGAAAGCCACGGCTTCTATATTAAACCTTAGAGGTACGCTTTTACTTTCATGCTCATTCTTTGGCTTTCAATACAGTCTTTCTATTCCCTTATTTACTTAAGCATCGAAGCGGCTACCGCCGGAGTCAATCCGGTGGTCCTCTAATCATCTCTCTGAGTGTTCTACAGGTCACGGAGCCCTCACGTGTTGCGAGTCAAAAAGTGCAGCATCACTAATAAAAATGAAGATTCAACACATACAAGAAACAACATAGTCACAGAATTCAAATACAAATAATTGTAAAGCCAATCTTCCAACTCTTTGTTAATTATAGACACCATTTCCCAAACAACTGAGATAGCGTTGTACCCTATAATCAAGAATCACAATATTCAACTCATATTCTGTTCATGAGTAATTTGATTTGGTAATCAAAATGTTTACGGGTTTGTGAAAAAGGAAATGGAAATCACTGACCTGTTTCCCTCACAAGTAGAGCAAAGACCTGGATTTATAACCAGAGAATCATACATTGGTCACCACTCTATTGTGGAATTTCCTTTGCACAGTTTGCATATATAAAACCTATTTCCCTTCCCTTCAAATAGTCCCTCTTTTAGGTACCCACCTAGTGGCAGATCTCTCATAACAAGCAGAAACCTTTTTTACCCAGTGGTGCAATGGTGATAATTTAAAGGTCAAAAAAAAAAAAATTGTATTAAAAATAAAAGGAAAAAAATTGAATGGCAGTTTCTAATTTCAATAATGTTAGGATCTCACTTCTTCTTTTTTTTTTTTTTTGGGTACTAGATACTATACTCTCATGAGTAAAAGTTACTATTTATGAATCCCATCATGTAATTGTCATCCATGTGAGAGAGGTAATATCAAGGTGACACATAAAAGATGGGATCCCAATCGTTGCTTGAATATGATAATTCGGGGTACGGCTATGTGGAGGTAACTGTTTTTACTAGAAAATTAGTTTCAGCTTACGTTCTCACTGTTCTAAAAATTCATCACTTGTTTTACATCAACCAACTTCTCTATCTTCATAGTTGTTGTTTGCAAAAAGAGGCGGTTTTTTTTACCTCACCCATGCAATTCATGCATTTTTAAACACATATTTTAAAAGACATTTTTGAATCAATTTTGTCAAAGTAAGCATTTTATGGAAAGATATTTTTGAAATATCTTTTGAAAAGACGTGTTTAAATTTTATACATTTCAAGTTAAAAAGGTTTATTTTAAAAAAATATTTCTAAAAACTTCTCTTGAAAATACTTTTTTGAATAAAATTGTTAAAGCAACTCCAAGATTGGCTTTAGGACTCCTATTAATGCACTATTCATGTTCCAAGAGAGTATCTATCCTGGCACTTATTTTGGATTCAGTAATAAATAGTGAAAAAGTGGATATAGATATGAATACCATAGAGAGGGGATCCAAAAGTTAATTGAAAGAAAAATAAAAATAAGAAAAAATATATTAAAATATTAAATGAATAATTTTTTGAATACTACTATTAGAGTGACATATAATATCGAAAGTTATTAATGTATGCATAGATACTGTAACAATATTAAAAAAATATATTTAGATCTAAAAATAGATCTTACTCATAAAATTGCTCTTAGATTAAAAATATTTTTTCAAAAGATACTTTTTTAACTATTATAAAAAATAAAATAAATCTACATAGGTCAAAGAAAATTTATAAAAGAAAAATTGCAGTGGGGTAAAAATATTCATAAGCAAAAAGAGGGCTACAAAGTACATAGGGTTGGCCACTCTATAGAATTCCCATCGCATGATTTACTCTTTTCAGTTTTCAAACCCTGCATCGCAATGCAATCTTTTTCTATTACAACTCGAAAATGGGTCTCAGCATACTTGCAGATTTATAGCCAGTACACACACACATATATATATCTACCCATTTCGCTTCAGCGGTGGTTTGGACTTTGGAGCCTACAGAGAGTGACGGAGGAAGCTAGTCCTGGAACAACGAGACGGCACTTGTACTGGAAGAACACCATTATCCATTTTTCTAGGGTATTTGTTCCCACAAGGTTGGTTCAAACACTTTTGTCTATGAAATCTGCAGTAACTTAGCCTCTGTTTGGTTAAAGAGAAATGAGGAAAAAGAGAAAATTCAGTATTCAAGAGATTTGGTAAAGGGGGTTCTTTTACTCTATTATGACCTTTGGAGAGAAAAGAAGAGTAAGAGTAATTGTTATTGTCAGGAGGAGAGAAAAAGAAAGAGAAGATGGTAAATGGGTTTTCTTTTGTGAGAGTTTGTAGAATGAGAAAGGAAATTACTATTTCTGTAGCAAAGGAAAAAGAAAAGTTTTCATAGACAGTTTTATTTTCATACTTATCCCAGTTACATTTCTTATCAATATTTTATTCCAGGTAGCTGAACAGAGGAGGTTTTCAATGATTAAATTGCTATGGAAGCTCTGCCATTGTTCATGTTTGGCTATTATCGTTGGTATCGCTCAATTTATATTTTGGGGAAATTACATAAATCATTGAATGAATTCATCTTTTTCCTTGTGCATGACTCTGATTCGAGTCCAAAAAACAAACATTGAAATGTACGAATTCCAAAAATGTGGCCATTGGATTCCCCTTCATTTGGAGTATATTACAAGGTCTTGCACAGTTACACTGATGTAACATTTGATCTTAGCCAAAACTGTAGGGTAACAAAACCAAAGGAAGAAAAACCTGGAAAAGGCAGAGAGGATTCTCTAACAAAATATCCAGTATATTCAGCTTAAATTCTGTACAGTGCCAGGGTCATTTTATACACGTTTTCTCTAACAAACTAACTGCTATCTAAAAAGAAAGAAATACAATTTATTGAGGAAATATATACAAATAACCGAATGTATAAAATAAAAACAAACTAACAAATTATCCCTTTTCATATCTGGAACCTTCATCCGAGCAACATGTAGAAACTTGGGCCTGTTTCTGGCTGTGTTGTCTTGAACTTGGGCTGGATATGTACTATGTAATAGCCCCCCGCAAGATGGAGAATAGAGATTTACTATTCCCATCTTGGATAAATGAAAATTCAGAAGATAAGCAGGTAATGCCTTTGTAAAGATATCAGCCAACTGAAATTGAGATGGAATGTGAGAGGTGGTGATGCTACCTTCTTGGATCTTGTCATGGATGAGGTGACAATCTAACTCAATATGCTTCATTCTCTCGTGAAATACATGATTTGCAGCGATGTGGAGGGCGGCCTAATTGTCACAAAAGAGCAAAGCAGGCTGTGGATGGGAAACCCGCAGGTCAGCAAGGAGATATCGGAGCTAAGTGATCTCAGAACAAGTAGAGGCCATAGAACGATACTTAGCTTCAACTGAGGATCGAGATACCACCAATTGTTTCTTGGATTTCCAAGACGTAAGAGAATTACCAAGCATAATGCAATAACCTGTTGTGGAGCGACGGGTGTCCGGGCATGAAGCCCAATCAGAATCACAATAGGCTTGGCGTTGCAGCTGAGATGTAGATGATAATATAAGGCCTTGACCAGCAGCATTTTTGAGGTATCTTAACACTTCATGTGTTGTTAAAAGATGAGAGTGGGTGGCGTGATCCATGAACTGAGAGAGAAGCTGGACAACATAGGAAATGTCTGGCCGTGTGATTGTGAGATACAACAAGCGGCCAATGAGTCGTCTATAGGAACTAGGATCAAGCAAGGGTTGTCCAGATGCCTTAGTCAACTTAAAATTCTGCTCAAGGGGCAATTTGAGTGGCTTACAACCAAGGGTGCCTGAGTCTGAAAGGATATCCAGAGTATACTTTCTTTGGGATAAATGTATCCCTTAGGAAGATCTAACAACTTCCAAACCCAAAAAATAACGCAAACAGCCAAGATCTTTTATCTTAAATTGGGTATGCAAGAAATGTTTGAGAAAGTCAATAGATGTGGAGCAATTTCCAGCCACAATAATGTCGTCAACATAAACTAACAGGGCGGTAAAAGAAGAGCCATCAAGCTTAGTGAAAAGGCTATAATTAGCTTTTGATTGGTGGAAACCAAAAGCAATAAGAGAAGTAGAAAACTTATAATACCATTGTCTTGAGGCCTGTTTAAGGTCACAAAGACTTTTGACCAGTTTGCAGACCTGATGAGGTGCTCTTTGGGTGTAGCCAAGAGGTTTCTTCATATAAATTTCTTCATCCAAGTCACCATGAAGAAATGCGTTGTGGATGTCAAATTGATATAGGAACCAGCCCTTAATTGCTGCCACAAAAAGGAGCACACAGACGCTGACTAGTTTGGCTACTTGAAAAAATGTTTCGGTGTAGTCTATGTCTTCTTATTGGGTAAATCCCTTGGCAACAAGCCTCGCCTTCAATCTTTCAATGGACCCATCAGAATTAAACTTGATTTTGTAAACATATTTACAGTCAATAGGTTGTTTACCAGGGGGCAAGTCAGTGATAACCCAAGTTTGGTTTTGTTCTAAGGCATGTAATTCAAGTTCCATGGCTTTACACCAGCCAGGGTGCTTCAAAGCTTGCTTGTATGTAGAAGGTTCAGAAATGGTAGATATGGAAATGGAAAAAGCTTTGAAACAAGGACTAAATTTCTGGTAATTGAGAAATTGAGTAAGAGAGTAAGAAGTGCAGGATTTACCTTGAGAAGCCTTGGACAGCAACCGGTTGGGGTCAGTGAGGGAGGCCTGTTGACAGTGAAAGTCTTTCAAAAATTGCGGTGCCCTCTTGTGCCTAGTAGACCTGCGGGGCTGGGGAGAAGGGTTATGAGGCGAAAGAGGGGTGGGGGAAGGAGCTGGTGAGGCAGTGGAATCAGAGGTGGATGGTTGAGGAGGTGAAGGGGAAGAGCGTATAGGAGATGAGGTTTTATTATGAGAGGAAAAAAATGGGAATTGAAATAAGTCAGGTAAGGGTTTTGCGTAAACCAGATTGTGATTTTCAGTTGAAGATTTTAGGGAATGGAAGGGGAATATGGACTCAAGAAACACAACATCTCTAGAAATAAAAGTGGTTTTGGTTTCAAGGTCAAGAAGTTTGTAACCTTTGATACCAAAAGGATAGCCTAAAAAGATACATATGCGACCCTTAGGATCAAATTTTGTTATACCAGGAGCAATAGTTGAGGCAAAGCACAATGAGCCAAATATTTTCAAATGAGAGTAAGAGGGTGGTGAGTGAAACAAGAGCTCATATGGTGTTTTATTTTGTAAGAGGGGGCTGGGGGTCCTATTAATGAGATAAGTGGCTGTGAGGACACAGTCATTCCAATATTGGAATGGAACACCAACCTGAAACATTAGGGCCCGAGCTACATTTAAGAGATGTTGGTGTTTTCTTTCTACAATACCATTTTGTTGGGGTGTGTCAACACAAGATTTTTGGTGGATAATACCTTTGGAATTGAAAAAATCAGTCATATGGAATTCATTTCCATTATCACTCCTTAAAACTTTAATGGTAAAGTTGAATTGATTGTGAACCAGATTAGTGAAGGATTCAATGCATTTTCTGGTTTCAGACTTATTTTTAAGGAGATAAAGCCAAGTGGTTCGAGTGAAGTCATCAACAATGGTTAAGAAAAATCTGGATCCATCATATGCAGTGGTAGAATAGGGACCCCAGAGGTCACAATGTATCATTTCAAATGGATGAGAAGTTTTATGTTGACTAGTAAGAAAAGGGAGTCGATGTAGTTTAGCTAAGGGACAAATGCAACAAGGACTTGCAATAATAGATTAGATGCTATTTTTTACAATGGGATCCGTAATTAAACTGAGACATGGAAAAGAAAGATGACCTAGGCGACAATGCCAAAGGTCATTAACAGTATTAGTACTCAAAATAGAAGCTGAAAATTGAAACAACCGAGAAGAAAATTGTGAAACTCTGGCAGATAGGCTGGAAGGAGAAACCGCACGTTGTTGGAGATGATATAGGCCATTCCTCACGTTACCCTTCCCAATCGTTGTCCAAGAGGCAAGGTCCTGAATGAAACAAACATCATCAAAGAAAACAAGACAAAATGTGAGGGAAGCAGCAAGTTTCTTAGCTGAAATCAGGTTAAAATTGAAAGATGAAACACAAAGGACCTCAGTCAGGCAAATAGAATTAGTGAGTTGAACAGTACCCATATGTGTTGTTGGACCATCAGTTCCATTGCGTAATTTGACAGAATGTGAAATGGGTGTTGTAATAGAAGTGAACAAGGAGGGGCAGCAGACCATGTGGTCTATTACACCCGTGTCTATTATCCATGGAAAAGATGAAGTAGGTGGTGTAGTGTGTGTGTGAGTGGATAAACAAAGAGAGATACCAGAGAAATTAGAGGTGGATGGAATGGTGGAGTTGGACTGAATCTAGTTAGCCGAAGGCTGAGCAGCAATGGAAGCATCCCTTGGCTGGAGTAGAGCCATTAGTTGTTGATATTGTGCCTTAGTTAAACCAACTGTATCATCATTGTGTGCCTCAAGGTTGGTGGAAGGGAAAATGATGGATTGGGTAGTAAGGACAGCAAAGGGTTGAGGGTTGTGAAAAAATTTATGGTTGGGTGGGTAGCTATGTAATTTGTAGCATTTTGCAAAAGTGTGACCAGTCATGTGGCAGCGACTACAAACATGGGCTGCAGCATTCCCAATTTTGAAACAAGATTCAAGGGTACGGCCAGTGATTTTGTAGTGGGTGCAATATGACCGGTCTTTCTTTGGGTTTGGTTTGGAGGAGTTGGACATTTTAGAGGTTAGAAATGGACGGTTAATGGAAAGAGCCATGGTGTTCGGGGATGGGCTATGTTGGATGAGGGAATGCTGGCATTCTTGCTGCTGAATAAGCGAGAAAACCCTGGTAACAGAAGGCAATGGGTCTAACAACATGATTTGGTCACGAATATTGGAATAAATATTGTGTAAACCTATTAAAAACTAGAAAACACAATCTCGTTGGTACCGATCAACAAGGGTCTTCATAGTACCACAGTTCCAAACTGGAATAGGATCATAGATGGAAAGCTCATCCCATAGGGTTTTGAACTTTCCATAGTAGACACTCATTGAATCATTGTCCTGGAGAATGCCGGCAAGGGATTTCTTGAGCTGGAAGATGAGAGGCCCATTCTGTTGGGAAAATTGATCCTGCAAATCAGTCCAAATCTCGTGTGCATCATCCACAAATGCGACACTCAATTTTATAGAAGAACTGATGGAGTTCTGGATCCACGACACCACTATGTTGTTACAGCGGTCCCAGAGGTCGAGAAGAGGGTCATCGGGGTTTTGGGGTCTAGGGATGTCATTGGTGATGAACCCTAGCTTATTTTTGGCACGTAGGGCACGACGCATAGCCCTTGACCAGGTAGGGTCATTATCGGCAGTGAGGAGGTCGGTGACAAGTATCACGGCCGGATTGTCGCCGTGATCAAGTCGAAATGGGTTATTAGGGTCATTGAGGTTCAAGTATTGTTTGGGACGGGGAGAGTTTGGGGGATGGTGTGGGTGAACAGATCGAGGAGGCAACAGAGTGGGTTGGGGAAGAATCGGAAGAGCTATCGACTTGATCATCCATGGAGAATCCTTCTCTGGCTCTGATACCATGTAAGGTAACAAAACCAAAGGAAGAAAAACCTGAAAAAGGCAAAGAGGATTCTCTAACAAAATATCCAGTATATTCAGCTTAAATTCTGTACAGTGCTAGGGTCATTGTATACACGTTTTCTCTAACAAACTAACTATTATCTAAAAAGAAAGAAATAAAATTTATTGAGGAAATATATACAAATAACAGAATGTATAAAATAAAAACAAACTAACAAACTATCCCTTTTCATATCTGGAACCTTCATCCGAGCAGCATGTAGAAACTTGGGCCTGTTTCTGGGCTGTGTTGTCTTGAACTTAGGCTGGATATGTACTATGTAATAAAAACACCAAGAAAGGTATGGATTCATACGACAAATAATGGACAACAATGGCAGTAAGCTGAAATTTTAGCATTCACCATCAACACATGGACATGGTCATCTTACTTTTATCTTACAAGGGCAATAACAATTTACACTGTGTTTGTTTTTGTCATGGCAAGCTCTTTAAAGATGGCAAGCATGAGAAGCATAAACAGCTGTTCGGTTTTATTATGTTGCTTTGGTTTCTTCAAGTTCTTTGGCATTAAAGCTTCTCATGCAAGAAATACACTAAAACCTGGCCTGGCAATGAGAGCGGGGGAACACTTGGAGTCTTTGAACAAGAAATTCCGGTTGTAATTCTTCAAAGATGGTGTTAGAAACTATGGTAGCTACTTGGTGATTCAGTACATCGGGCCTAATGCAGAAACTACAGTTTGGGTAGCCAACAGATATAAACCCCTATATCACCATTCATCATTTCTACACTTCACTTTAGATGGGTACTTGGTGATCACTGATGATGAACATTTCAGGAACTTTTTATGGTTAAACTCTGAGTAGCCTAGGATGACTAATGACCCCAGTGCAACGCTTGATGATTTTGGAAACTTTGTTTTGAGGGAAGGAGATAAAATTTTATGGCAAAGTTCTAATGATCCTACTGATACATTGCTACCGAGCATGAAATTGGGATTGTTTAACTTAAAGTCAGGGAAGCCACAGAAACAGTTCCTCAATTCATGGATAAGCCTAGAGTTTCCAGATGCGGGTATCTTCACTTTAGGTGTTGATCTAAACAACACGAAGCAGCTTGTAATTTGGAAAAGAGAGGAGATTTACTGGCACAGTGAGACTTGGAATAGCCAAAGTTTCAGCTCCTTCCTTAGAATTTAAAAAGATGTGGGATATAATTTAAGCTACTTCTCAAATGAAAATGAGTCCTACTACATTTTTCCAATGGACAAAAATAGTTATTTGCCTCTGATGCAGATAGATTGGCGTGGACAAATTGTATTATTAAGTGAGGATAGTTTGACAATAAATTTAGCACCATCAAAATGTAAGGGTGGAGATGTATTCATTATCACACGAGGATTTATGAACGAATGGTTTGGCATTGATAATTACAGTATGTTGCCGAGTGACAGCGCAGAGATATGTCAATCAAATTGCTCTTTCAATGCATTCAATTATGTGGGTGTTTTTCATGCACATGCATTGTATGTTTGCTCAAGCCTCTCAAGACTATGAGATTGATGGATCAGGAGGGATGCTTTTCATTTTCCAAAGCAATGATGTAGGTAAGCATTGCAGTGATATGTTATCATTATTGTTATTCTAGTGGCTGTTATAGTTATTATCTTTCAACTTGGCAGTTTAATTTGTGTTTTCTCAACTCTTTATGGCAAAAATGTGCTACTATTAATTTGTGAGCCAAAACCTTTTCTTTAATATTCGATTAAAATCTCATTTCTAATCAAAGTTTGTCTTTGAATCACATTTCTAATCAAAGTTTATCTTTGAATTTAAGGTAGCAAATCTCTTGGAAGTTAAATAAATTATTGTCAGAATAGTTTGTAAACTAAATAAATTTCAAGAAAACAGAAGGAAAACAAGATGTAATCAGGCTCACCCGTGTTTTTCAAAAGGGTAGATTGGGCATTCTGATCTCATTGTTTATAATTGTATCCTTTCTGAAATGTGACTTAAAAATCAAGTTTTGTAGATCATCTCTTAATTGTCTGTTCATTCTTATATCAAGTCGGTCGAAAATATGCATATAAGAAATCCAAGTCATATTTTTGGTTATACAAGATCGATTAGGACACTTCCTGATACAAAATATGCTATATGATATCGGTACTCTTTTCTGTAGAGACAGATCACTCAAGAAGGCAGGCCAAGCTGTCATGGTTTAGAATTGGTGGATCGATGTTAGCCATGGCAGTTTTGATTACAATCTCATTATTATGCTGCTTAAAATGGGACTTTCGTTGCTTTAGAGGTAATTATCTTAATTTCTCATGTGTAAGCATCACCATAGAATTTGCAAGGTTCATTTTTAAAGACTAACTTTTATTTGTACCAATCAGGAAGATCAAAAGGAAGTATATCAATTATAACATAAGCCAGGATGCATGTGTACTAGACTGGATTAAAGAAAAGGGGCCTGAGTTGCCTTTGTTAAGCTTTTCTAGCATAGAAATCGCTATTGATAATTTCTCTTATGCAAATAAGCTTGGCCATGGTGGTTTTGGGCATGTTTATACGGTAATTGAAAAATCTTTTATGTACTTCAAAACTTTGGTTTGCTTCAAGGTTATATCAGTTGTTTCAATTAGGGATTATTTATCGTAGAAGAAAATCTTTTGAAATATATAATAGTGAAAAATTACAAGATTATTTTTGTAGGGTAAGTTGGTAGAAGGGCAAGAAATTGCAGTGAAAAGACTCTCTAGAAGCTCAACACAGGGGGTAGAGGAGTTCAAAAATGAGGTTACCTTGATCTCAAAGCTGCAACACTGTAATCTTGTAAGACTTTTCGAATATTGCAGCAGAGGAGATGAGAAGCTATTAATTTATGAGCACTTGCCAAACAAAAGTTTGGATTTGTTTCTTTTTGGTTTGTTATTCTACTATGCCCAACTCTATTATATTAATGATCTCTTTGTTTATCTCCAATGTCACAATGCACATTCACGTATTCGATGAAAATTTTATGACAGATGCAACAAAACGAGCATTATTGAACTGGAAAACACGCATCTGCATCATTGAAGGGATTGCTCAAGGGCTTTTGTATCTCCACAAGTATTCTAGGTTAAAAATCATTCATAGAGATTTGAAAATTAGCAACATTCTATTGGATAACAATATGAATCTCAAAATATCTGATTTTGGCTCAGCCAGAATTTTTGGAGAGAACAAATCTAGAGCAAACAAAAATAAAATTGTTGGGACATAGTAAGTGAAAATATTTTTCTGAACATGCACAAATCAATTTGCTGACATAGATTTCCATTGTATTGGATTTGTATATTATATAGTTAGGTGAATGATGTAAACAGTGGGTACATGCCTCCTGAGTATGTCATGGGCTGTCTTTTTTCAGTAAAATCTGATATATTTAGCTTTGGAGTCATGATGCTAGAGATCATTAGTGGGAAGAAGAACAATGGTTTCTATCAGTTTGATTGTTCTTTGAACTTAATAGGACATGTAAGTAAATTTAGTTAGGTTTAATTTTGTTTATATTTAGTTTCCAAAGCTGTTTGTTTTAGAGGAAATACCTTGGATAACATTGTCCTTGAATGTGACTTTTTAGGCATGGGATTTGTGGAAAGAAGGAAGAGGCTCGGAGCTAATGGACCCATCATTAGTTGAAATATGTTCCACAAGCGAAGTTATGCGATATGTTCAGATCGGACTCTTGTGCGTTCAAGAAAGTGCAGGAGATAGACCAACCATGTTAGATGTCGTGTCTATGCTTACCATTGAATTGATGGCTTTGATTGCCCCTAAGCAACCTGCTTTCTCCACCACTATAAGTGGAAATGATGCTGATTTAATTGAGAATCCAGCTTGCTCTATAAATGCTGTAACAATTTCAGAAATAGAGGCTCGATAACAGCTTTGTTCATATGAATACTATTTCTTGTTAGTGAAATTCTTCATTTTTGTATACATTAGAGGATCATGTTTTGGATTCAGTCTTATGTTGCATTTGGATTCATGAATATGGGAGAAGTGGATTTTGATTTGAGTGACAAATTCCAAATCCAAGTTTTGGATGGAAATTGAGGAACCTGGATATAGATTTCCATGAAAAGAGAGGATGAAGTTGAGACAATAAAAATATGTATATTTGAAATTAGTTATGTAGTAAAGGTGTAAATGAAAACATCATCTTCCTAGAACACCCTAGTTTTATATAATGGGTCTTTTGCTTTCTGTCTTCTTCTCCACTCTCTCCTCCAGGCAACCATTGTCCTGTAATAAAAAGATTTAAAATCCAGTCACATAAGAAGGTTAAAAGAAACTCAACAATGTGAATTCTGCAAATATGAGAATTATTTTAGTGAGAAATATTTCTTGGAACTATAATGCACAAAACACTTAAAACTTCAAGCACTTCAAAAACTCCGTTTTTTTGTGAATGTCCAAATTAGTTGGAGAAAGGCATTGTTTCCATGCAATATTTTGTGTCCCTTAGTTGAACCACACTTGCATATGTTGAAACCAACTATTTACAAAGTCTTCTCCCCCTCTCTCGCTCCCCCCCGCCCCCTCCCCCCAAAAAACAAAAAACTATTTACAGAGTCATTCCGTTATCTACTTAAGTCACACATAAAGTTGTTTGGGCTGTACTTTGATCCATGTCTCACGTAGCTCAGCAGTCATGGAATAAGTGCGTATATAAAGTTCCAAGTCTCCATCAAATCTCCAAAGGTTAGGTTCTCTTCATTTTCCTTTGTTTTTTGAGAAACTTTTTTCCCAAGAAAAAATAATTCATGTAAATTTTTTTACAAATTGAAAAAAAAAGAAAATTTCTCCCTAAAAAAATTCTAAGTCCTAATATTTTTTTCTGGCTCCGCCCTTGATTCATAGGGACCTAAAAACTAGCAGATAGCAGCAATATTTTGTTGGATATATATTAATATTATAACATGGAACCCAAAGTATCAGATTTTAAGGTAGAAAAAATTTTCCAAGAGAATGCGTCTCAAGCAAACACAATATTATTGGGACACGGTAAGTGAACCAACTTATTGATTCAAGAATATGTGAAATGAATTTTAATATATACACACACATTGTGAAGGGTCGAAACAGTGGTTATATGTCTCACTTTTTAGCTTTAGAGTTGTGATACTGGAGAGCTTAAGTGGCAAGAATAATACAAGTATATATCAGCCTGATCACGCATTGAGTGAATCATGTTTAAAGATGGGTTCACATTGCTCTCTTGTCTCTGCAAGAAACCACAATGAATAGACATCTCAGCAGTGTTCCAAGAAATGGGTGGAACTCTATTTTTAAAATGGTCAGAGTTTAAAAACGAGTAAAGGTCTCAAAAATAAAAAAATAAAAACAAGCAAGGGCCAAACTCTGAGGGAGATCTCCTTTGATGGTCTTGCGAATCCTTGCACCATGCGTTCTGGATACGGTTAACCCAGTACTTAAGGCTCACCCTCTAAACGATTGGAAGACCGGCCGCAATACCTGAACTGGAGACTTGGACATCAATACTTAATGCTTTTTCAATTAGGTCTCACAAGTGATAGACTCTACTCGTGAAAAAAGAAAGAAATGAAAGAGTCTCCAAACCCATGTTTCACGACAAAGAATAATTTCTCCTGGACGGGCTATATAAAATAAAAAAGTGCACGACTTAGAGAGAGAAAAATGTACCGTCCAAAATGGTGCAATGCATTACAATTGATGAAAACAATAAAAAAAAAAAGAAGAAAAAGTTAAGGGGTCAAATAAACCCACAATGCACGCAGTCATCTTAGTGGAAGCAGCATCATCATCATCATCATAAGAGGAAAAAGAAATGTCGTCTTTTCTTCCCAGGGCAGCGAATGACCAACAGCAACTTATGTCGTGAATCATGTTTAGAGATGGGTTCACATTGCTCTCTTGTCTCTGCGAAAAAACAACATTTCGGCAGTGCTTCAAGAAATGAGAAGAACTCCATTTTTAAAATGGCCAGAGTTTAATTTTATTACAAGTAAAGGTCTCACAAATGGAAAAAAAAGGGCCAAAATCCAAGGGAATCTCCCTTAAGGCTTGACCCAAGGGTGATTCTATTTGATGGTCCTGCCGATCCTCGTCTCCTCACAAACACGCACGATTTAATCTCAGGCTATTAGATAGAGAGTTGAACTCATACCATACGTTAGGTACAATTGACCTAGTACTTGAGACAATGTTAAATTTATTTATCTAATTTTAAATGGACAAGAGAATTTTATAAAACAATAAAGTTGAAATTTTTAGCTCCCCTGTGAGATTTTTTTTTTAAAAAAAAAAAAATTTCCAAAAATTTGCAATTTTTTCATTATTGTATGAAAACATGAAATTTTTAAGAGTATTTTTTTGAAGAAATGTCTTTTAACCTAAATTTTTATCCAAATATGACTTTAGAAGCATCTTTTAAAAAATCATCTTTAAAAAGTACATAAATCCGGACGATAACGAAAAAATTACATGAGTGGGATAAAAGCAAACTAGAGTTAATGGTGGACCCATAACTTACAGTTATGGGTTCAAAGTATAAGCTTTAAAATTGAAAGAATTTTTATGGAAAAAAATTAGGAAGACTAATTATTAATTTAAAAAAAATTAATAAAAACAATAGTAAAATAATATATTTCCAATGGTGGGCATTCATCCCTAAAGATTCTGCGGCTTCTGTGATATTCTAATTCTATGAATTGAAGAAGAAGGAATTTTTTACTTTAACCATGCAATTTAATTTTAGATGTGAGATATTTGTAAAAATAGATACAGTAAGTATCATTTTAAGAATTTCAAAAAAAGTATTTATAATTGACAGAAGTATTAAGATTTACCTATACCTTATTTAATAATGATGTACTTGCCTAACTAGATAAAGTGATTGAATGAAATGCTTTGAAGCCAATAAATGAGACAGAAGTTCCTTTTATCCAAATATTAGTTATTAAATAAAACTACAGAGTTGTCAACCTATATCTGTTTTTTTTTTTTTTGGTCACTGGACCATATATTTATGGGAATTAAATTTTGCTTTCAAACCATGATTGAAAAATGGGAATGTCTTGTATTTGGAGTTAATTATATAAACGGGTCAATTCTGAAAGTTTGAGAGAGAACTTATTTTTGGTAAAAATAAAAAATAAAAAATTATAACCTAATATTAGTCTCTTACTCATGATGTTAGGAGAGGTCGACCATAGACAAATCTAAAACTTGAAATAATTTTTTTATTAAGTGCTAATCTTCAACTTGAACAAGCGTTCTTGCATTTGACAACTTGCACATTTTATTATTACACCAAGTAATGACCCAATGACTTATACTCATAGTTATTAGAATCCGATCGAACCTATCGGTTCAACCGGTTGAACAAAAGAATCAGACATTAAATCAATTTGGTTCGATTAAAATATCGGTTTTGCAAAAGAGTCTGAAAAACCGGTTGAACCAGCTAGTTTTTAGAAAAATCGAGTGAATTGGCCAATTTTTTAGAAAAATCAGTTGAATCACCTTTTGCCTTTTTATCACAACTTTTTTTTTCTACAAAACTTCTTATGTTTGATGATTAAATGATGAAATTTAGTATAAAATAAGATATTTTTGTATGTATTTTTGTTATATATACACATATATTAAACTTATACATTAAGATAATTTTAATGATTATGCTTATATTTTATTATTTATCACTAGATAATAAAATATATCTATTTTTTTCTTTTCTTCTTAATTTTTAATATATTTATTGATATTTTTAATATATTAATTATAAAACTGGTTGAATCGGCCCCTTCTCTGATTCATCGTCAGATCCGATTTAGATAACTATTCTCATACTTCTTGTAAAAAAGTATCATAACATACTAATTTATTATTTCCCCCATCTACCACGCAGCCCATGATCTTACAAAATAATGTGCCTCCAAATCATCCAAGGAAAAATTAACTATTTTGGAAAACTCACTATTTTTAACTTTTAAAACACCTTATAAAGATATTTAATTTCTATTTTCTAATAACCAGGAATGATTGGAAATAACAAAATTGGGTTGAACCGGGGACACAACTATTAATGAATGAATATTAAGCACTGGCAGCCATGCAAAAATGCTAGAAACATCCCAGATTAAAACCGGATCAGACTAGACCCACAAAAAAAAATAGACCAAAGAGTCGAGCCGTGCCAAGCTGCAGGCTTCAGACCATTTTTACACTCCAATGTTAGAGGTTCAAATCCAAAGAGCAGCAACGTTTTGTCTCCGTCAACCTATCATGACTTAGTTCAATATGGCAGATTTTTCCAAATAATGATGAAAATGGAAAATGGAAAATGGAAATGTATGCGCATGCTTGTGTCCCGTAGACTTGATTTATTTGTTTCAGTCTCAACAAGCATGCTACATCAAATTTAATACTTTTGAATTTTATAGGAAGTAGTTAACTAGGGTTTGAATATGGACTTAAAAAGTTATCAAATTTTAGATTAATCAGTGAACTCTAAATCATTCATTTTTTCTCAAAAATATTAATTTGAGCTTCAAATATTACAATTAATTCTCTTATAATTAATATTTAATAAGTTAATAATCTCTAATAATTAATAAAATTTTAAAGAATCAATTTAATTTTATGGTGAATAATTAATAATTCTATTACTTAATAATTAATATTTTATTTATAATATTAATTGTTAGAGAGATAAAATATGTATACATGTATTTACTATTTATATATCTCATTTATGATATTTCTTAGTAATTATATTTATAAATTTTACTTAAATTGAAGTTAAAAGTATTATAAGTGAGAAAAATTATGACATGAGTAAGTTTAGACACATAACTTCTTTAGTTCAAAAATATATTAGGAATTTTTATATGCCATAAGTTATTTTTTTATAAAATATCAAAATGTCGTTAAAAAATTAAATATAAAGTCTATTTTTGTGTCAAAATTCATATACATATATAAAATAATTTTTTATTAATAACAATATAAAAATAATTTAAAATTAATAAATTTTATATTTCTCAAAGTCTATTAATTATAATAGAATTGACTATAAATAAAAAACTTAATCAAATGTTATGCACAGACTTGACTTTAGGACTTATCGTAAACTTGTTTTGTAAGCAAACAACAGTACTGATAATGTTCTAAGAGAGACAACACATACATACATACATACATACATACATACATACATACATACATATATATATATATATATATATCAAACTAATCTCACATATGAGGGGAGGGAGGGACCAAAAGCAACACATTTAGGTTGAAATACGCCTTTTGTTGGAATAATAGTGATAGAAGTTGTGACGAACCCAGTTCAACGCATGACAGCGCGTTTATAGAATCATAGTTATCGACATCTTATTTCACTGAAATAAGATATACTAGAGAAACAAAGGATGGCCAGCAGTATGTTAAACCGTTGTTTGGTTATCTTTTCTAATTCCTTGGTTTTGTTTGTTTGCTTCTTTTGTGTAGGTGTTTCTCGCGCAACAGATACACTAAGAGTAGGAGACCAAATGAGAGACTATGAAAACTTGGAATCCTCAAACAAGCGCTTTCAATTACGTTTCTTTAACCCTGGGGAATTCAACGAGCGCTACTTGGGGATTCATCATTCGAATAATGTGGTTTGGGTGGCAAACCGTGACAAACCAATAAGGGACACCTCCGGAGTTTTAAAGATCAACCAAGATGGGAACCTGCTGCTTTCCGATCAGAGTGGGACCTCAATCATCCTAAACATTGAACAACTTGCTATGAGTAACAACACAAGTGCAACTCTTCTCGATTCCGGGAATCTAGTTTTGAAGAGCGGAGGCCGTATTGTGTGGCAAAGTTTTGATTACCCTTCTGATACATGGCTACCAGGCATGAAACTGGGGTTGTTTGACCTGAATACGAAACGGCCACAACGCCGGTTTCTCACTTCATGGGTAAGCCGAATGGTTCCATCTCCGGGCGCTTTCACTCTAGGTGTTAATCCAAACAACACGAAAGAGCTGCTAGTTTGGCAAAGAGGGGTTCTTTACTGGCGCAGTGGGAATTGGAAAGGGAGTGGCAGCAGCGAGTTTCCTAATCTAGAAGTAAATCTTGATATGGTCGACCGCCTCAATTGCAGCCACTTCTTGAATGAGAACGAGAGCTATTTCACTTGTTCTATGAATGAAAGTGATATTTATCGTATCTCCGGGCTTAATATGGACTCGTTTGGTAAAATTTACGCATTTTCGTGGACACAGCACTCTTCGGCATCTAGTCCACTAGTATCCTGTGATACTGAAGGATACAGGTCTGAAGGGTGTGCAACACCTGAGCCATCCAACTGCAAGGCCGGAGACATGTTCAAACTGACAGCTGTAGATCCGCTTTTAGATGTCTATTGGCGAAATGACAGCCTGGGCATCAGTGACTGCAAGGAAATATGTAGGAGAAATTGTTCCTGCAATGCCTATACTTCTGCGTTCTCCGATGGAATGGGTTGCAAATTTTATACAGACACAGTTTATTATTACCAGGAGGGTGCAGAAACATTTTACATTCGGAACAACACCATTGTAGTCAATGGTAAGTTTTTCATTGATTCATAATACTGATTCCACACAGCTATTTTATCTCCTAATTCGTTTATTTATCTAATTTTAAGTGGACAAGATAGAATTTTATAAAACAAGAACGATAAATTTTCTAAACTCATGCATTTTTTTTTGAAAAAGTATTTTTAAACTTGAAATGTGAAAACTTAAAAGTAATGAATTCTTAAACACTTATCCAACAAAAGACATGTATTCAAAAGATGTTTCAGTTCAAAAACGCCTTTTAAAATTTCACGAGTTCAGAAAATAACGAAAAAAATAAAATTTGGAAAAAAAAATTTAAAAAAAAATGCATGGGTGAGATAAAAGATTCCGCCTTAGAATTAGAATATCAAAGAAGTTAAGCTGCAGAATCTTTCAGGGATGTCCATCGATGAAAATATATTTTTTCATAAGTTTTAGAACTCCTTCCTCTTCAATCCATAGTCTTCCTAATTTTATTTTCATAAAAATCTTTTCAATTTTAAAGCTTATACTTTGAACTCTTAACTGTTAAGTTATAGGTCCACCATTAGACATAGTTTGCCATTATTTGGGAAAGAGCACTAAGGATCAAATTTTAATCATCTATGTCAATTGCTTTTCGACTGAAAAAGTTTCCTTGATTTGATCTTCTGACTCATTCTCTTTCTATGATGATCCTCTTTCGCATGCAATAGATTTTCTAACATTTATGGCCAGTAGAAATATTTATGAAAAACTCATGCAGAAAATCTTGTTACTAAGTTTATCATAAGGTAAATTATACTGACATTTTTTTAAATTTTTGATAATTATAAAAATTTTTTCTAAAATTTTTGAAATGACATTGACCTCTCTATTTTTATTGACAAATTACAAATACTTCTCATCTAATCTTAATTTTTTAAAATGATGAAAGTGCCCTTTTCATTTTTATTTTATTTTATTTTTGTGTTTTTTCAAGTTTGACTTTTTCCTAACTTTTTTTTTAAAGAGTTTTTTCATTTTATATAAAAACTAAATTTATGATAAATACTTTATATTTTTTAGCCAAAGAAGGATTTAATTAATATTTATTTGAAAATGAAAAAAAATAGAAAAAATAGGTCAATTTTTTTATAAAAAAAAATGAAAGGGGTACTTTTGAGGTATTTGAAGTTTGTTAGTAAAAATAAGGGAGGTGAGTATCATTTCAAAAATTTCATAAAAGATCTTTGTAAATCTTAGGAGAGATTAATTCACCCTTTATCATATTTGGGGCAATAATGATGTACTTGCATAACTAGATAAAGTGATTGAATGAAATGCTTTGAAGCCAATAAATGGGACTCTCTGTTGGAATTTTAGTAATGTGCATGAAAAAAGTTCCTTCTATCCTAATATTAGTTATTAAATAGAACTAGAGAGTTCTCAACCCCATATCTATTTTTTTAGTCACTGGACCAGTTTTCAAACCATGAATGAGAAATGGGAATGTCTTGAATTTGGAGTCAATTATATAAAGTTAGAGAAAAAACTCATTCTTCTTACGAAATAGGGATATAAATATATATATATATATATATATATAATTTGAAATTTTGAGAGTGACCATCTTGTAATCTACTTTTTCCATGGTGGTTATGTAATTATTTGTGTGTTTTAACATATGTATGTATCTTTTTTTTTCTTTCCATTCTAACAATAATCTTAGTTTATCATAACATACTTTTAATGTATTATTTATCCAGACACATCAAACAATATGCCTCAAACCCCAAATAAGCCAAATAATGTGCCTCTAACCCTAGACAAGCCAAATAATGTGGCTCCAAATCATCCAAGGAAGAGGCAACTGTGGTTGATCATAGGTGCTCCACTCGCTTCGTCAATTGTTTTCATTGCAGTCTCTATATTCTCCTATTTACGATGGAAAAATAACTATTTTGGAGGTATATTATCTTAGCCCTATGTGAAAACTCACTATTTTTCACTTTTAAAAAAGCTTGTAAAGATAATTTCTATTTTTTAATAACCAGGAATGATTGGAAATAGCAACAATGGGTTGAACCGGGGAACACAACTATTAATGAATGAATTAAGCACTAGTGTAGCTGCTATCGACGAATTCAGTGATGCAAAAATGCCAGAATTAAGTGGAAAAAAAGATCACAAGTTACCCTTTTTCAATTTTTCTAGCATACAAATTGCTACAGATCATTTCTCTTATGCAAATAAGATTGGTCAGGGTGGTTTTGGACCTGTTTATAAGGTAACAAAATCTTACTACTGTGTAATTTATCTTTGCTTTTATTGATAACCAAATAAGTTTATCTTATTTAGCTACCTACAGCTTGTTCACAATTAATGAAGAAAACCCAAAGCTGGAGAATCAGAGAGTATGTAACATTCTAAAACTTTAAAAAGATCATAATATTACAATGATTTAATCTTTCAGGGTAAGTTGGTTAATGGACAGGAAATTGCAGTGAAAAGGCTTTCTAGAAGCTCCGACCAAGGATTAGAGGAGTTCAAGAATGAGGTCATATTGATATCAATGCTACAACACCGAAATCTTGTTAGACTTTTGGGTTGTTGCATTCATGAAGATGAGAGGATATTGATATATGAGTACCTGCCAAACAATAGCTTGGATTCATTTCTTTTTGGTTTGTTATCGAGCAATATTCAACAATATCTTTTTCCTTGTTTCTTTGTTCATTAGTAATTTCATGAACTATATTCATGTGTGTTCAAATTTTGTGACAGATGCAACAAAACGAGCTTTACTAGACTGGAAATTACGTGTTTTCATTATTGAAGGGATTGCACAAGGCCTTCTATACCTTCACAAGTACTCAAGGCTAAGAATCATTCATAGAGATTTGAAAACTAGCAACATTTTATTGGATGGTAACATGAACCCCAAAATATCTGATTTTGGCACAGCTAGAATTTTTGGAGAGAATGAATCTAGAGCAAACACAAGTAGAATTGTTGGGACACGGTAAGTGAAAAAACCTTTCTTTGAACATGCACCAATGCAATCACTTTTATACATTTTGCATAATAATATAATTTTGTGAAAATGAAAACAGCGGTTACATGTCCCCTGAGTATGTCATAGATGGCCTCTACTCAGTGAAATCCGATGTTTTTAGCTTTGGAGTCATGTTGTTAGAGATCATAAGTGGAAAGAAGAACACTGGTTTTTATCACTCCAATCATTCTTTGAACTTATTGGGATTTGTAAGTAATTACAATTAATATATTCAACTTTGTTTATATTTTGTCTTCAAATATGTTTATTTTAGAGGAATAGGCTTGTATAATAATTTTGATAAATTGAACCATTTCAGGCATGGGATCTGTGGATAGAAGGAAAGGGTTCAGAGTTAGTGGATGTAACATTAATTGAAACATGTTTGACAAGTGATGCTATGAGATATGTTCAGGTAGGTTTCTTATGTGTACAAGAAAGTCCAACAGATAGACCAACCATGTCAGATGTGGTGTCTATGCTTAGCAATGAAATGGTGGCTCTTCCCCCTCCAAAGCAACCTGCTTTCTCTACAATTGTGAGAGTGAATGACACTGATTCACCTGAAAATCCAAAACCTTGCTCTATAAATGAGGTAACAATTTCAGATATAGAGGGTCGGTAACATATTTGCTCCAATCAATATTGGCTATCTACACAATTAATTATTTTCTATACATTGTTGAACCATGTTTTTGATTGAATCTTGTTACAGTCTGTATAAATGTTGAGGATGGAATACTGAATATGTTGTGATTACAAGATTCATTAGGGTAGAAATGAAAATCTTATTCTATGTTTGGTGGTTAAGTGAATTGTAAAACTATATATATAGTCTTGCACAACACCATGTTTTAGGGGCATTCTCCATAACTATTAATATGCTTTGGTGCAGAGGTGAAAACTTGGTAGATTTATTAATAATCTGCCATTTAGTACTTGTGTCAACAACGCCTCCTCTATAAGGGTTATCATCTACAACCTCTCTCTCTCTCTCTCTCTCTCTCTCTCTATATATATATATATATATATATATAATATTCTATGCATTCATGCATTTAACCTTCTCAATGGAGAGTCACATTATACTTGAGGGGCTTGTTAAGAAAAATAAAAACTAAATTACACCATGTGTAAAAAATTAAGCTTTTAGAATGGTTGATTGTTATCGTGGTTTTAAAATTGGCTGATTTTGCCCTTATTTTGGGGTAAGAAAGAATTATTTTTGAATCAAGCAAACCAATAGGCATGCAAGGGGCATACCGTAAGAAGATTACATAGACAACAGCAGGCAGGCAGAACTACTAAATCACAAGCACATAACAGAGAAAACAAAAGCTAATGTTAACCAATCTTGCTCTCAGCAAAGCAACAGCACAACCAATTCCAACTGAATCCAACTAGTTGCAACAACCTGTAACAAACTGTTACAAATTAGAATCTGTTACTGATATATATATATATATATATGTATATATATAGTGTGATAGTGTGATAAAACTATGTAACAGAAAACAAAGAAAGAAGTAACGAATGAAGTGAAGATTTTTCCCTCTCTAAAATCTCTTAACTACTCCTCCTCTCTAACTCTCTCCATCTCTCTGTGTCAATGGTGAACAAGTTTACCATTAATTATATCTGATTCTACGTGTTTCTTCATAGCATTAGAGCCACTGCTTAAGACCTACGTCTTAAGAAAAGATCCATAAAACTTGCTCCTTATGGCAACTACTACTCCAAATTCAAACACAAATTTAGCAACCTCAACCTCTGCAACTCCCAATCATTCTCAATCACTAATCTTCCTCGTCTCCGATATCTGTAATCTAATTACTACACGACTGGATTCAAGCAATTATATTGCTTGAAAATTTCAAATCTCATCTATCCTCAAAGCACATTCTCTCATCGGCTACATTGATGGCACACATCAATGTCCAAACAAATTCATTCAAGATGTAAGAGGTGCTGGAACTGCTCAGATCAATCCAGACTATCAGATCTGGAATACTCAAGATCAAGCTCTCATGACACTACTCAATGCCACCCTATCTCAAACTGCACTATCTCATGTCATAGGATATTCAACATCCAGAGAAGCTTGGCTAGCCTTGGAGAGGAGATTCTCTGCATCAACCAGGTCTAATATCCTCCAACTCAAAGCTGCCTTGCATAACATCTCCAAAGGTAAGGATTCTATAGACTTGTACATTCAGAAAATCAAACAAGCTAGAGATAGCCTAGCTTTTGTATCTGTCTTGATAGAGGATGAGAACATCTTGATCTATGTCTTGAATGGATTGCCTCAAGAGTACAATGCCTTCAAGACCTCAATAAGAACAAGATCTAAAAATATTACAGTTGTAGAAGTTTATACAATGTTGAAAATCGAGAAGCAGACAATTGAATTTGTCTATAAACAGAACAACACCTCTCCATTCCTTGGAGCCATGATGGCCACCAACTATAGATCAAACTCCTCATCCAACAAAGGTTATTCTCCATTCAATTCCTCTGGCAAAGGCAGAGGGAGAGGTAGGTTCAACAACAAATGAGGAAGAATGACCTCCTTTGGTAGATTCCATTCACCAATTTTTGGCCAATCCAATCCTTCATTCCACACAAAACAGCCACAACAATCCAATCAAAGATACAACAACTCACATCCTATTGTTTGCCAAATCTGCAACAAAAATGGCCAAAGTGCACTGGACTGCTACCATAGAATGGATTTTTCATACCAAGGGAAACCTCCATCTCCCCAACTAACTGCCATATCTGCAGCCTACAACACTAGATCTGATAGTTCCCTCACCAATCCAAACTACTGGTACATAGATACAGGAGCTACCAACCACATTACTGCTGATCTAGCCAATCTCAACTTTCTAGTTGAGTACCAAGGTGATGACAATATCACAGTAACCAATGGTCAAGCCCTTGACATATCACACTCTGGTCAGTCCTCTATTTAAGCCAATGATCACACTTTCAGATTAAACAATGTTCTCTATGTACCTTCTATGGCCACTAATCTACTGTTAGTTTATCAGTTCTGCAAGGACAATTACTGTAGATTTATATTTGACTCCGATATGTTTCAAATACAGGACAAAGCCACCAAGCAACTCCTCTTCTAGAGACCTTTTAATCATGGCTTATATCCATTGCCAGCCAGCTCCATCACTAAACATCCAGCACACTCACCACAACCACAACTTCATTTTCAGCACTACAATAAACACTAGGCTAATCACAGTCCTCTACAAAGGAATAAGTCTTCAGACAACCCTCATACTGCATACTTAGGTAAACAGGTCTCCACTATGCTATAGCATGACAGATTGGGTCACCCCTCTACAGCTACTCTACAGTCAATTCTCTCATTTGCTCCAAGAGACTCTGTTCCACTGTGCCAACACTACCTCATTGGCAAGATGACCAAACTGGCTTTTCCTCTCTCCACTATAGCCTCTACTGCTCCACTACAATTAGTTCACAGTAACTTGTGGGGGCCAGCCCCATACACTTCCTTTGACAGCTTTACATACTATGTCTCATTTGTTGATGATTTCAGTAGGTTTACATGGTTTTATCCATTAAAACATAAATTTGATTTGTTCATTACCTTTTGGAAGTTCAAGGCCTATGTAGAAAACTTATTTTCTAGTTGTATAAAGACATTCAGATCTGATAGGGGAGGGGAATACAATAAAATAAAACTCACACAGCTGCTCACTCAGTCTGGCATCCATCATGAGAGGTCCTGTCCTCACACCCCTCAGCAAAATGGTATTGCTGAGAGGAAACACAAGCATATTGTAGAAACTGGTCTTACTCTACTAACCAGAGCCTCTCTACCACTCAAGTATTGGACCTTGGCATTCTCAACAGCAACCTATCTTATCAATAGAATGCCTACAAAAGTTCTCTCCCACCTCTCTCCCTATGAGAAGTTGTTTCACTCTCCTCTTAATTACATAGTCCTCAAGACCTTTGGTTGTGCCTGTTACCCCCTCCTTAAACTATATTCCCACAACAAAATGCAACCCAAAACTACACAATGTACTTTTCCCTAGGCTATGTCCTTAACTACAAAGGATTCTATTGTCTTGACCACTCCACCAACAAGATATATGTCACTAGACATGTACTCTTTGATGAAACTACCTATCTATTCCATCATCTTAATTCTCTCCCAACCTCTACTTATAATCTACAAACCTGGCTTCTTCCCTCAACTTCACTTTTAGGCTTCATTCCTTCCCTAGTTCCTTCTACTGATCAAAATTCATCACCACAAACACTCCCTTTACAACCTTCTGTCCCTCAGCCCCCTACCTCTCCAACCTTGCCTTTCATACTATCACAAACACTCCCTACTCCCTTACAGCCATTCAACTACACTCCACCTACAGCCACTTTGCCATCTACCTCAGTACCCAATTGCTCTATTCTAGAAAATCAACCAACAACTCAACTGCCCTCAACCAACCATCCAACTTCCCAGCTTTCATCCATTAGTTCAGACCCTACCACTACTATAAATCAACACTCAATGGTGACAAGATCAAAATTGGGCATCTCTAAGAAGAAGACTTTCACCGCCGCCACCTCTCCTAACACCGTAGAATCTTATTCTGGGCCTCAGTCCTTTACTGCAGCTAATAAACTTTCAGCTTGGAGGAAAGCCATGGCTGAAGAGTTCATTGCTCTTCATCAATAGCACACTTGGACACTCGTACCTCTTCCACCCAACAAAAATGTGGTGGGATGTAAGTGGGTGTACAAACTTAAACACAATTCAGATGGCAACAGATCAAGACATAAAGCAGGACTTCTGGCCAAGGGCTATCATCAGGAGGTAGGTCTTGATTATGATAAAACCTTTAGCCTTGTGGTAAAACACACAACTGTGAGGACTGTGCTTGCTTTGGTAGCTCACTTCAACTAGCCTCTAAGGCAATTAGATGTCAAAAATGCATTCTTACATGGCCACTTCAAAGAAGAAGTTTACATGTGCCAACCTCAAGGATTCATAGACCCCAATTATCCCTCCTATGTTTGTAAACTCAATAAATCCATCTATGGTCTCAAGCAAGCCCATAGGGCTTGGTTTGAGAGTTTCACCTCTCACCTATTGACCCTAAACTTCACTCAATCTACAGCTGATACCTCCCTCTTTCTTAGACACCAAGGCTCATCTACTACAATCCTCCTTTTATATGTTGATGATATTATAGTAATAGGTAATGATCCCTCTTATGTCCAAACTCTAATTCATCAACTAAGCCAAGCATTTGATATGAAAGACTTGGGCCCTCTACATTATTTCCTAGGCCTGGAAGTCTCCCGCACTCCCCAAAGCCTATTTGTTTCTCAACAAAAGTACCTCAAAGATCTTCTTGTAAAAGCTCAAATGCTTAACTGCAAGGCCTGCAAAACTCCATGTCCCTCTACCTTTAACCTGAGTAAAACCTCTGGCCAACCACTCTTAAACCCCACTCCTTTCAAATCCCTAATTTGAACCCTCCAATATCTAACCTTCACTCGACCAGATATCTCATTTGCTATTAACACGGTCTATCAACATATGCACAATCCAACAGCCAACCATTTCTTAGCTGTCAAAAGGATTCTGAGGTATCTCAAGGGCAGTCCCACTATTGGTCTCCATTACCATCCCACAGCTTTAATTCTTGAGGCCTACTCAGATACAGACTGGGCAGGTGATCCTCTTGATAGGAAATCCACCACTGGCCTCCTCCTCTACCTTGGTTCTAGTCCAATTCACTAGAGTGCCAAGAAACAGAGCACTGTCGTAAGGTCCTCCACCGAAACCGAGTATAAGGCCATGGCAATCACAACAGCAGAATTATCATAGGTTAAAATGCTCTTCCAAAACCTCCACTTGTATCTCAAACAACCTCCAGTTCTCTAATGTGATAATATCTCAGCCATGGCATTGGCATCCAATCCAGTATTCCATGGCAGAACTAAACACATCAAAATTGATTTTCATTATGTCCAAGAACAGGTTACAAGAAAGGCCATCACTCTGCATTTTGTGCCCTCTGAAGATCAACTTGCTGACATCTTCACCAAAGGCCTTTCCTCAAATAGGTTCCTCACTCTAAGGTCCAAACTGCTGGCCTTCACCCCTGCCATCAGTTTGCAGGGGGATGTTAACCAATCCTGCTCTCAACAAAGTAACAACACAACCAATTCCAATCTCTTAAAACAGAGAAAGAAGTAACGAATGAAGTGAAGATTTTTCCCTCTCTAAAATCTCTTAACTAATCCTCCTCTCTAACTCTCTCCATCTCTCTGTATCAATGGTGAACAAGTTCACCATTGATTATATCTGATTCTACCTGTTTCTTCAGCTAAGACTGAACTAAGAGAAACTATTAGTAATCATGAAAAAAATACATATGGGAAAACCAAAGTTCATACAAATCTCCCATTTTGTTAGGAGTGTTTTTGATGCATTTCCAGCTTGTGACCACAGCTCTAAGCACACTGATGATGTACTTGGGTTATAAGCTCTATCATGCATTATTATAAATTTATGCTAGTATACACATATATATTGTACGTATATGAGGAGAGAAAGGTTTCAGAAACAGAGCTGCCGATAAACTTATCCATCCAACATCGGTGAAACTTTGAAGAAATCGACTAGTGAAGGAGGAAGCTAAACCGAGAACAAACATTCCACCTAGAATTTTAGTACCAAGTTGAAGCTAAGTTGCGCATCGGCTGCGGAACACCACCGCCACCATCACCCACCATTATTACCGTAACTTCTCTCACAGGCGTTAATGCAAACGGTACACGCACGTTACCCCAAAATCAGAGTTTAAAGTTCTCTTTCCAAAACGGCTTTCTCCCCTTTCCTCTTGGTGTTGATCCGAACTACGCAGACCAAGTTATCAGTTGGAGAAGAGGGGTTTTCTCAATGGAGGAGTGGAATTTGGCATACATTAATCATTATGAATTCAATTTCTGCTACTTTTCAAATGAGAATGGGTGTTACTTCGATTTTGCTACCATTGTTGCTGGCATTTGTTGGTGTTGGATTGTTATGTCCTGGCTATATGAATTCAATTGAATGGGACTACATCCTCAATTCAAGTCTGGGTTTCACTGACCTTGCCATCTGGGAAACTGATAGAGTAGAAAATGGTAATTGTTTTTAGAGATTCTGATTCATTACCTTGATTAATATGAGTCAGTTATTTAGCATCCAACAACTTAAAATTGATTAATTGGGTTCAATTATACTATCCCTAATCTTGGTTTTATCTTGAACATTTAAATCACATATTTATCAGTTCGTTTGGTTAGAGAAAATTAAAGAAAAAAATAAAAAAAATTTGAGATAAATAGATAAATAAATATTTTATTTGAATATTTAAGCAAGAGAAGAAAGAAAATTTTGAAGAATTTTATAAAAAATGAATAAGTTCGAGTTTGGATTGTATTCGGGTTTTTGAGAATTTTAATGGAGAAAAAGAATGTTTGATAGAAATTTTTACTATTTAAATGGTGTATAACTAAAATCTAAAAAAATATAATATACAAAATATTAAGTTCGAGTTTGGATTGGGTTCGAATTTTTAAAATTTCAATACAAATCCAATCTTAACTTTGACTGGACTTAAGTTCTTTTGTCCAATTCCATCCCAATTTGTAAAAATTGAAATGCAAATCTTAAAAATCTTTATAGTTATAAAAACCAAGAGTCAAAATAATAGGTCAAATTGCCAAGTTCACTAGACACATTAGTACATCATGGAATTTTTATTACAAGTTAATTTGTGAATTTTTCATGATTTAGTCGGTTTATCACTTCGGCTCTTTGAATAGGATTGAAAATTATTTTTCTACAAAAATAAGAGTGTGAAGTAAAATTAAAGTTAAAGCACTGAAAATCTTGATAAGCAGATTTCCTATTTATTTATTGTATTAAAGATAGATTGCTTTTCAAGTTATTGCAATAATGATTAAAAAAATAGCACTTAAGCCTTTGAAGCAAACATTATCTACATGCTTTGTTTTAATAACTATATGGGCTATGGCCTCCTTTTTTTGAGAAATTATTTCAAGAGTTTCACAAATAGAATGACAAATTGTCTCGTCCCTTCTTTACAAATAGAAATATTCATAAATAAAATTAGAGTGAAACTTTGAAAATTCAATTGGGTTCAGGACAAAATTTCTATATATATATATATATATTAATTTTACTAATAAATCATATTATATAAAATTAGTTTTAAAATTTATTATATAATACTCATATTATTTTTTCTTGTATTGATTATTTCGGTAATGAAATTTTAATTTATTTATCAAAAAAAAATTTAATTTTGAAAAAATATATATCCAGAATCAATATGAGATAGAATCAAAAAATATAAACAGATAGATATTGAAAAAAATCTCTAGGCAGAATCGGAAGCAAGCAATAAAAACGAATTCAATATTAAAAAAAAAAATCCGACCCGACCCATTTCATTGTCATTTATATTCACAAACCACAAAGTCCATTGCATCTGGCAGTAACTTTTTGTCTTTGTCTACCTATCGTGACTTGGGTCAATATGGGAGATTATTCCTAATTAAGCAGGTTATTAATATTATTGGATGGTGATGGGATGGAAATGTATGCAGATGGTTGAGTCACGTAGACTTGGACTATGGAGCTATCTATATTTTTTTAATTTCTCTTTAAAAGATTTTGCTGGACTTTGAAAGCTGCCAATTAATCAATGACAACTCTAAACCATTAATTTTTTATATCAACATTAATTTGCCGTGTACGGAGGGAATGGATCTCTCAATCAAATACATTACATACACCCAAAGCAATATATATAATTTATATGATAATATATAGATATATACTTAAGTTAAATTTTTTTTTCAAAATAATAAAATTGCCTTTTACATATTTATTTTTTAACTTTCAAAATTTTGATCAATTTTTTTTCATTTTTCAAATAAATATTGATAAAAATTTTAAATTTATTTTATATAAAATAATAAAACAAAATAAAAAAAGTTAAAAAAAATTGGTCAGAATTAAAAATATGTATAAATAAATAAATAAGGTATTTGTATGTGTTTAAATATGTATTTAAAAAAAAATGATTGAAAAGAGTATTTGATTATTATCAGGTAAAATAAAAAAGGTAACTATAACTTCAAAAATCTTAGAAAAAAATTAGTGTAATTGTATGTGTAATTTATTATATATATATACACACACACACCATAGAAACAAAGTGACTCTTTCTCTTATTTCATGACAATCATTTCAACGATGGGCAGCATGAGTAGGATAAACCGATACTGTTTGATTATCTTCTCATCTTTGGTTGTCTCTTGGGTAGGTGTGTCCCTTGCAAAGAAATGTGTAAGAGAAATTGTTCATGTGATGCCTATACTTTTGCATACTCTAAAGGGACTGGTTGCAAATTTTCTAGAGGCGAAAAGCTTTATTACAAGGAAGGTGGGGAGGTATTATACATTCGAAACAACACCCTTGTGGAGGAGAAAGGAAAGCCCACCTTTCATTAATTCATAATCCTTGTTTGTCATTGATGCAGCATCCTGGAATATATGGTGAGACCGTCAAAACGATGATGGCCTGGTGTGACACTATAACGGTTTTAAAGAATAATTTTTCCTAATTTAGCAGCTAATTGAAAGAGACGTACATATCCTGAGTAGAAATCTAAAACTTAGTGATTAGGAGGGACAAAAGTATATACATTTAATTTTGAAAGGGATCTTTATGAAAACCAAACAACTTCTTTGAGGGACGAAAGTATATATATTTTGTAAACTCATTCTCATTGTGAGACAGGGATATATGATTTGAGATTTTGGGAGCAACCATAATGTAATATTCTTTTCCGTAGATGTCCTCGAGTGAATGCAGTCAATAAGTTGAATTTTGTAATTGGTCGTGTGCTTTAATATAGTGCGTGTATGTACATACACACACGTATATATAATTCGAACCATAACCTTTGTTTCTGACAACACACTATTATTTTATTATTTCTCCCTTCTACCACGCAAATCCTCCAAATCATCCGAGGAAGACACGATTGTGGTTAACCATTGGTGGTTCACTAGCTTCATTAATCGTTCTCATACTGGTCTCCTTACTCTGCCATTGGAAAAATCACTATTCTAGAGGTACTATATCTTACCAAGCTACACATGAAGCATGCTAACTTCTAAACTTCTTTGTAAAAAGAATTTTTCATTTGCAATAACCAGGGATGATTGGAAACAGCAAAGATGGGATGACCCAGCGAACATAACTATTAATGAATGAATTATGTGTTAGTGTAGCAGCTATTGACGAATTCAGTGATGCAAAATGCTAGAATTAAGTGGGAAAAAAATCATCAGGTTACCATGTTTCAATTTTTCAAGCTTACAAATTGCTATAGATCACTTCTCTTATGCAAATAAGATTGGTCAAGGTGGTTTTGGACCTATTTATATGGTAACATATAATGCTATACTAATGAAAAAATCTTACTACTTTACAGTTTATATTGATTTTATTGATACCCAGATTAGTTTATCTTAGCTACCTACAATATGTTCACATTTGATACAGAAAATAAAAAGCTGAAGAATCATAGAATACTTCAAAAATATTATAATATTTCAATGATTTAATATTTCAGGGTAAGTTGGTTAATGGACAAGAAATTAGCAGTAAAAAGACTGTCTAGAAGCTCTGGTCAAGGATTAGAAGAGTTCAAGAATGAGGTTATATTGATATCAAAGCTCCAACACCGAAATCTTGTTAGACTTTTGGGTTGTTGCATTCAAGGATATGAGAGGATATTGATATACGAGTACATGCCAAACAAAAGGTTGGATTCATTTCTTTTCGGTTTGCTACCTAGCAATGTTCAACTCCATCCTCTTCCTTGTTTCTTTATTCATAAATAATTCCATGAAGCATACTAATGAGAAAGAAGGTTTTCTTGGGGAAGGAATAACAACAAGAAGAACATGGGGACTAGTTGAAGTGATGAGCCCCTTAATATGTGTTCCAATTATGTGACATGGGACAAAGCAAGATTTACTAGATTGGAAATTACGTGTTTGTATTATTGAAGGAATTGCACAGGGGCTTCTATACCTCCACAAGTACTCTAGGCTAAGAATCATTCATAGAGACCTGAAAACTAGCAACATTTTATTGAATATTAACATGAACCCATAAATTTATGATTTCAGCACAACCAGGATTTTTGGAGAGAATGAATCTCTAGCAAACACTAGTAGAATTGTTGGGACTTCCGTGAGTGAAACTACCTTTCTTTAAACATACACAAATGAAATCACTTTTATATATGTTAGATGCATTCAGTTTGGATAATAACATAGTTTTGCGAATGATGAAAACAGTGGTTATATGTCACCTGAGTATGCCATAGGTGGTCTTTTTCTTGTGAAATCTGATGTTTTTAGCTTTGGAGTCATGTTGTTAGAGATCATAAGTGGGAAGAACACTGGTTTTTATTAATACAATTGATCTTTGAACTTATTGGGATTTGTAAGTAATTATAATTAATAGGTTCAACGTTGTTTATATTGTCTTCAAAGCTCTTTATTTTGGAGGAATAACCTTGTATCACACTTTCGATAAATTTAACCTTTTCAGGCATGGGATCTGTGGATGGAAGGAAAGGGTTCAAAGTTAGTGGATCTAGCATTAGTTGAAACATGTTTGACAAGTGATGCTATGAGATATGTTCAGGTAGGTCTCGTGTGTGTACAAGAAAGTCTAACAGATAGACCAACCATGTTGGATGTGATTGTCTATGCTTAGCAATGAAATGGTGGTTCTTGCCCCTCCAAAGCAACGTGCTTTCTCTACCATTGTGAGAGTGAATGACTCCATTTTACCTGAAAATCCAAAACCTTGCTCTGTGAATGAGGTAACAATTTCAGAAGTAAAGGGTTGATAAAATCTTTGCTCTAGTCAATATTGGCTATCTACCCAATTAATTATATACTTAGTTTTACTTATTACAAGATTATGAGTTACTATCTCTAACAATGTATTTAGCCACATCATTGGAGAGAGTCACATTATACATGAGGGGCATGTTGAGAAAATAAAAATGAAATCATGCCATCAGTAAAAGATTTGATTATTATCATGGTTCCTAAATTGGCTGATTTTCTGCCTTTTTTTGGTAAGAAAGAATTTTTTGGAATAAAGCCAACCAAGTGGCATATTGCAAGGACATTACAAAGACAACAAGAAGCAGAGCCTACTAAAACACAACCTCATGGCAGAGCAAACAGAAACAGAGATTGAATAAGAGAACCTATTAGTGATCAAGAAAAATTACATAGGGAAAAACCATAGTTCATGCAAATCACCCATTTTGTGCAAGTGCTTTTGATGCCTTTCCAGCTTGTGACCACAACTCGAAGCACAATGATGATGTCTCCAGTTACAAGCTCCACAGGTCTTTTTTTCCCTTACATCAATCTAGCAGTCCTTTCAATTTCACAAAAAGCTAATCATAGGTTCTCCTTTCCATCGGAACAATAGGGCCATTATGCTCATTACTAAGCTTGTTGAAGAGATGAAATATAACCAAGGTATATCTTTTTGATCAGAGGTTGAATCGATCATCAGAAGAAGAATTAGGCCAAAAATTAGGATACATTCTGGGAAAATAAAACTTATAAAAGAAAAGCAAATTAAAGGCTTCTTTAAAAATTTTCGTAGAAACGAGAATGAAGTTTTCATTCTGTACATGCCAGATCATGAATAGTAACTGCATCCAATTTCCAAAAAAAAAAAATTCCAATGATTTCAAACTTTCTATTTTTTGGAATGGAATATTTACACAGATAGACAAACTTCTCTGGTGCAGCTGATGGAACCATTAACTACCTCTTCTTGCAATGTCACATAGCTTATATGGTCTGGTTTTTATTTCACTGTGTTTTTAGAGGTCTAAACCTACGCAACCTTGGGCAATTCACAGATCTTTCCCCATTCTCAACCATAATGATGAAGCCTCAGATCACAAGCTTCTCATTTGTTCTATTGTGCTTGATCATATTTTGTTACATCCAAATCGTTTCTATAGCTTGGTAAGTTTCGTCTACCATTAAAGCCACCATCTCAATTATGCTAAGGAAATCCCCAGTGTTTCAACCCTTAACCTTGCCAACCGAACCTCTAGTTGTTTTTGGTTTGGTCCAATGTCTCTCTTATCTCTTCCTAAGAATGTTCATTATGAAAATGAGAACACTTGATCCTACTACTCTGTCTTATACACTACATAAGCACTTTGACTCCTCTGTCTTTTTAATTGATGTCGAGGGAAAAATAAGAGAGACACCGGAGAAGAACAGAGGCCGAAAGAGGAGGAAAATACCCAACGCTCAGGTTTGTAATGTCAATTTCTCCTCAAAGATTTGCTCCATTGCATATATATACATGTATTGATATATGTAAATATTTGTTGGTACACTTCATTTTACACAAATCTTTTGAATATATCAGAAGTGACAGAGTGGCGATAACACTTTCTCGCTCATGTGAAGAATTGTTCTCTTCAATCTGTAAATGTCAGGAAAATCTTTGTATGATCTCCTTGGATTAGCATTAAAACAAGTGAGTTTCTTCATTATATTTGAAGTTCTATTGTAATTTTGTACAAAGAATAGGAAATTCTTAACTCAAGAATACGAGAGAATGGAATGGAATTTGCAGGCAGGAAAGGATGTGGAATCCATTTATGTGAAGGTGCTTTTAAGTGCAGATTGTTACTGAGTTTTTAAGTTGTATTATGACTTAGTAATTATCACAATTTCAGTGAACTATTATCTTGAGTACTTGTTATTTTAAGCAAAAACACTATATGAGAAACAAATAGCCATGTTGCTTTTGCTTTGGGAGGTCATTATTGAAACATCAAACTACTTTGGTCACTACAGAATGGGCCATGTATGAACTTGCCAATTCTGAAAAAAGAGATGAGAGTGAAGGAAAATGCTGTTTCTTTGTGCCAACTACTTGACGGCTTTACATGTTTCCCATAAAAAAAAAAAATTTTTGACATCATTTGATGAGTTATACAAGTTTCTGATTAAACATCATATAAAAAAGTGAGCAGTAGCATTGGTATTTCATTGTCTCTAATAACATCATCCCTCAAAAATGTCTGACTGACTATTCTGTCAAAAGTTAAGATTGAATTGTAATTAAGTTAAATTATAGGGGAGGTCAATCTAATATACCCTTATAATATTTTGATATCCATCAATATCAATATGTCTGTATTGCTATATTTGAAATATATCATTATCTATATTTTATTCCTAGTTGCCTATTAGAGGAGCTAGGTACCACCTCAGACGATGACCACAGTGACCATGGGTGGTCTTGCTTCGACACAAGGATGGAGAAGCAGAGAGACGGAGATGTGAGAGACAAAGATTTCTTTACTTGAAAATTTGTGATTTTAATTTTAAATTGCCATGGAAGCTGTGGCAATGATGCCACCCAGAGCAGCCGTTATTCATGTTTGGCCATTTATATTTGGTCTTGCAACCATTCGATGATTTAAAGTTTTAAAAGCATTGAAATGTGCAAATGGCAAAAATGTGGCCATTGGATTTCCCTTCCTTTGGAGCATGTTACAAGACTTCAGAGCATATTACAAAGCTTGACAGTTGCAGTCATGCAACATTTGATCTTTACCCAAAAGGCCAAGAAAGGTATGGATTCAAGAAACATAACATGGACACTAATGGCGGTAGGCTGAAATTTCAGCATTCACCATCTTAGCATTGGACCAAATCCATAAATACATGGATATGGTCATCTTAATTTTGTCTTACCTACAAAGGAAATAACAGTTCATTGTGTTTTTCTGTCATGGCGAGCGCTTTAATGATGGCAACCATGAGAAGCATTAACAGCTGTTTGGTTATATTATGTTGCATTGGTTTGTTCAAGTTCTTTGCCATTGAAGCTTCTAATGCAGCAAATACACTAAAACCAGGCCAGGTAATGAGAGTGGCAGAACACTTGGGAGTCTTTGAACAAGAAATTCCAATTGCAATTCTTTGCAAGCAGTCTTGCAGATTGGGGCTACTTGGTGATTCAATACATGGGGTCTAATGCAGAGAGTACAGTATGGGTAGCAACCAAGATAACCCCTAATACTACTGCTCTTTCATTTACCATTCTTTAGCTTGGGATATCTCGCAAATGCTACTTGGGGATTCAAAAAATGAAGTTTCACCTCTGGAGCTACAACGGAGATCAGGTAAAAATGGCTTGGGTTGCCAACTGTGAGAATCCATTGGAAGATAGTTCTCGAGTTTTAAACATCACCTAAGATGCGAACCTGATGACTACTGTCTCTAGTGGGACCTCTATAACCAAAAATTCTTAACTGCCTGCCATGAGCAGTAACACAAGTGTGACTCTCTTGATTTCACTAACTTAGTCCTGCGAGCAGGAAATGCATTGTCTGGCACAGTTTTGATTATCCGGCTGAAACGTGGACACATTCCTTGTATGAAATTTTACGATTTTAACTTTAGATTGCCATGGAATCAATGCCGCCCAAATCAGCCATTGTTCATGCTTTGCCAAATGGTATAAAGTTCAAAAGCATTGAAATATACGAATGCCCTTTGGATTCCCCGTCATTTGGAGCATATTACAAGGTTTTGCAGAGTTTCAGTCATCCAATTTTTTATCTTAGCCGAAAGGCCTAGAAAGGTATGGCGGTAGGCTGAAAATTCAGCATTCACCATCTTAGCTTTGGACCAAATCCTTAAACACAAGGACATGGTCATCTTAATTGTATCTTACCTACAAGGGCAATAACAATTCACAGTGTTTTATTTGTCATGGCGAGCTCTTTAATGATGGCAAGCATGAGAAGCATAAACAGCTGTTTGGTTATATTATGTTGCTTTAGTTTCTTCAAGTCATTTGGAGAAGCTTCTCGTGCAGGAAATACACTAAAGCCTGGGCAGGTAATGAGAGTGGGGGAACACTTGGAGTCTTTGAACAAGAAGTTCCGATTGCAATTCTTCAAAGAGAGTCCTACAAACTATGGCTACTTGGTGATTCAATACATGGGGTCTAATGCGAAGAGTACAGTTTGGGTAGCCAACCGAGATAACCCCCAATACTACTCCTCATTATATCTAAACTTCACTCTAGATGGAAAGTTGGTGGTTGACGATGGATTTGGGTACGCTGTACGGTTAAACTATGAGCAGACTAGCGTGAATAGTGACACCAGTGCAACACTTGATGATTCTGGAAACTTTGTTTTGAGAAAAGGAGAGCGGATTCTGTGGCAAAGTTTTGATCATCTTACTGATACATTGCTACCAGGCATGAAACTGGGGTTGATCGAGTTAATGTGGGACTCAGCATCGCCACAAAAACGGTTTCTCACTTCAAGGATAAGCCCAGAGGTTCCAGCTACTGGGTCTTTTGCTTTAGGTGTTAATCCAGACAATAGAAAGCAACTTGTAGTTTGGAAAGGAAAGGAGGTTTACTGGCGCAGTGAGACTTGGAATGGCCAAAGTTTCAGCTCCTTCTTTGGGATACAAAAAGATATTGGATATAATTTAAGCTATTTCTCAAATGAAAATGAATTCTATTTCATTTTTCTTGGGGATGAAAATAGTTATTTGCCTCTGATTCAGATAGATTGGCGTGGACAAATTATATTGTTAAGGGAGAACAGTATGGCATTGAATTTAGAGCCATCAAAATGTAAGGGTGATGATGTCTTCACCAGGATACTAGGATTGGTGAATGGATGGCACTTCATTGTTGATCTTGGTGTCATCTGTCTCCGAGACTGTGCAGAGATATGTCAAAACAATTGCTCTTGCGATGCCTTCACTTGTGTGAATTCGTCTCCAAGAATGTGTAAATTTGCTCAAGTTTCTCATGGAGACAATATTGATGGATCAGTAGGAGAGATTATTTTCATTCGCAGAAGCATTCTTGTAGGTAAGCCTTTCAGTGATGTGTTATCACTGTTGTTGTTCTAGTAGTTCTAATTTAAATTTTAGCTTGAATTTAAGGCAGCAAATCTCTTGGAAGTTAAATCAATTATAATCATAATACTTTATAAACTAAATAAGTTTCAAGCAAACACAAGGGAAACAAGAGGATATCAGAGACACACATCCTCTACAATAGTTGAATCCGTAAGAAGTTAAGAACGCACATCCAAATTGTTGGGGCTTGGGATCAGCAACAAGGACAAAATTAATATCCATTTTGCATGTCTCAATTTTTAAATGTAGTTTACTTCTGGCTTGTTCATGCTTTTCATAAGAGTAGATTTGGCATTCTGATCTCATTATTTATACTTGTATCCTTTCTTATTTCTGACTAAAAAATCAAGGCTTTGTGACTCTGGGCTGAATGTAAATCATCTCTTAATTGTCTGTTCATTGTTGTATAAAGCCATTGGGAAATATGGATGGTGGGAAATATGGATGGAAGAAATCCGATTCACATTTTTGGTTATACATGATCAATTAAGACACTTTCTCATACGAAAAATTCTATATGACATCGGTATCTTTCTGTAGAACACGCAAGAAGGCAGGCCAGGCTGCTGTTGTTTAGAATTGGTGGTTTGGTGTTGCTCCTGTCAGTTGTGACTATAATCTCGTTATTATGCTGTTTAAAATGGAAACAATGCTGCTTTAGAGGTATATAATCCTTCTAATGTGTGAGCATTGCCATATAATTTTCAAGCTTCACTTTAAAGACTAACTTTTCTTTGTACAAACGAGGGAGATCAAAAGGAACTAGTCGCTATGACATAATCCCGAGTGCAGAGGAGGAGCATGAGTTGCGTTTGTTCAGCTTTTCTAGTATAGAAATCGCTACTGATCATTTCTCTGATGCAAATAAGCTTGGCCGTGGTGGTTTTGGTCCTGTTTATAAGGTAATGTATTGTCTTTTATGTACTCAAAACTTTGGTTTGCTTTGAGGTTAACAGTTTATTGCTCTTTATTTTCTCACTCAAGACAATACTCTGATATTCTATATGTTTTAATTATGGATTATTTACCATAGAAGCATACCTTTCGAAATATATAAACTTGAAAAATTGAAAAGATTATTCTTGTAGGGTAAGTTGGTAGAAGGGCAAGAAATTGCAGTGAAAAGACTCTCTAGAAGCTCAACACAAGGAGTAGAGGAGTTCAAAAATGAGGTTATATTAGTCTCAAAGCTACAACACTGTAATCTTGTAAGACTCTTGGGTTATTGCAGCCAAGGAGATGAGAAGCTATTAATTTATGAGTACTTGCCAAACAAAAGCTTGGATTTCTTTCTTTTTGGTTTGTTATTCAGCCATGTTCAACTCTATTATATTAACGATCTCTTTGTTTGTCCCCAATGTCACAATGTCCATTAATGTATTCGATGCAAATTCTGTGCTAGATGCAACAAAACGAGCTTTACTAGACTGGAAAACACGCATCAACATCATTGAAGGGATTGCTCAAGGGCTACTATACCTCCACAAATATTCTAGGTTAAAAATCATTCATAGAGATTTGAAAATCAGCAACATTTTATTGGACAACAATATGAACCCCAAAATATCTGATTTTGGCATAGCTAGAATTTTTGGAGAGAATGAATCTGGAGGAAGCACGAATAGAATTGTTGGGACATAGTAAGTGAAAAAACCTTTTTATGAACATGACAAAAAAATATATTCTTTTATAGATTTCCAGTGCATTCAATTTGTGTAATCAACTAATCATATATTTGGTGGATGATGAAAACAGTGGTTACATGCCCCCTGAGTATGCCATGGACGGTCTTTTTTCAGTGAAGTCTGATGTATTTAGCTTTGGAGTCATGATGCTAGAGATCATAAGTGGGAAGAAGAATAATGGTTTCTATCAATTTGATCGCTCTTTGAACTTACTAGGATATGTAAGTAACTGTAATATGGTCTAATTTTGTTTTTTTTGTTTTTTTAATTTCAAAAGCTGTTTATTCTAGACGAAATAACTTGTATACTTTGCTCATGAATGTGGCTTTTTAGGCGTGGGATTTGTGGAAAGAAGGAAGAGGCTCGGAGTTAATGGATCCAACATTAGTTGGTACATGTTCCACAAGTGAAATTATGCGATGTGTTCAGGTTTGTCTCTTGTGCGTTCAGGAAAGTGCAGCAGATAGACCAACCATGTTGGATGTTGTGTCTATGCTTAGCAATGAATTGGTGGCTCTGCCTGCTCCTAAGCAACCTGCTTTCTCTGCCATTATACATCGAAACAATGTTGATTTAAATGAAAATTCACCTTGCTCAATAAATGATGTAACAATTTCAACAATAAAGGCTCGATAAAAGCTTCACTCATCTAAATAATATTTCCTATCACCGAAATTTATCATTTTCTATAAATTACCCATTTTTCATAGAAGTTGAAGATGGACACAAGATGGTTATTATTGATGATATGAATTATGGTACTACTCAAGTGCTACATTGAATTATGGAACTACATATGTATTTGGTGAAGAACTTCCAAAGAAAGTGAGTTCTTGTACTAAATTACTAATTCTGAAAATTTCTTAGAATAAAAGAACATAAAGAAACATTGAAATGCTTAAGAATTTCGTGCATTTACACCTTTCTGGACTTTGTGAGACTTGCTTAGCTGCAGCCTGCTAATAAATCTTTATTTGAGGTACTTGTTCAATTCAAATGCAGCAACCCAAGAAAATAAACACAAGAATCTGGTAATCGAAAAGCACAAGGGGTGGTTCCAACTGCCAAACTTAATCGAAAACTCCTTCATCCAAAAATAAAATACAACCAATATATACAACATTTACAAAGAATATACTAGCACATGGTGAAACCATGTACAATGTTTGACACTAGCATATGACTGTAATTGGAAACAATTGGACTTCCTCCATGACTGCCTGCGAAGTAAGCTGAGCAGTTGAAAGAAGACCCCCTTCTCTTGGTCTTTTTTGAGCTCAGGTCAAGAGAATTGGCTTCTCTATACACTGACTTCATGGCCGGGAACCAATCTCAGTCTAGTACTTGGTGGATGACTAACAACATTCATTGGCTACTAATGTCAATCATGGTTTTAAAATTCAGGGAAATTTCAGTTCAATCAAAATACAGACATGGATATGTACACACTGTTTGTATTTTGGGATAAATCACACAGTTCAAATAGGGAAAATGCAGCAAAGCTGAGAATAATGATCAACAGAAAAACCAAAGAACCCACTAAATAATTAGATCATGTGGTGATGAGAAAAGGATAGTCATTTAAATCACCCAAAATCAGTCTAGTAATTTTATATAAAAAAAAAAGAAGTTCCAATTGGGTTGGATTGAATTGCAATGAATAGCCTTGCAGCCTGTTGCCACTCTTATAAAGGTCAGACATCAAAGAATATGGGGAGTTAACAGTGTTAAATATCACTTTAATAAGTTGAAAAACTGAAAGAAAACTTCTTAAATTAGATTATTATATTTCATTGAATCATTTTGATCTTTTGTTCACTTGGCACTCTAAACAAAATAGAGGAGGCTTAATCACCAAATTCAAGTTGCACAACCGGGGGATTGTTAATTCCAATAGCTGTGTCTTATGTAACATTGAAGCAGAAACAATAGATTACCTATTCTTCCAATGTGGCTACTCCAAATATGTCTGGAACTGGATATTGTCCTCCTGCTTTATTCACAAAATTATTGGCCGTTGAAATGATGAAGTGCAATGGATCATAAACCCCCTTCCTGCAAGGGCTTTTAAAACTGCTATTGTAAAGCTCTCCCTCTCTGTGGTTGTATACTACATTCTGATGGAGAGAAATCACGGAATTTTTAGGAATTTGCAGAGATGTAGATCAGACCTTGGAATTTACTCTTCATTCTGTGAGGCTCAGTGCTATGCCTTAGAAAGGCATTAAGAATTCATTTGAAAATTGGGAATAACAGACAGAGTCTTAGTTTTGTGGGGGCTTGATTCAAGTTCCACTGTTTTGAAGGTAGTTGTAGTAGTTCTATTGGCTTCCCTGTTTTTTACTTGGCAGTCCTTTCGTATATCCTGTTTCTTTTCTTAATACAACAAACTTCCCCAAAAAAATAAGAGTCCAAACAATTTTCTATTGTTGGAGATGATGGTTCATTGAACAGTCAGACTAATGTGTTGATTGACTAATAGTTAACATGATCATGATACTGAATATGGAAAAAGGCACCCCCAATATTCATATTTTAAACTGAAATTATTGGTCATGTTCTATTTGGGAAGACTCTTTTAAGCACAGATGATTTAGACTGTAAAAATCAATGGGACCATGAACTTGTAAGGATGCCAAAACAAGGTCAAATATGATCCTCCAAATAGAGGTCTTGTGTCTGCAATTTTTCTCTCCATTTCGACCACCAGCACTCCAATTAGTCCTTATTACTGAAACAATTCCTGATTATAGCATCATAGGTCTAATTTATGTGACCTAAGGTTGTTTTGTAAAGGACAATGAGACTGCAACTGGGGGAAAGGATCTGCATTTTGATCAAAATATGGATTATTCTCAGTCCTTGATGAAAAAAGGTTATCAAGTTTTACATCCTCAGTCGTTTTTTTTTTGCATTGCGAATGGTGAAAAAAGGAAGTTGCAACAAATCCTTTAATGAGATCAAGGAGAGAATCTATTTGGTTTTGCTTATTGGAATAATTTCGAGGATGGCGTGCCTGAGAAGGGGTTTGGTTATCATTTCTAGCTTGTTTGTGTGACTATTGGGTTTTCTGTGTTGGCATTTCTTATGCTGCAGGGACACTAAGAGTTGGCCAGGTAATGGGAGACTGGGAATTCTTCGAGTCTTCAAACAACTCTTTCATTTACTCTTCTTTAGCTTAGGGATATCTAGCAAATGCTACTTGGGGATTCAATATATGAAGTTTCACCTGTGGAGCTAGAAATTAGATCAGGTAAAGAAATTAGATCAGGTAAAAATGGTTTTTTTTTTTTTTATAAAAAAAAAAAAAAAGGAAGGAAAGGAAAGGAAAGAGTAAAAAAAACTAATATTTCAATTATGAACTTTTTTTCTTTTATATGGTCTATTTACAGCAGCTTTTTTTTTATTTTGGGAACACATCTCCAGCACTAGTTAGAACTAGAAAAAAGGATCATTGCCAATTTCTTTCCGACACAAACCTAAGGGATAGACCAAGTAGGGTTGGACTTAGGGCAGGTATTGTGATGTTTTCAGGTCGAAATTTGGGGCCACTTCTCTCTATTACCCAACAAAATTCTTACATATGGAGTTATTTTACATATTTAGCCGCAGTGGTGGTTTGGAGCAAACAAATAGTAACAGAGGAAGCTGGTGTGCGACAATGGAGGGCAGTGACAGTGGCAGTGGAAGAACACCACTATCCATTTTCTGGATAAACTATTCCCACAAGGTTGCTTCAAACGCTTTATCCTTGATGAACCCTGCAACAACTTTGCCTGTGGTTGGTTAGAGAGCAAAAATGAGGAAAAAGAAAAGAATCTGTATTCAAGAGAATCAAGACGTAGGTAAATGAATTTTCTTGGTATTCAAGACTCGGGGACAGGATTTTTTTTTTTTCTCTTTATGATCATTGGAGAAAACAAAAGTAAGAATAATTGTTCTCTCTTCAAGAGATAAAAAGAAAGTAAAAGAAGATGATATTCCAGTCCTTACAGGAGTTTAGGAGTGAAAAAGGAGGAAGAAATTGATATTTCTTTTCTTATTTGGAAGTTTACATAAAAAAAAAAAAAAGAAATTATTGTTTCCTTATGCAAAAAGGCTACTTTCACAGTCTTTTCAGTCAGACTCACATGAGTGAATTTTACCCACAAGTGAGTGGGTTGAAGAAACAGTCAAAAAAAAATGTGAAAATAGTTGTTTCCAAAGAGAAAAGAAAGAAAAGAAAATAATGTTTTATTTTTTAAGTAAGAATGGTAAAATAATAAATTATTTTGTGCAAAAATTAGGGATAAAATGGATAATCATTGACTTATATTTCTTTCTTTCATTTCTTCTCACTTTTGGAGAAGGAACCAAAAAGAGAAAAAAAAAAAAAAAAAGTGAGACTAGAGGAGTCTGTTTTTCTCCCATTTCTCTTATTTGACAAAATTCTCTCGTATAAAGCTTGAATGTTCCCCTTGCCTACTTATCTTTTCTCTTCCTTCCATTTTCTTCTATTTCTTTCCTCCCAAACATAGTGTTAATTAGGACTTGGGTAACTCCTGTGACTTGTGATGTTGCCTGAGATGATGACAATGGGCGAGGCACAAAGACTTCTTTACTTAGAGGGGCAGATTATTCATTTGAGATTTCATGATTTTAATTTTAAATTACAGGTAATAACACCGCCCAAATCAGCCATTATTCATGTTTGGCCATTAATGTTGGTATTGCAATTGCAACCATTGAATGATTTAAAGTTTCATAGCATGGAAATGTACGAATGCCAAAAATGTGGCCATTGGATTCTCCTTCCTTTGAAGCATATTACAAGGTCGTGCACACCTGCACTCATTTGATCTTACCCAAAAGGCCAAGAAAGGTATGGATTTATACAACATAACGTGCACAGTAATGGCTGTGGGCTGAAATTTCAACCTTCACCATCTTAGCATTGGACCAAATCCTTAAACACATGAACATGGTCATCTTAATCTTATCTTACATTACAAGGGCAATAACAATTCACTATATTTTTCTATCAGAGCGATCTCTTTAATGATGGCAATCATGAGAAGCATAAACAGCCGTTTGTTTATATTATGTTGCATTGGTTTGCTCGAATTTTTTGGCACTGAAGCTTCTAATGCAGGAAATACACTAAAACCTGGCCATGTAATGGGAATGGGGGAATACTTGGAGTCTTTCAACAAGAAATTCCGATTGCAATTTTTGAAACACAGTCTTTCAGACTATGGCTGCTTGGTGATTCAATACATGGGGCGTAACGCAGAAAGTACAGTTTGGGTAGCCAACCAACTTTACCCCCAATACTACTACCCATCAGTTCTAAATTTCACTCTAGACCGTTACTTGGTGATTGATGATGGATATTGGAGCTTTGTACAGTTAAACATTGAGCAGCCTGGTATGAGTAGTGACACTAGTGCAACACTTGAGGATTCTGGGAACTTTGTTTTGAGAGAAGGAGAGCAGATTCTGTGGCAAAGTTCTGATAATCCTACTAATACATTGCTACCAGGCATGAAATTAGGATTGTTTGACTTAAACTCAAGGAAGCCACAAAAACAGTTTCTCACTTCATGGATAAGCCCAGAGGTCCTTAATGCGGGGCTCTTCACTTTAGGTGTTGATCCAAACAACACAAAGCAGCTTGTAGTTTGGAAAAGAGATGAGGTTTACTGGTGCAGTGAGACTTGGAATGGCCAAAATTTCAGCTCCTTGCTTGGGATACAAAAAGATATTGGATATAATTTAAGCTACTTCTCAAATGAAAACGAGTCGTACTTCATTTTTCTTGTGGATGAAAATATTTATTCGCCTCTGCTTCAAATAGTTTGGCGTGGACAAATTGCATTATTAAGCGAGAACAGTTTGACAATAAATTTAGCGCCATCAAAATGCAAGGATGGAGATGTCTTCAGTGAGACACGAGGATATATGAATGGATGGTACACCATTGATGATTATAATCTAGTTCAGTGAATGGGCAGAGATATGCCAATCCAATTGCTCTTGCCATGCCTTCACTTATGGGAGTATTTATCAGACAGGGTGTAGAATTTCTGAAGCCTCTCAAGGCTACAAGATTGATGGAGCAGGAGAGACCCTTTTCATTCGCAAAAGCAATCTTTCAGGTAAGCCTTGCAGTGATGTTTTATCATTGTTGTTGTTATTATTATTATTATTTTTATTACTGTTATTATCTTTCAACAACTTGGCAGTTTTGTGTTTTGTCAACTCATTATGGAAAAAAGGTGCTATTAATTTGTGATCCAAAACCTTGTGCTTAATGTTCAATTGAACATCTCAGTTATAATTCAAGTTTGAACATCTCAGTTCTAATCTAAGTTTCAGCTTGAATTTAGAGCAATCAAAATGTAAGGGTGGAGATGCCTTCAGTAGGACACAAGGATTCATGAACGGATGGTACAGCGTTGATAATTTATATCTGAGTCTCAATGACTGTGCGGAGATGTGTCAAACCAATTGCTCTTGCAATGCCTACACCTATGCGAGTATTTCTCAGACAGGGTGCAAATTTGCTCAAGCCTCTCAAGGATACAAGATTGATGGATCAGGAGAGATCTTTTTCATCCGCAAAAGCATTCTTGTAGGTAAGCCTTGCAGTGAAGTGTTACCATCTCAGTTCTTGTTGGTAAGCATTCTAGTAGTTGTTATTGTTATTGTTATTATTATTTTCTCTCTACAATTTGGAAGTTTTGTGTTTTGTCAACTCATTATAGAAATAGTGTGATATCAATTTCTGACATAATACCTTGTGTTTATTATTCGATTAAACATCTTTGTTCTGATCTTAGTTTCAATTTGAATTTAACATACCAAATCTCTTGGAAGTTAAAGCAATTATCATCAGAATAGTTTGTTAATTAATTTCAAGCAAAGAGAAGAGAAAAAAGAGGATATCAAAGACTTCTAACCTCTACAATAGTATTTGAACCCACGCATCGTATGGTTGGGAAATGGGATCAGGCAATGTTGACAAAATTAATATACATTAAGCATGACTTAATTTTTCTGTTTTATCTAACGGTAGATCATCTCTTATTGTCTGTTCATTGTTACATCAAGCCATTGGGAATTATGCATGTAAGAAATCCAATTCATTTATTTGGTTATACATGATTGATTAAGACACACTTTCTGATACAAAAAATACTATATGACATCGATACTCTTTCTGTAGATCACTCAAAAAAGCAAGCCCGTTTGTTGTGGTTTAAAATTGGTGGTTCGCTGCTGCCCCTGACCGTTATGACTATAATCTCGTTATACTGTTGTCTAAAAAGGAAAAAATGCTGCTTTAGAGGTACATTATGTTTCTTTTGTATGAGTATCACCATATAATTTTCAAGTTTCACCATAAAGAACTAGATTTCTTTGTACTAGAATGGAAAAAGGATTCGCTAGAGTGGAGTATAAAGAAGGAGCATGGGTTGCATTTGTTCAGCTTTTCTAGGATAAAAATCGCTACTGATAATTTCTCTGATGCAAACAAGCTTGGCCATGGTGGTTTTGGGCCTGTCTATAAGGTAATCAGTAATCTTTTATCTACTTCAAAATTTTGGTTTACTTCATGGTTAAGTTAGTTTATGCCTCTTAGTCTTCTCATTTAAGAAAATAGGGTTAGAAAGCACATTGCCTTATTCTATGTTTTTATTGTGGTTTTTTGGGGTAAGTATTTTAATTATAGAATATTCATTGTAGAAGCACATGTCTTTTGATATATGTAACCTTGAAAAGTTACAAGATTATTCTTGTAGGGTAAGTTGGTAGAGGGGAAAGAAATTGCAGTGAAAAGACTCTCCAGAAGCTCAACACAAGGAGTGGAGGAGTTCAAAATTGAGATTATATTGATCTCAAAGTTGCAACACTGTAATCTTATAAAACTTTTGGGTTATTGCAGCCAAGGAGATGAGAAGCTATTAATTTACGAGTACTTGCCAAACAAAAGCTTGGATGTGTTTCTTTTTGGTTTGTTATCCACCATGCCCAACTCTGTTGTATTAACAATCTCTTTGTTTGTCCACAATACCACAATGCGCATCGTGTATTTGATGAAAATTATGTGACAGATGCAACTAAACGAGCTTTACTAGACTGGAAAACACATATCTGCATCATTGATGGGATTGCTCGAGGGCTTCTATACCTCCACAAGTATTCTAGGTTAAAAATCATTCATGGAGATTTGAAGATCAGCAACATTTTATTGGATAGCAATATGAAGCCCAAAATATCTGATTTTGGCAGAGCCAGAATTTTTGGGGAGAATGAATCTGGAGCAAGCACTAATAGAATTGTTGGGACATAGTAAGTGGGAGAAAACCTTTTTTTCTGAACAAGCACAAATAAATTTTCTGATATAGATTTTCAAAGAATTCAATTTATGTAATCATATAGTTTGGTGGATGATGCAAACAGTGGTTACATGCCCCCTGAGTATGCCATGGATGGTCATTTTTCAATGAAGTCTGATGTATTTAGCTTTGAAGTCATGATGTTAGAGATCATAAGTGGGAAGAAGAACAATTGTTTCAATCAGTTTGATCATTCTGTGAACTTAATAGGATATGTAAGTTGCTGCAATAAGGTTTAATTTTGTTTATATTTTCTTTCCAAAGCTATTCATTTTAGAGGAAATACCTTTCATAACATTCTTCATGAATGTGACTTTTTAGGCATGGGATTTGTGGAAAGAAAAAAGAGGTTCGGAGTTAATGGACCCAGCATTAGTTGAAACATGTTCCATGAGTGAAGTTATTCGACGTGTTCAGGTTGGGCTCTTATGCGTTCAGAAAAGTGCAGCAGATAGACCAACCATATTGGATGTTGTGTCTATGCTTACCAATGAATCAATGGCTCTCCCTGCTCCTAAGCAACCTGCTTTCTCTGCCATTATAAGTGGGAATGATGCTGATTTAACTAAAAATCCACCTTGCTCTATAAATTCTGTAACAATTTCAGAAATGGAGGCTCAATAACAGCTTTGTGCATATAAATAATATTTATGTCACTGAAATTCTTCATTTTGTATACATTACAAGACTTCATTTTTAGAAACACTCTTGTCACCAATTTGTAATAGACGTTGAAGATGGTCACAAGATGGTTATAGTTATGCTATGAATTATGGTACTACCCAAGTGCTGCGTTCATCTACCAGCATTCAAATTCAAGCACTGCATATATTTGTGAAGAAAAACTTAATTTCATAATATGTGAATTTTTGTACTAATTCTGAAAATCTCTTCGAGCAGATAGGCAAAAAGAAACAGTACATTGGGCACTTGAACCTATCTGGACTTTATAGGACTTGCTTTGCTATAGCTTGCTAATAAATCACGCATCTTGAGGTACTTATTCAATTCAAATAATGCAACCCCAGAAAATAAACACAAAATCTAATTATCAAAAAGCCCAAGGGGTGGCTCAAACCTCCCAAACTTAATCTAAAATTCTTTCATCCTGTTGGTTATGTGCATCAGGATCAGATCAGGTTATGTGCATCAGGATCAGATTAGTCATTCTCTTTTTTCTTAACATAGAGAGTAACTTCTGATAGACTTCTTGTAAAACCCAAGCTCAATAGGTGTTCATTGTATGTGGATGATTTGTTGGTAACAGGTAACAATGCCAAGACTGTTGATGAATTCAAGCAAGAGATGATGCTGGTTTTTGACATGACAGATCTTGGTTTAATGACATATTTCCTTGGCATGGAGATCAAACAAGATGAAGGGGAAGTTTTCATTTGTCAGAGAAAGTATGCTAAGGAGATACTTAAAAAATTCTGCATGGGGGAATGCAAAGCAATGACTACACCAATGAGTCAGAAGGAAAGTTTGTGTAAGGATGATGGCACTGACAAAATTGACGAAGGCTATTTTAGAAGCATGGTTGGATGTTTAATGTATCTAACTGCAACCAGGCCAGATATTCTCTTTGCTGTAAGTATTCTCTCTCGATTTATGCATTGTGCTAGTGAAATGCATCTTAAAGCAGCAAAAAGGGTCATTAGATACATCAAAGGGACTGTTAACTTTGGTATAAAATTCTAGAAGTGTCAAACTTCAAGTTAATGGGATTTTCTGACAGTGATTGGGGTGGATCCGTGGATGATATGAAGAGTACATCTCGGTACTGCTTCAGTCTAGGATCAGGTGTGTTTTCTTGGTGTTCCAAGAAGCAAGAAACCGTGGCACAGTCTACTGCAGAAGCTGAATTTGTTGCTGCTACAGCAGCAGTAAATCAAGCATTGTGGCTGAGGAAGCTGTTATGTGATTTACATATGAAGCAATTGAACGATACAGAGGTATTTGTGGACAATCAGGCTGTAATTGCAATATCTCATAATCCAGTTTTTCATGAAAAAACTAAACATTTTAAGCTTAAGCTATTCTTTTTAAGAGAAGTGCAGAAAGAAAGGGATGAGAGTTTGGTTTATTGCAGTTCAGAAGAGCAGCTTGCAGACATTTTCACAAAGCCGTTACCAGCAAACAAATTTGAGCTTCTTAGGCAGAGACTTGGAGTTTGCAGCTCCTAATGCAAGGAGGAGTGTTGGTTATGTGCATCAGGATCAGATCAGGTTATGTGCATCAGGATTAGATTTGTCAAGTTTATCTGCTGTTGTTTTATAGGATGTTTAATCAAGTTTAACTGTTCCTAGTTTATAGGATTTGGTTATTTTGTTATATCTAGTAGTGCCTCATGGCATGATTCTCGGTTTTGGTTAATTTTTGGGTCTTTATATTGTATGCAAAATTTTACTTTTGAATAAGATTGAATTCCCAAGTTTTCATTCCTGTTTATCTCTTCCTTCTTGTTAGTAAATCTCAGTCTATAGAATTACTCTTTCAGCTTTTAAACTAACACATCCAAAGAAATACAACCAATGTGTACAACGTTTAAAAAATATATAGATTTGCATATACTGAAACCATATAAGGTGTATAGATTCAGTTTGAAATCTATTGCAGTGCAGTCCCAAATTGAAACAAAGAAACTTTTTGTATTTGAAATCTAATTTAAACAACTGAACTTTCTGTTTTTGAAGTAAGCTGAGCTGTCGGAAAAAAAAAAACATTTCTAATCAAGTTTGTCCTTTTTGAGCTCATCTCAGGAGAGACATACTTATGTACTTAGATGGGTGGATTCCTCATATTAAATTTTCTGATTTTAACTCTGAATTGCCATGGAAGCAGTGGAATTAACACCACCCAAATCGGCCATTATTAATGGTTTGAAATTACATAAACCATTGGATGGTTTCAATTTCAAAGCATTGAAAGGTACGAATGCCAAAAACGTGGCCATTGGATTCCCCTTCTTGGAGCAGATTCCTCATCTCAAATTTTATGACTTTAATTTTAAATTGTTGTGGAAGCAGTCGCAATAAGGCCACCCAGATCAGCCATTATAGTTGGTCTTGGAACCACTGAATGGTATAAAGTTGAAAGTCATTGAAATATACGAATGCCCATTGGATTCCCCTTCATTTGGAGCATATTACTAGGCCTTGCATAGTTACAATCTTACAACATTTGATCTTAGCCAAAAGGCCAATATATGGACATGGTCATTTTAATTTTATCTTAGCTACAAGGGAATAGAAATTCACAGTGTTTCATTTGTCATGGCGAGATCTTTAATGATGGCAAGCATGAGAAGCATAAACAGATGTTTGGTCATATTATGTTGCTTTGGTTTGTTCAAGTTCTTTGGCATTGAAGCTTCTCATCTTGGAAATACACTAAAACCTGGGCAGGTAATGAGAGTAGGGGAACACTTGGAGTCTTTGAACAAGAAATTACGATTGCAGTTCTTCAAAGAGAGTTTTATAAACCATGGCTATTTGGTGATTCAATACATTGGGTCTAATGCAGAGAGTACAGTTTGGGTAGCCAACCATGATGACCCCCAATTCTACTACTCATTATTTCTAAACTTCACACTGGATGGATACTTGGTGGTTGATGATGGATTTGGGACCATCGCACTGTTAAACTATGAGTAGGCTAGTCTGAGTAATGACACCAGTGCAATGCTTGATGATTCTGGAAACTTTGTTTTGCGAGAAGGAGAGCAGATTATGTGGCAAAGTTTTGATTCTCCTACTGACACATTGCTACCAGGCATGAAACGAGGGTGGGTTGACTTAAAGTTGGGGAGGCCACATAAACGATTTCTCACTTCATGGATAAGCCCAGAGGTTCCAGCTCTAGGGTCTTTCACTTTTGGTATTGATCCAAGCAACAGAAAGCAACTTGTAGTTCGGAAAGGAAGGGAGGTTTACTGGCGCAGTGAGATTTGGAATGGCCAAAATTGCAGCTCCTTCTTTGGGATACAAATATATATTAGATTTAATTTAAACTACTTCTCAAATGAGAATGAGAGTTACTTCATTTTTAATGTGGAAGGAAAAAGTTATTTTCCTCTGATTCAGATAGATTGGCGTGGACAAATTGTATTGTTAAGCGAGAAAAGTTTGACATTGAATTTAGAGTCATCAAAATGTAAGGATGGTGATGCCTTTTCCAGGACACGAGGATTCATGAGCAGATGGTACTTCATTGATATTTTTGGTAGAGTCCATCTCAAAGACTGTGCAGAAATGTGTCGAACCAATTGCTTTTGCAATGCCTTCACTTTTTGCAAATTCGTATCCGGGAGTGTGTAAATTAGCTCAAGCCCCTCTAGTATACAAGATCGATGGATCAAAGGGAGAGATCTTTTTCATTAGCAAAAGAATTCTTTTAGGTAAGCCTTGCAGTGATGTGTTATCATTGTTGTTGTTCTAGTAATTCTAATCTAAGTTTTAGCTTGAATTTAAGGCAGAAAATCTCGTGGAAGCTATATCAATTATCATTAGAAGAGTTTGTAAACTAGATAAATTTCAAACAAACAGAAGGGAAACAAGAGTATATCAGATACACACATCCTCTGCAATAGTTGTCTCCGTAAGAGAGTATGAACACACATATCCAATTGTTGCAGCTTGGATCAGCAACTCAACTCAATTCAACAAAGCCTTATCCCAACTATTTGGGATATACATTTTGCATGTCTTAATTTTTAATTGTGATCTGGCTTGCTCGTGTTTTTCGCAAGGTTAGATTGGGCATTCTGATCTCATTGTATATACTCGTATCATTGCTGATATGTGAGTAAAAATCAAGCTTTGTTATCATGGGCTGAATGTGAATCATTTTTTAGTTGTCTGTTCATTTTCATAGAAAGCCATTGGGAAATATGTATGTAGATCTCGCAAGAAGGCAGGCCAAGTTGCTGTGGTTTAGAATTGGTGGTTCGGTGTTGCTCCTGTCAGTTATTACTATAATCTTGTTATTATGCTGTTTAAAATGGAAACAGTGCTGCTTTAGAGGTATGTTATCTTTCTCATGTGTGAGCATCACCATATAATTTTCTAGCTTCACTTGAAAGACTAACTTATATTTGTACTAACCAGGGAAATCAAAAGAAAGTAGCCGCTATGACATAATCCCAAGTGCACATGTACTAGAGTGGAGTACAAAGGAGGAGCATGAGTTCCGTTTGTTCAGCTTTTCTAGTATAGAAATCGCTACTGATCATTTCTCTAATGCAAATAAGCTTGGCCATGGATGGTTTTGGTCCTGTTTATAAGGTAATAGATGACCCTTTATGTACTTCAAAACTTTGGTATGTTTTGAGGTTAAATCAGTTTATTCCTCTTTATTTTCTTATTCAAGACAATATTGTTAAGAAGTGAATTGGGATATTCTAATATTCTATATGTTTTAGTTATGGACTATTTATCAAAGAAGCACATCTTTTTAAGTATATATAACCTAGAAAATTTACAAGATTATTCTTATAGGGTAAGTTGGTAGAAGGGAAAGAAATTGCAGTGAAAAGACTCTCCAGAAGCTCAACACAGGGAGTAGAGGAGTTCAAAAATGAGGTTATATTGATCTCAAAGTTGCAGCATTGTAATCTTGTAAGACTTTTGGGTTATTGTAACCGAGGAGATGAGAAGCTATTAATTTACGAGGACTTGCAAAACAAAAGCTTGGATTCGTTTCTTTTTGGTTTGTTATTCATCCTTTCTTATCTCTGTTGTATTAACACTCTCTTTGTTTTTCCCCAATGTCATGATGTGCATTCATGTATTCGATGCAAATTATGTTACAGATGCAACAAAACGAGCTTCACTAGACTGGAAAACTCGTCTCTATATCATTGACAGTATCGCTCAAGGGCTTCTATACCTCCACAAGTATTCAAGGTTAAAAATCATTCATAGAGATTTGAAAATCAGCAACATTCTATTGGACAACAATATGAACCCCAAAATATCTGATTTTGGCATAGCCAGGATTTTCGGAGAGAATGAATCTGGAATAAGCACGAATAGAATTGTTGGGACACAATAAGTGGGAAAAAAAAACTATTTTTTTGAACATGCACATATAAATTTGCTCATATAGATTTCTAGTGCTTTCAATTTTTGTAATCATATAGTTTGGTGGATGATGAAAACAGTGGTTACATGCCCCCTGAGTATGTCATGGACGGTCTTTTTTCAGTGAAGTCTAATGTATTCAGCTTTGGAGTCATGATGCTAGAGATCATAAGTGGGAAGAAGAACAATGGTTTCTATCAATCTGATCGCTCTTTGAACTTACTAGGATATGTAAGTAACTGTAATATGGTCTAATTTTGTATTTTTTTAAATTTCCAAAGCTGTTTGTTCTAGACAAATTACCTTGTATAACTTTGCTCATGAATGTGGCCTTTTAGGCATGGGATTTGTGGAAAGAAGGAAGAGGCTCGGAGTTAATGGATCCAACATTACTTGAAACATGTTCCACAAGTGAAATTATGCGATGTGTTCAGGTCAGTCTCTTGTGCGTTCAAGAAAGTGCAGCGGATAGACCAACAATGTTGAATGTTGTGCCTATGCTTTGCAATGAATTGATGGCTCTGCCTGCTCCTAAGCAACCTTCTTTCATTACACGTGGAAATGATGTTGATTTAACTGAAAATTCACCTCGCTCAATAAATGATGTAACAATTTCAACAATAGATGCTCATTAACAGCTTTGCTAATATAAGTAATGTTTCCTATCACTGAAATTCATCATCTTGTATATGCTACCCATTTGTAATCGATGTTGAAGATGGACACATGATGTTCATAAATGATGATATGAATTGTGGTGCTACCTAAGTGATTCTAATTCAAGCATTACATATCTATGTGAAAACAAACTGTCAAAATAATTGAGTTGTACTAAATTACTAATGCTGAAAATTGCTTAGAACAGAGACTCAAAAAGAACCAACAAAATTCTTACGACTTTCGTGCCTTCTTACCTTTCTGGATTCTGTGAGACTTTCTTAGCTGCAGCCTGCTAATAAATCATGAATCCTAAGGTACTTATTCAATTCAAATGCAGCAACCCAAGAAAACAAACCCAAAAATCTGGTTATCAAAAAGCTGGAGGGGTGGCTCCAACTGCCAAACTTGATCTAAAACTCATTCATCTAAAGGAATACAACCAATATATACAACATTTAGAATGTAGTGTTTGGAAATAGCATATGACTATAATTAGGAAACAATTGGACTTCCTCCATGACTGCTTGCTAAGTAAGATGAGCGGTTAAAAGTGTTGAGAACTTGATATACATTGTTGGCCCATTCTCTAACAGCTTAAGCTTTTAGAGCAATTGGTGATCTAACAGAAAGAAGCCCCGTTTCAATACAGGCTTGTGTTCTTGAAATCAGGTCATGAGAATTGGCTTCTCTAAACAATAAGACTTCATGGCCTGGAAACAATGTCAGTCTAGCACTTGGTGGACAACTAACAACATTCATTGGTAACTAATGCCAATCATGGTTTTAAAATTCAGGGAAAATTCAATTGAATGAAAATACAGACATGGATATGTACACACTGTTTGTATTTTTGGATAAATCACACAGTTCAAAGAGGGAAAATGCAGGAAAGCAGAGAATAATGATCAACAGAAACACCAAAGAACCCATTACATATTTAGATCATGTAGTGATGAAAGAAAGGATAGTCATTTAAAACACCCAAAATCAGTCTAGTAATTTTATATAAAAGAAGGGTCCGATTGGGTTGGATTGGATTGCAATGAATAGCCTTGTAGCCTGTTGCCACTCTAATAAAGGTATGGGGAGTTAACAGTGTTAAATATCACTTTAATAAATTGAAAAACAGAAATCAAATTTCTGAAATTAGATTATTATATTTCATTGAATCAATTTGATATTTTGTGCACTTGGCACTCTAAACAAATCAGACCAAAATAGGGGTAATATTTTTTATACTCAGTGTCACATGGTTTGGGACCCAAAAACCATGTGCTCCAAACTGAGAATAAGCCTTTCAAACTGTGTATAAGTTTTTATTGAAAACAAAAATCTGTATATTATAAATCCTTGAAATATGCATCTTTTGCATTCCTTTAATCTATTAGTGTCTTCTGGTTCTGGAAACATGTAACCACTATGGAGTGGCTGCTCTGCCCTGAACCCTACCTCTTGTGGGAAAAAAATGTCTTAATCTATTGTCATTTACATGTTCTGAACTGCTCATCAAAATGATTCCATTGGCAATGTATCAAAAACAAACATGTAAAATGATTTGTGGTGCTAAGAATGAATTAGTTTTTTATTGATGTGCCAAAAAATATTTAATGTCAGTTTTTCTTTTCTTTCTTATTTCACCACACTTAATTTACAAAGGTATTGTATACATATATAGATAGATTTGATACTCTATTTTTGGCTATACATAAATTAGGCCTAGAGTCATGCTTGACTGTTAGAGATATTATTCCTATAATCTCTCTGTTTTAATTCTTAATTGACAACTCATGCCAACACTCCCCCTCAAGTTGAAGCATCCAAATCTTCAATGCGCAACTTGTCTAGTGAGTTGTAGAAATCCTTGCTTGATACGGCCTTTGTAAGAATATCCGCCAATTGGTCTTCGGATTTCACAAATGGGAACCGAATTATTTTAGCTTCAAGATTTTCTTTGATAAAGTGCCTGTCAATCTCCACGTGTTTGGTGCGATCATGCTGGATAGGATTGTGGGCAATAGCAATTGCCGCCTTGTTATCGCAAAAAAGATCCATCTCGGAGGTAGGGGCAAATCCAATTTCAGTAAGAAGTCTTTTGATCCATAGAAGTTCACAAAGTCCTTTAGCCATTCCACGGAATTCTGCTTCAGCACTTGATAATGCCACCACCTTTTGCTTCTTACTTCTCCAAGTAACAAGATTTCCCCTAACAAACATGAAGTAGCCTGAGGTGGATCTTCTGTCTGTGGTGTCTCCCGCCCAATCTGCGTCTGTATAACCATTAACTCTGAGATGGTTATTTTTAGAAAACATAAGGCCTTTTCCTGGGGAGGATTTGAGGTATCGTAAAATCCGGACCACTGCTTCCATATGATCCTTACTTGGTTGGTGCATAAATTGACTCACTACACTCACTGCGTAAGCAATATCAGGACGGGTGTGTGAGAGGTAAATAAGTTTCCCAACTAACCTCTGGTATCTTCCTTTGTCTGTTGGCACTTTGCTTGGATGTTCTCCGAGCTTGTGATTTTGAACAATTGGAGTGTCTGCTGGTTTACAATCCAACATTCCAACGTCACATAGTAAATCCAATATATATTTTTGCTGGGAAAGAAATATACCTTGTTTTGATCTAGCAACCTCTATTCCCAGGAAATATTTAAGTCCTCCCAAATTTTTCATCTCAAACTCGGTTGCCAATTGTTTCTGAAGCTTAGCAATTTCCTCTGTATCATCCCCTGTGATGATCATATCATCGACATACACAATTAAAATTGTTACCTTGCCCCGTCGATGCTTCAGAAATAATGTATGATCTGAATTACTTTGGCAGAAGCCATACTTCTTCATTGCTTGACTGAACCGCCCAAACCATGCTCGGGGTGATTGTTTCAGTCCATACAGTGCGCGCTGCAATTTGCACACAACTTCAGTTTGTGAAGATGCAGTGTAGCCTGGAGGAGTTTCCATGTAGACTTCCTCTTCAAGGTCACCGTGGAGAAAAGCATTCTTTACATCTAACTGATGCAATGGCCAATCCAGATTCGCTGCGAGGGATAGTAGAACCCTGACTGTATTTAGTTTAGCTACTGGTGAGAAGGTTTCTTGATAATCTACTCCATAGGTCTGAGTGTACCCTTTTGCAACTAACCTCGCCTTGTATCGTTCTATAGATCCATCTACTTTGTGTTTAACCGAGAAGACCCACTTACAACCGACTGTCGTCTTCCCTTGGGGTAGTGGAACTAAGGTCCATGTTTGATTTTTTAGTAGTGCCCCCATTTCTTCCTCTATCGCTTTGGTCCAATTAGGATCCATTAATGCCTCCTGAACTGTAGTGGGAATATGACATGCAGAAAGATCATGTGAAAAAGTCTTGAGAGGCTCAGGTAGCTTTGCGGTGGAGACATAGTTGGCAATTGGATACCTTGATCTTCTTTCCTCCATGTCTGGAGAATATCTATTTGGTGGCTTGCCCCGGTTATGCCCTGAAAGGTAAGTTATATCCAGCAGGAGTATCTATGTCATTTATAGAAGAGAGTGTGCCGATATTACTTACCTCAGGAATATTCTCAGGAGATGGACTTGTAGGTACTAAGGGGCAGGGGGATTCTTGTTCTTGTTCTTCTCCTGATGATGTATGCTCCATTTCTAGACCTCTAGAGGATATGTCTACATTCGTTGATGTTATTTGTGTGTCATTTCGATCTTCAAACCATTAGAATGTTAGCCACTTCAATTCTTCATCTAGTGTCTCCCCCTGAAGAGAAGAAGTGGAGGTCGGGGAGGAGTAGAAAGGTGCGGATTCCTAGAAAGGTGACATCCATGGTCACATAGGTACGCTGAGTAGTAGGGTCATAGCAGCGGTAGCCTTTTTGATGCGCCGCATATCCCAAGAATAGGCACCGACGAGCACATGGGTCGAGTTTGGGGCACTGAGTCTTAGGCAGGTGTACATACGCCACACAGCCAAATGTACGAGGAGGGAGCATGAGGGCCGGAGGTAGAGAGACCGAAGCTGATAGAGACTGTAATGGTGTCTGAAACTTTAAGATTTTGGAAGGGAGGCGGTTGATCAAATAGACAGCGGTGGTAATAGCATCAGGCCAATGTCGTGTGGGGACATGCGCGCCAAGGAGAAGAGCCCGGGCAGTCTCAAGAATATGTCGATTTTTTCGTTCAGCTACCCCATTTTGTTGTGGGGTCTCCGGACATGAGGTCTCGTGGATAAGGCCATGTTGTTGAAAATAGGAGCGAAAATGGTGATTAACATATTCACCACCATTGTCTGACCGAAGAATCCAGGATCGGAGCAGAAAACTAAGTCTGAATCATAGCATAGAATGACTAAAAAACCTTAAATACTCCATCCTTATGTTTCAACAGATATAACCAGGTCATGCTGGTGCAGTCATCAACAAATATCACAAACCAACGCACACCAGATGCAATAGATAAGGGAGATGGTCCCCACACATCCGAATGAATTAAAGCAAAAGGAGTATCACTTTTATTCATGCTTAACGAATAAGTAGCCTTATGACTTTTGGCTAAAATACAGGTATCACAGTTAAAACCAGATGTCTCTACATTGGAAAATAAATCAGGAAACAAATGCCTTAGATACCCGAATGATGGATGTCCCAAACGACGATGCCATAGCCAAATATGTTGCTGCTTGGAACTAGGCGAAGAAGACACATGATGTGCTTGACCCAAACTAAAATCTTCCATGTAGTACAATCCCCCCTTCTTAGTACCACGCCCAATTATCTCCTTGGTAAGAATATCCTGAATAAGACAAAAATCAGCAAACATTAGCACCACACAATTCAGTTCTGTAGGTAATTTGGCTAACAGATAATAACTTGTGGGACAATGAGGGAACAAGTAAAGTATTAGATAATTGCAGAGAGGGTGACAAGATCACGGAGCCAGCCCCTGTGACCGGTGAGACCATCCCATTGGCATTTGCAATGCTGGTGCGCCTTGGAGGTGAGTGGTGGAGGAGATCCGCGGGGTCAAAGGTCATATGGTTTGTGGCCCCAGAGTCGAGAAGCCACTTTTTCTGGTCAGTATCTTCGCTATCACTAAGCAAGGCGTGACAGGGATTACCTTGTTCCATAGAAGAGAAATTCTATTGAGAAGAGACAGTAGGTGGAATGAGAGATAAATGGGGTTTGGCTGCCGCGATAGCAGCCTTACCCGTTCCTTCAGCCATACCACCAGTATCACATTTTTTTCGAGCTTGGAGTTCATGCCACCAATCAGGGTATCCATGCAACTGAAAACAGTTTTCACGTATATGCTTCATATTGCCACAGTGAGAACATTTGAGACTGTCAGATGAAGAGCGGGCTTTGGAGGCAGATTTTCCAGTATGTTGGGGGGCCGGTCCAGAGAACCCAAGCTTGAGGCCTCTCGAAGCAAGCACTGCTCCTGGCGATGGTTCATCACTGGCGTTCATCACTGCCTGGCGAAGGGCCTCCCTACGGACATGAGCATAAGCTTGTTCCACGGTAGGAAACGGGTGCAACTGCAACACGTCACTGCGAATATTGTCCAGTTTGTCGTCAAGACCATCCAAGAATACATAGACCCTATCTTCTTGGAGGAGATTATTATAGCGTTGAATATCAGCAGGACACTCCATTGGATTTGGATGACGAAAGTCGATCTCACGCCAGAGACCTTGCAAGCTGGTGTAATATTTTTCCAGGGAACCACCTGCTTGACGGAGACGTGAGACACGGCGCCTGAGATCATACACTTGGGAGGTATCGCCACCATCAAAATATGTGGTAGCAGCAGAGTCCCAAACCAGTTTCGTTGTGGGAAAGCGAATGAAATTGCCGATTAATGATGGATCCATGGAGTTAATCAGCCAACCTTTGACGATGGCATTGTCGGTGCACCATTTACGGAAGGATGGGTCAGTCGGAGATGGCTGGGTTAGCTCGCCATTAATGTAACCCAATTTGTCTTTGCCGGAGATATACATCTCGACAACTTGGGACCATAAGGCATAGTTGGAACCATCCAACTTGATGCCAATCGGTAGAGCAGCAGGTTCAGAAGTCACCATAGGGGCCTGGGCTTTGGATAGAGCTTCGGCCATCGTGGCAGTGAACAGTTCGGATAGGAGGGTATTCTGGTCGGTGGGTTCTGTCTGGGTTGGGGTTTCGGTGTCTGCCATAAACGTAAGATGGTGGATCGAAGCAGAGAAACCAGAAGAAAAAAGAGAGAAAGCTTGCGGCGTAAGGAGAAGAAGGGCTTTCGAAAAAAAAAAATCAGTTGGGTGGTTTTGTATTTCCAGTTGGGTCGAACGACGAACAGCAGATAGGGCCTTCGTTGAGGTTCGATTTCAACGAACACTGCGGGATGAGCTCTGTCGGCGATGAACAGGAGCAGAGCTTCGATCGTGAATGGTCTGACCAACAGAGGCTCGTGAGGGTTTTAAGGAAACTGCCGATGAGCTCTGTCTGCGATGAACAGGAGACCAGGTCGTGAGGCGCTCTGATACCATGTCAATTTTTCTTTTCTTTCTTATTTCACCACACTTAATTTACAAAGGTATTGTATACATATATAGATAGATTTGATACTCTATTTTTAGGTTATACATAAATTAGGCCTAGAGTCATGCTTGACTGTTTGAGATATTATTCCTATAATCTCTCTGTTTTAATTCTTAATTGACAACTCATGCCAACATTTAATACTGTCTCATTTTTTATAAAAAAATGATCATACATTTACTTCGTAATTCCTAAGTACAAAACTGGTATAATCATCAGTAGGAAACAAAAGTGCTCGACAGAAACAATTTTTTGTTAATTCTTATATAGCAAATAATCAAGTCACCTGAAAATAACTAGAAGTCTTTTCTCATTGTGTTAAGAATTGTGGAATTTATAATATTATATGATTTGGTATAATTGTGAGTTTTATATTTTTATTATCATATTAGAAATTCAAATTTATATTTGACTCTTTTTTTATATTGATATTGTTATCTTACCCATTTGCATTTTTTGTATCCTACACTATACATGTCAAATATATGTGTCATGTCATACTTTGATATAAATATTTATCCTTTTTTTTGTGTCTTATCATACTTTAATTTTATGTTTGGCCATTATAGTTGGTCTTGCAATTGCAATGGTTGAATGGCTTAAACTTTAAAGGCATGGAAATGTAGTGAATGTAAAAAATGTGGCCATTGGATTCCCCTTCCTTTGGAGCATATTACGAGGTCTTGCACAGATGCACTCATTTGATGTTACCCAAAAGGCCAAGAAAGGTATGGATTCATGTAACATAGGCGGCAGGCTGAAATTTCAGCATTCACCATCTTATCATTCGACCAAATCCTTAAATACATGGATATGATCATCTTAAATTTTATCTTACCTACAAGGGAAATAACAATTCACAGTGTTTTTCTGTCATGGCAAGCTCTTTAATGATGGCAATCACGAGAATCATAAGCAGCTGTTTGGTTATAATATGTTGCATTGGTTTGTTCAAGCTCTTTGGCATTGAAGCTTCTAATGCAGGAAATACACTAAAACTTGGCCAGGTAATGGGAGGGAGGGAACACTTGGAGTCTTTGAACAAGAAATTCCGATTGCAATTCATGGAAGTGGGTTTTAGAGACTGGAGCTACTTGGTGATTCAATACATGGGGTCTACTGCAGACAGTACGGTTTGGATAGCCAACCAAGATTACCCCCAGTACTACTACTCAACAATTCTGAACTTCACTCTAGATGGGTTCTTGGTGATTCATGATGGATACGGGACGTTCATACAGTTAAACACTGAGAAGCCTAGTATGAGTAGTGACACCAGTGCAACGCTTGAGGATTCTGGAAACTTTGTTTTAAAAGAAGGAGAGCGGATTCTGTGGCAAAGTTCTGATCATCCTACTGATACATTGCTACCAGGCATGAAATTGAGATGGTTTGACTTAAAGTCGGGGCAGCCATAGGAACAAATTCTCACGGCATGGAGAAGCCCAGATATTATAATTCCAGGGATCTTCACTTTAGGTCTTGATCTAAACAACACAAAGCAGCTTGTAGTTTGGAAAAGAGAGGAGGTATACTGGCGCAGCGAGACTTGGAATGGCCAAAACTTCAGCTCCTTCCTTGGGATACAAAAAGATATTGGATATAATTTAAGCTACTTCTCAAATGAAAACGAGTCCTACTTCATTTTTCCTATGGATGAAAATAGTTATTTGCCTCTGATTCAGATAGATTGGCGGGGACAAATTGTATTATTAAGCGAGAACAGTTTGACAATCAATTTAGCACCATCAAAATGTAAGGATGGAGATGCCTTCAGTGAGAAACGAGGATTTACGAATGGATGGTACAACATTGATAATTTCAGTCTATTTATCAATGACTGCGCAGAGATATGCCAATCCAATTGCTCTTGCCATGCCTTCACTTATAGGAGTATTTATCAGACACGGTGTAAATTTTCTCAATCCCCTCTAGACTACAAGATTGATGGAGCAGTAATAAAGTTACACCCTCTCTAATAGCTTAAGCTTTTAGATGAGTTGGTAACTTCACATGGTATCAGAGCAGGCCAAAGGTCCTGAGTTCAAATCTCACCGTCATCCTGAAAAAATATGAATTAACACGTATAGGCTCAAACTAGCCACACGTGAGGGGGCGTGTTAGAGAATGTAATAATAAAGTTACACCCTCTCTAATAGCTTAAGCTTTTAGATGAGTTGGTAACTTCACAAGCAGGAGAGACCCTTTTCATTCGGGAAAGCAATCTTCCAGGTAAGCCTTGCAATGATGCGTTATCATTGTTGTTGTTGTTGTTGTTGTTATTATTATCATTACTATTATTATCTTTCAACAACTTGGCAGTTTTGTGTTTCGTCAACTCATTATAGAAAAAAGGTGCCATTAATTTGTGAGCCAAAACCTTCTCTTTAATATTCGATTTAAACATCTCAGTTCTAATATAAGTTTTAGCTTGAATTTAGAGCAATCAAAATGTAAGGTTGGAGATGCCTTCAGTAGGACACAAGGATTCATGAATGGATGGTACAATGTCGATAATTTTAATCTGAGTCTCAATGACTGTGTGGAGATGTGTCAAACCAATTGCTGTTGCAATGCCTACACCTATGCGAGTATTTCTCAGACAGGGTGTAAATTTTCACAAGCCTTTCAAGGATACAAGATTGATGGATCAGGAGAGATCTTTTTCATCCGCAAAAACATTCTTGTAGGTAAGCCTTGCAGTGATGTACGTGTTACCATTTTAGTTCTTGTTGGTAAGCATTCTTGTTGTTGCTCTAGTAGTTGTTATTGTTATTGTTACTCTTATTATTTTATTATTATCTTTCAACAGCTTGACAGTTTTGTGTCTTGTCAACTCATTATGGAAAAAGTGAGATATCAATTTCTTGAGCTAATACCTTGTGTTTAACGTTCGATTAAACATCTCAGTTCTAGTCTTAGTTTCAGTTTGAATTTAAGATAACAAATCTCTTGGAAGTTAAAGCAATTATCATTTGAATAGTTTGTTTAATAATTGCAAGGAAAAAGAAGAGAAAGACGAGGATATCAAAGACTCATATCATCTACAATAGTTGAGTCCGTAGAGTATTTAAACCCACATATCGAAAGGTTGGGAATTGGGATCAGACAATGAGGGAAAAATTAATAAACATTAAGCATGTCTTAATTTTTAATTGTTGTTTACCTATGGCATGTTCCTTTTTCTTTTGTGACGGTTGCTTATTGTCTGTCATTTTTACATCAAGCCATTGGGAAATATGCATGTAAGAAATCCAATTTATATTTTTGGTTATACATGATTGAAAGATACACTTTCTCATGCCAAAAATGCTATATGACAACGGCACTCTTTTTGTAGATCATTCGAGAAGGCCGGCGAGATTTCTGTGGTTTAAAATTGGTGGTTTGATATTGTCCGTAGCAATTATAACTATAATCTCATTATTATGTTGTTTAAAAAGGAAACAATGCTTCTTTAGAGGTACGCTATGTTTCTTTTGTATGAGCATCACAATATAATTTTCAAGCTTCACTTTAAAGACTAACTTTTATTTGTACTAGAGTGGAGCACAGATGCACTAGAGTGGAGTACAGAGGAGGAGCATGAGTTACGTTTGTTCAGCTTTTCTAGGATAGAAATCGCTGCTAATAATTTCTCTGATTCAAATAAGCTAGGCCATGGTGGTTTGGGGTCTGTTTATAAGGTAATCAATAATCTTTTGTATACTTCAAAATTTTGGTTTACTTCAGGGTTAAATCAGTTTATTCCTCTTAATTTTCTCATTCACGAAAATAAGATTAAAGAAGCGCATTGAGATATTCTAATCTATATGTTTTTATTATGCAATTTTTTTGGGTAATGATATACCACTATGTGACGCACCAACCACTGCATGACACGTGTAACTACAAGATCGGCTCAGGACCAATAATACAGCCCATGCTCGGCCATATAGCTTATGCTCAGTCGCTTAGCTCATATCCGGCCTTATAATCTGTGCTCGGTCATCCAGATCATGCTCGGTCGCATAAGTTATGTTCAGTCATTCGGTTCATGCTCGGTCATATACCTCATGCTCGGTCAATCAAAAGGCATAGCCCAAATAAACCGAGCTCACAGTATCAAAGCAAGGTAGCTCTCCTACAAAGCTAAATATATACAGATGCAAGCCTACATTACGGAAAGTCAGTGATCACTAAGCTCCGAGCAGGGAATGAGGAAACTATTTCCAACAAGGAAACTGCCACAATGAGTTACCATATTCAACAAGGTAACTGATATCTCCAGAGATCCAATCCCTATATTCATGGCTCCAAATCCTAATCAAACTAGGAGAGACGTTTGCCTATAAATTCAACTCTAAAGGTACGCTTAATTTTCATGCTCATTATTTTGGCTTTCATTACGAGTCTTTCAATTCAATTTATTGACTTAAGCATCGGAGCGGCTACCGCCGGAGCCAACCCGGTGGGAGCCAACCCGGTGGTCCTCTGATCTTCTGTTTCGAGTGTTTCGCAGGGAGCCGAGCTTGGATCTCACGTGGGCCAAAAAGTGCAGCATCAGTTTGGCGCCGTCTGTGGGAACGACAATCACCAAGTGCTCTACTCAATCTAAGCTCATCTTCCGTTTATCAGAGGGATCATGGCTCCCAACTTGCGACCCAGGAAGAACACTCAAAACCCTCATCCTCAACCAACTGCCGGACGAGGAAGAGGGCGAGTGAATAATCCTGTACAGGAAGAACTGATCGAAACTAGGCGGCAGAACCAGTTGCTATGGGAACAGCTCTTGACCATGTCCAGGACCCTGGCAATGTTCACCCAGAATCATGAAACCAATCCTCAAAATCCACCCGTTGTCACAAACACTCAACAGGAGCAGCCTCCTGCGGCTGCCGGTATTCATGTAGACCCCCAGCCGTCGACGGCAGCCGGTCGAGGGGTTTCCGCCTTTGTCCCGGAGGTCCATTATCGAAGTACTACCCGACTCCCCATCCCTGGGGCCTCGGGAGTAAACTACGTTCCACAAGGATCACCTCCTCGAGTGGTTCCTGTACCACCAGTACCAGAGAATCAAAACAACCCCCCAGTAGTGGGCCAAGATCAGCCTACCCATATAGGCCCTGAGGTTGTGAGACCTGCCTCGCAGCAGCCCGTCCTACCAAGGGGGTCAGTAAGAGCCGAAGAAGTTGCTGAATCAATAGACCGTACTGCCATCATAAGGGGGGCCCAGTATGTAGAACAGGACGAGCTGGCCAGATTGCTCGGGAGGTCGGCCACCCCGTTCACCAATGCTATCATGGCCGAGGAAAGACCCAAGAAATTTATCGTCCCTAAATTCACCCCTTATGATAGGACTGGGGACCCGGGGGACCACCTCTCCCACTACCAGCACACCATGGCTTTGCACGGTACTTCTGATGCCTTCTTATGCAGAACGTTCGTGACCAGCCTCAATGGTACCGCCCTGAAGTGGTTCCACCACCTCCCGCCGAACTCAGTATCTAGCTTTTATGAGCTCGGCAGAAGGTTCTTGGACAGATTCATGACTAGCAGGAGGCTAAGAAAGGGTCCGGAATTCCTTCTGAACATAAAGCAAACAAGGGAAGAATCGCTCAGGGGGTATATAGCACGTTTCAACGCCGAGCTCACCGAGGTAACAGACTGCAGCCCCGGTTTCCTAGTGGCTGCTCTAGCCGCTGGACTTGCTCAAGGAGGCTTTAGAGACTCCCTGACCAAAAATCTCCCTGCGGACATGGCGGCACTCATGGACCGTGCAAGGAAGTACATCAACCTGGAGGAGGCCAGGGACACCTCTAGAAGGGTCAAAGAGCAAGCTCAGAAAGACGATCACAAGAAAGATAGTCAAAGGAAGGACGACCAAAAGAAGGACACCAGCTCGGCCAGGAAGAGAGTCAGGAGCCCAGAAAAAAGGGGGGCCCCCAGAACCTCCTTCAATTCTGGGCTGAGGGAATTCAACCACTTTACTCCTCTAAACGCCTCTCCGTACAACATATTGAAGCAAGTAAGATCTCGAGAAAATCTGAGATGGCCGGAGCCTTTGAAAGGAGACCCCAACTATCGAGATCAGACCAAATATTGTGATTTTCACAAGGACCGAGGGCACACAACCAATACCTGCAAAGCTCTCAAGCATGAGATTGAGCAGCTAATAAGAAGAGGAAGGCTGCAAGAGTTCGTCAAGCAGGACGGAGGACAGAACCCCCGTGACGAACGACCCCAGCAGAGAAAAACCGACCAGAGGCAAAAACAGAAAAAAGGCAGGAACGAACCCCCACGACAGAACAATCAGGTGATCTATGTTCTACACGCAGATTCCCCTGCAACAGGCACCTCTAACAGGTCAAGGAAACGATATGCTCGGGAGGCCAGGTCTGCTCCCAACGTCATGCAGGTCGCTAACTTAGAGAAAAGGTTAAAGCCCTTGCCAGAAATCCAATTTACGGATCATGACCTTATGGGAGTTCATTGTCCTCACAGCGATGCCCTGGTTATCTCCCTTAAGATCGTCAACTTCGATATCCGGAGAGTTCTCGTCGACACTGGGTGCTCGACCAATGTACTGTTCTACGACCCTTTCAAGCATATGAAGCTCGACCCCAATGACATTAAGCCCACGGGCATAATCATGACGGGCTTCGACGGAAACACTAACACTCCACTAGGAAGGGTCGATCTGGCCACCACTGCGGGTGAAGGGGACGGACAGAAGACCACGATAGCCGAGTACATGGTCATAAAAGCCAAATCTCCCTACAACGTCATAATTGGGAGGCCCTGGCTACATGAGATGGGAGCGGTCACCTCAACTCTCCACCAATGCTTAAAATACGTTCACAATCAGACAGTCTACTCCATCAGAGGATGCCAACCGACCTCCCGAGAGTGCCACGCCCTCGCACTCAAAGCTAAGGCCCCCAAATAGCAATTACTGCACACCCGTGTGTGCAAGGATGCAATCTACCCTTGCTGTCACGAGGCAGAAGACTGTCCCTCCAAGATTGAAGAACCATTGAGCCCCAGAGGAAGGGATAGCAGAGCCAGGCCTATAGGGGAGCCTATTAAAGTCCTGGTCAGCTCAGAGGATCAAGGACGTTACCTGCAGATAGGTCCCGACCTGACACATGCAGAGCAGGATGAGCTGGTCAAATTTTTGAAGAAAAACCTCTCCGTATTCGCCTGGGAGACAAGCGACATGGAAGGGATAGATCCCGACCTGATTACGCACAGACTAATGGTGGATCCAGATCATCCACCAGTAAGACAAAAGAGAAGGCCTCTCGCTCCAGAGCGGCATCAGGTCATCAACGACGAAGTTCAAAGGTTGCTCAACGCCAACATGATACGAGAGGTATTTTATCCTGATTGGTTGGCCAACACTGTTCTGGTCAAGAAGAAGAACGGTAAATGGAGAGTCTGTGTTGACTACACAGATCTCAACAAAGCATGCCCGAAGGATAGCTTCCCTCTTCCACGAATAGATCAGTTAGTCGATGCAACTGCAGGGCACGAGCTCATGAGCTTCATGGATGCTTATTCTGGGTACAATCAAATACAGATGCATCCTCCCGATAAAGAAAAGACTTCATTCATCACCGAACGAGGTCTCTATTGCTATAGAGTGATGCCGTTCGGACTAAAGAATGCTGGAGCTACCTACCAACGTCTTGTTAATAAAATGTTCAGCTCCTTGATCGGCAGCACTATGGAAGTTTATATCGACGATATGCTGGTCAAGAGCCTAAGGAAGAGCAGTCATCTCCAGCACCTAGCACAAACCTTCAATATTCTCAGACAATATAAAATGAAGCTCAATCCCTCAAAGTGCACCTTTGGTGTAACAAAAGGGAAATTCCTTGGGTACATAGTCTCTCAAAGAGGTATAGAAGCAGACCCGACTCAGATCGGGGCTCTGATCGGACTGAAATCCCCAAAGACCAGGAAGGACATTCAAGCTCTGAACGGCCGGATAGCAGCTCTCAGCAGATTCATCTCCAAATCCACGGATCGGTGTCTACCCTTCTTCAAGGCTCTGAAAGGTAACAAATCTTTGCAATGGACTGACGAGTATGAAAAATCCTTTCAGGAACTCAAAAGATACTTGGCTTCGCCCGAGCTCTTATCAAAACCGATCCAAGGAGAAAGGCTGCTTCTCTATCTCGCAGTCTCTGAGAACGCTGTCAGTTCGGTACTGGTGAGGCAAGACAGGAGTGTGCAGAGGCCCATCTTCTATGTCAGCAAGGCATTACTAGACACAGAAAAGAGGTACCCCGAAATTGAGAAGCTAGCCCTTGCTCTCATAGTATCTGCACGGAAGCTGAGACCTTACTTTCAAGCACATCCCATAGAAATTTCGACTGCCTACCCACTGAAAACGGTCCTGAGAAAACCAGAAGTATCAGGACAGTTGGTCAAGTGGTCAGTGGAACTGGGGGAGTTCGATTTGTCCTACATTCCAGGAGTCTCAATTAAAGGGCAAGCCTTGGCAGACTTCGTCGCAGAATTCACTCCCGCACTACTAGGCAAAGCTCAAGTCTCAGACGATGTGGGAACTTGGAAGTTGTATACTGATGGATCATCCACTGACCGAGGTGCCGGAGCAGGGCTAATACTACACTCTCCTGATGGACTTACGACCGAAAGGTCAATTAGCTTGGGGTTCAGAGCCTCCAACAACGAAGCGGAATATGAGGCCCTTATCTTAGGGATGAAGCTAGCTCAAGAGTGCGAGGTACAGAACCTCGAGGTATTTTCTGACTCCCAACTGGTGGTTAGCCAAGTTCAAGGAGAGTATGCCGTCAAGGATGAAAGAATGCTTCGATATTCGGAGCTAGTCAACTTACTAAAACATTCCTTCCGAGCATTCTCAATCCAAAAAATAGAAAGAGGACAGAACAGCAGAGCCGATGCCTTAGCAAACATGGCATCTCACATGAAAACGGGGGTGGAGTCAACGATAAAATTCTCTCACCAGCCGAGGCCTAGCACCGAGGAGATCCAGGCCGCCCAAGTCACAGAACAGCCTCAGAACTGGATGACTCCTATACTCCAGTACCTGGAAGAAGGACTCCTCCCAGAAGACAGAAATAATGCAAAAAGAATCCGCATCAGAGCAGCTCGGTATCTTGTCCTTAACGGAAAGCTCTACCGAAGGTCTTACACTCAGCCATTGTTAAAATGCCTAACACCTGAAGAGTCTTAGTACGTCTTGGCAGAAATCCATGAAGGAATCTGTGGAAATCACAACGGAGGGAGAACCATAGCCCACCGAGCTCTAACCCAAGGCTACTACTGGCCTGGGATGCTGAAGGAAGCAAAGGAATATACTCGAAAGTGTGACAAGTGCCAGAGGTTCGCCCCTTATCAGCATCAGCCGCAACATGAGCTCATCCCCATTACTAGCCCATGGCCCTTCGCGCAGTGGGGAATGGACATCATAGGACCGTTGCCTAAAGCCAAACCGAACAGGAGATACCTACTGGTGGCTGTTGACTACTTCTCAAAATGGGCCGAAGCAGAACCACTGACTCGCATCACTGAAAAGGAGATACAGAGTTTTACTTGGAAAAATATAGTCTGCAGGTTCGGCATTTCTCATGTGATCGTCTCAGATAATGGCACATAGTTCACTGGGAAAATATTCAAGAAATTCTGCCAAGACCTAAACATCAAACAACACTTTTCCTCCCCTGGTCATCCTCAGGCAAACGGGTAGGCCGAGGTCACCAACCGAACTATCCTGGATGCTCTCAAGAAAAGATTAGAGGAAGCTAAAGGGGGATGGGTCGAGGAACTCCCTGGGGCACTCTGGGCCTACCGGATAACCAGGAGAACTCCAACATCGGAAACTCCCTTCTCCCTCGCCTACGGAACTGAGGCAGTAATCCCTGTTGAGGTCGGCATACCAACCTTAAGGACTGAGGCTTTCAACGAAGAGACCAATGACCAACAACTAGCAGAAAATTTGGATTTGCTCGAGGAAAGGAGAGAGCAGGCCGTAATCAGAATGGAAGCATATCAGCGCAGGATGGTTAACCGCTCAAAAATTGGCCTCAAACCTGCCAATTTCCAAGTTGGGGACCTCGTCCTAAGAAGGGTTCTCCAGAACACCAAGGACCCCACCATGGGGAAGTTATCACCGAACTGGGAAGGCCCCTACAGAATTACCAAGACAGTTAGACCGACCACTTATTGGTTGGAAAGCATGGATGGGAAACCTGTTCCCAGGCCTTGGAACATGGAACATTTACGAAAATATTATCAATAAAGTACTTTCTTTTTATTTCAACATCCTTCGTGAAACATCTCAAATGCACAGACTCAGGTCTGGTCCATCTCAATGTACAGACTCAGGTCTGGTCCATCTCAATGTACAGACTCAGGTCTGGTCCATCTCAAATGCACAGACTCAGGTCTGGTCCATCTCAATGCACAGACTCAGGTCTGGTCCATCTCAAATGCACAGACTCAGGTCTGGTCCATCTCAAATGCACAGACTCAGGTCTGGTCCATCTCAATGTACAGACTCAGGTCTGGTCCATCTCAATGTACAGACTCAGGTCTGGTCCATCTCAATGTACAAACTCAAGTCTGGTCCATCTCAATGCACAGACTCAGGTCTGGTCCATCTCAAATGCACAGACTCAGGTCTGGTCCATCTCAATGTACAGACTCAGGTCTGGTCCATCTCAATGTACAGACTCAAGTCTAGTCCATCTCAATGCAGAGACTCAGGTCTGGTCCATCTCAAATGCACAGACTCAGGTCTGGTCCATCTCAATGTACAGGCTAAGGTCTGGTCCATCTCAAATGTACAGGCTAAGGTCTGGTACATCTCAAATGCACAGACTCAGGTCTGGTCCATCTTAATGTACAGACGACAAGTCTGGTCCATCTTGGTAGATGAAGCTGATGTTTCATTACAAGCGCACAAAGGCACTGAGACAGAAGTGATAAATAGGCAAGAATAATCTTTAAAGTACTCAGTCATACCGACCGTATTCGGCAATCAAGCTCGGGCTTTGTTCGAAGAGATCAAAATAACTGCCTTATACCAGTTTTTACAATTGTTGATTAAGTGATCGGATTGATCGATTATTATTCAAGTTATCTTTCTTAAAGAAAGTCCATGATTCGAAAACCTCTCCAATATCAAGAATTCGGCACAAGTCTGCTATAACTACACATTACTTCAGGATTACCATAAGTTAGTTCTGGAGACAACCCATGATCGGTAAAGACAGTACTTCATAAACCGAGCAGGTTTACTTGTCTCATACTACAAACATCAAAAACCGAAGTTCGGTTACACACAACAAAGCGTTGACACATTTTTTAGAACGGAACTCAAAGAATGCCAAACAACCGAAGAAAGATAGAAACAGAAACTAAAGAGAAGACATTTTCATTGATAATGCAAGCTCGGTTACAAACATGATGAGACAGGATTAACAAAAAGGTTTCCCTAAACTAGAGGGCTTGCAGATCCGTCGTCCTGATCACCACCTTCGTCCTCGTCATCATCGTCAATCCCCGACAGATCAATATCCGGGTACTTGGCGAGAAGCTTGGACCTGAAGTTGTCATAACCGAGCTGCGCAATAGTATCTCCCATCTTCTCCAGCTCGGTCTTCAACCTGGCCTCGGTCTCAACCTTGGCCTCATCAACCTTCTGAACAATTGAAGACTGAAGAGCACTGTTATCCTCCTTCAGCTTGGTCAGGTCCTGAAGAAGGGAGTCTCGTTCAGATCGCAAAGAATCCCTCTCAAGTTTAACAGAATCCCTTTCGGACTCCATAATTGAGAGGCAATTCCTCGCCTCCTTCAGATCGTCCTCGGCTGCAGTGGCCCGAGATTGAGCCGTACCAAGCTGAAACCGAGTTTCATCTAGCTCCTCCTCCAGCCTTTTCACGGCCTAAAGGTCAATTGTGGCCTCCATTAGAGCGGCCAAACTATGTAAAGTCTGCAAAAATAAAATAAAAAGCACATCAGTAAGGAGAAGAAGAAAGAAAAACGCCAAAAAAGAAAGATCGGTTGTTACCTTCAAATGGGCCCTCATGGCACCAATCACTGTCCTCTCAGTACCCTTCCTGGTACTGCAGGAAGGGGAATCCGTCCGAGGGGCCTCCGCCCAGAAATCCTCAATAGCTTGATGGACGGCCTTGTATCCATCAGGCATCTCAGTACCTACTTTGGCCTTACCCCTCTGTTGAGAGTTTTGGGCCGAAGAGGGGATAGGCCTTAGCACCGCCGTACCCCTCTGAGGGGCAGAAGAGGGTTCCCTAATCACCACCCCCTTTTGGGGAGCAGAGGAGGGTTCCCTGATCACAACTCCCTTCAGAGGAGGCTGGGAAGAGGGAGAAGCAGAGGAGACAACCCCCTTCTTGGGAGGCGCCGAAGAGGACGGGTTAGTCATCCTCGTCCTCTTCGAAGAAGATGCAGAGAGAGGAGGCTGGCTCGCCACCCTCTTCTTCTGTGACGACCCCCATTTGCCAGCAAGGGATTTGAGGACGTCATCAACAACACCCTTATCCTTGGGAGGCATTGTAGTGCCTGGATGAAGAATGGCTCGGTAATCCCTGTTGGAAGTCTGGAGGAGTCTCTTGTATTGGTCTTTCAAAACAGGGGTGAAGTGCGGCCTCTTCTTGACGCTCTTGGCTACACAAAAGAGTTTTGAACAAAGGTTAATCAGATACACAAAGAACAGGCACAAAGCAAAATTACAGAAGAAAAGGGTGTCTCACCCATAAACCCCGTGCTCTGGGGGAACGTGGAGAACTGGTCCTCAGGGTCGGTCACCTCCCATTGTCCACCAACAAAAAAGAACCGATCCTTCCAAAATTTGTTGGAGGACGGCACGAAAGTCAAAGGACGGAAGCCCTTGTCAAAAGACATATAGTAGAGGCCCTCCGCCTTCCTCTATTTAAGATCTATTTTACTACGGATCAAGTCTAAAGAGACCTCAACACCATTCAGGCGACCTAAGGCCATAAACCCTAACAGATGCCTCCAACTGTTCAAGAGTAGATCGGCCGGGCAGAGGTTGAACCAACAGAAAAAATCCCTAAGCAGTTTAGGGAAAGGAAGGCGTAGCCCCATCTCAAACCAAGCAGTGTAAACACAAATTTCCCCATCCTGAACTTCCCAGGGGTAGTCAAAATCATCGGGAGCCCTAAGGGTGACATTTGGAGGAATCTCATACTTCTCCCTAATAACCTTCAACCAAGAGGATGTTACAGTACTCTCTATCTGAGAAGACCGACCCGAGACTTCACCCTCTCTATCCCTAGACTCCGAGAAGGCATCAACTATTCTAATTGAGGGACTAGAGTGAGTCTCCTCCGATTCAGTCCCCGAGGAAATGCTACCCCTAATTAGGGTTTGTGACAAGGAAGGAGCTTCCGGGAGGCTCCCCGACCCATTACCAACATCAGAAGATACCGAAGAAGTCGACATTTCAAAATAACCAAAAGGAGAGGAAGAGAAAGTGAAAAGATGAACGAAAATACTAAAACCGAACCTGAATCAAAGTAAGGGACTTCGGATGGATGGGATTCTTCACAAGGTAGCTTGCTGGTTCGACAATGTCGGATGTATATCTCACTTCGCAGAGTAGAAGATGGTAAAAAGAGTCGTACTAGGTTCTTTCCCCCTTTTATACGCATCTAGAGAGTAATTGCTGCCCAGACGAACCGTCGCGACAGTATCGCAACAATAATGACGTGAGAAACCCAAGAACCAGCTGCGCAATAAATGATGTACCAACAGACGTCTCGAGAAACGAGACGACAGAACGCATGACTTCTCGGACGCATATGAAACCTTAGTTACGCCCCGAGCTCAAACTAAGGCTTGGGGGGGGAGTAACTGATATACCACTATGTGACGCACCAACCACTGCATGACACGTGTAATTACAAGATCGGCTCAGGACCAATAATACAGCCCATGCTCGGCCATATAGCTTATGCTCAGTCGCTTAGCTCATATCCGGCCTTATAATCTGTGCTCGGTCATCCAGATCATGCTCGGTCGCATAAGTTATGTTCGGTCATTCGGTTCATGCTCGGTCATATACCTCATGCTCGGTCAATCAAAAGGCATAGCCCAAATAAACCGAGCTCACAGTATCAAAGCAAGGTAGCTCTCCTACAAAGCTAAATATATACAGATGCAAGCCTACATTACGGAAAGTCAGTGATCACTAAGCTCCGAGCAGGGAATGAGGAAACTATTTCCAACAAGGAAACTGCCACAATGAGTTACCATATTCAACAAGGTAACTGATATCTCCAGAGATCCAATCCCTATATTCATGGCTCCAAATCCTAATCAAACTAGGAGAGACGTTTGCCTATAAATTCAACTCTAAAGGTACGCTTAATTTTCATGCTCATTATTTTGGCTTTCATTACGAGTCTTTCAATTCAATTTATTGACTTAAGCATCAGAGCGGCTACCGCTGGAGCCAACCCGGTGGTCCTCTGATCTTCTGTTTCGAGTGTTTCGCAGGGAGCCGAGCTTGGATCTCACGTGGGCCAAAAAGTGCAGCATCAGGTAAGTATTTTAATTATGGATTATTCATCATGGAAGCACATCTTTTGAAGTATGTAACCTTGAAAAGTTACAAGATTATTCTTGTAGGGTGAGTTGGTAGAAGGGCAAGAAATTGCAGTGAAAAGACTCTCAAAAAAGCTCAACACAGGGAGTAGAGGAGTTCAAAAATGAGGTTATTTTGATTTCAAAGCTACAACACTGTAATCTTGTAAGACTTTTGGGTTATTGCAGCCAAGGAGATGAGAAGCTATTAATTTACGAGTACTTGACAAACAAAAGCTTGGATTTATTTCTTTTTGGTTTGTTATTCCGCCATGCTCAACTCTATTATATTAACGATCCCTTTGTTTGCCCCAATGTCACAATGCACATTCATGTATCCGATGAAAATTTTGTAACAAATGCAACAAAACGAGCTTTACTAGACTGGAAAACACGTATCTGCATCATTGAAGGGATTGCTCAAGGGCTTCTATACCTTCACAACTATTCTAGGTTAAAAATCATTCATAGAGATTTGAAAATCAGCAACATTTTATTGGATAGCAATATGAACCCCAAAATATCTGATTTTGGCACAGCCAGAATTTTTGGAGAAAACGAATCTGGAGCAAGCACTAGTAGAATTGTTGGGACATAGTAAGTGGGGAAAAAACCCATTTTCCAAACATGCACAAATAAATTTTCTTAAATAGATTTTCAGTTTTGTGTAATTATATAGTTTAGTGGATGATGGAAACAGTGGTTACATGCCCCCTGAGTATGCCATGGACGGTCATTTTTCCGAGAAGTCTGATGTATTTAGCTTTGGAGTCATGATGCTAGAGATCATAAGTGGGAAGAAGAACAATAGCTTCTATCAGTTTGATCGTTCTCTGAACTTAATAGGATATGTAAGTAAATGTTACAAGGTATATTATGTTTCTATATCTATTTATTTTAGAGGAAATAGCTTTCATAACAATGGTCATGAATGTGACTTTTTAGGCATGGGATTTGTGGAAAGAAGGAAAAGGCTCCGAGTTACTGGACCCAGCATTAGTTGAAACATGTTCCACTTGTGAAGTTATACGAGGTTGGGCTCTTGTGCGTTGAAGAAAGTGCAGCAGATAGACCAGCCATGTTAGATGTTGTGTCCATGCTTACCAATGAATCAATGGGTCTTCCTGCTCCTAAGCAACCTGCTTTCTCTGCCATTGTAGGTGGAAATGATGTTGATTTAACTGAAAATCGACTTTGCTCTATAAATGATGTTACAATTTCAGTAATAGAGGCTCGATAACAGCTTTGCTCATGTAAATAATATTTATGTCACTGAAATTCATCATTTTGTATACATTAGACGACTATGTTTTTGGAAACACTCTTGTCACCAATTTTAATAGATGTTGAAGATGCTTATAGTTATGTATGAATTATGGGAATACCCAAGTGCTGCATTCATCCATCAGCATTCAAATTCAAGCACTACATATATTTGAGAAAACAAATTTTCATAATATGTGAATTCTTGTACTAATTCTGATAATCTCTTAGAACATAGAGGCAAAGAGGAACACTATAATACTAAAGAATATTGAGCACTTGAACCTTTCCGGGACTTTGTGAGACTTGTTTTGCTACAGCCTGCTAATAAATCATGCATCTTGAGGTCATTATTCAATTCAAATGATGCAACCTAGAAAATAAACACAATCTGGTTATCAAAATGCCCAAGGGGTGGCTCAAATCACCAAACTTAATCTAAAACTCTTTCATCCATAGAAATACAACCAATGTGTACAAGTATACAACATTTACAAAAATATACTGAAACCATATAAGGTGTTTAGATTCAGTTTTAAATCTATTGCAATACAGTCCCAAATTTGAAACAAAGAAACTTCGACTGTCTTGCACTAGCATATGGCTTTAATTGGAAACAACTGGCTTTTCTGTATCTGAAGTAAGCTGAGCTGTTGAAAGAAACCCCATTCCTAATCAGTCTTGTCCTTTTGAGCTCACCTCAGGACGGTTAGCTTCCCCCTAAATTAGTACTTTATGGCCATTTATGCAGGGGAAAAAAACTCAGTCTAACACTTGGTGGACTAAGAACATTCATTGGTATCATGGTTTTAAAATTCAAGGAAAATTCAATTCAATGAAAATATAGACATGGATTTGTACATACTAGTTCTTTTTTTTGGATAAAGCACCCAATGTTAAAATTGGGACAATAAGGCTAACCCAGTGCACGAGGCTCCAGCCACTGCAGGGTTTAGGGAGGATTAAATTTACGCAGCCTTACCCCGCAAACAAACAGGCTAATTTCGCAATTCAAACCTGTGACCTCTAGCTCATAATAGAGCAACCTTACAGTTATTCCATAAAACCAAAGAACTCATCCCATAGTTAGGTCATGTAGTGATGAGAAAAAGGATAGTCATAAATTTAAATCATCCAAAATCACTATCTAGTAATGATGAAAAAGGCATTTTTCCTTTTATCTTTCCCTTTTTCCCTTATTGTGTTGGATTGAATTGGGAAGTTACATTGTTAAATGTCACTTAAATAACTCAAGTTAAAAAATAATGTTCTTAAATCATATTATTATATTTCATTGAATTAATAATGTGATCTTTTGTGCACTTGGCACTCTAAACAAAGCAGACCAAAATAAGGGGTAGAAATGTTTTCACCCATGTCAGATGGTTTGAGAGCCTGGGAAACCATGTGTTGTGCAGAAGCAACTAAATCAAACAATGAATCAATCTTAAATGTGATATACATGATATACGTGATTCTGTAACATATCTACGTCCACTGATAGCGATGATTAATCTACTATGTATCAAAGATATTATAAGAGTGAAATACTCACAAACCCAAAATTTCCTTTACACCCAATGACAGCTCACAAAACGGCTCCCCTCACACCCTAACCCTAGAAAAACCACACTGTTATACATGCAGGATCGGCGCTGAAAACCCTATGTGCGTCCAACAGGGCTCCATTGGGACAGAACTTTTCTTCCATTCGAACAGAGAAGCTACTAGAATTGCACTTGGTGACAAAAATATCCAAAACAAAATCGCGGCAAAATCAAGTAAACCCACACATTGCCCTTTTTTGGGTCTCCTCGGGTCGCAAATGGGTTATCAAGAATTCCGAAGAATTCATGACTACCACCCAGACCATGTGCTCTAAACTGAGCATAAGCCTCTCAAATTATATATAATTTTTATTATATATATATATATATATAATTTAAGTCCTTGAAATATGCATCTTCTACATTCCTTTAATCTATTGGTGTCTTGTGGTTAGGTTGCTCTGCTTTGAACATTTGAGATGATTTGTGGCGCTTAGCATGAAAAATAGGTTTTTTTTTTTTTTTTTGTGGTGCCAAAAGTTATTTAATAGTCTCATTTTATAAAATAGATGTCATGTTCATACATTTACAAAAAGCATACTAGCACATACTGAAAGCATGTATGGTGTCTAAATACATTTTGAAATCTATTTATTCCAGCCATTTTTTTGTACAAGTGATGAGGGAAGAGGGGAATAATCTTAATAATGTCTTTGCTCTATAGTTCAAATCAAAGTTGTGCGTATGAAAGAATTAGATTTCCATCTCGGATAAGCCAATTTGTAGTCATAAATTAAAAACAAAGTAACTTCAACTATCTGGTACCAGCATAACTGTTGAAAAGAATTAGACTTGTGAAGTAAGCTGATCTAAAGAAAGAAGTCCCACTTCTAATCAGGTTTGTCTTCTTGGGCAGAGGTTAGGAAGATTTCTGGTGGGCGTAAATTTGAAGAACAATTTTCTGTTCTTGGAATTATAAAAATATAAAACAAGATTGAAAATTTGTTTGATTTCTTATTTCCAAAACCATTCCCACAAAACTCAGTTAAAGAAGACCATTTTTTTTTTAAATTCCAAAATGCTCTCTATTTGTTTTTCAGTCAAAAATATTAGAATGACTGAAAAAATAGTAGTGCTAGTGCATGAGAGCTTATCAGTTTATGTTAAATATTTAAAGTACCCTTGGTATCAGAAGTCGGGCTCTCGTGCATTCAAGAAAGTGCAGCAGATAGACCAACTATGCTAGATGTTGTGTCTATGCTCACCAATGAATTGATGGCTCTGCCTTCTCCTAAGCAACCTGCTTTTCTGCCGTTGTAAGTGGAAATGATGTTGATTTAATTGAAAACCGACCTTGCTCTATAAATGATGTAACAATTTCAGTAACAGAGGCTCAATAACAGATTTGCTCATATAAATAATATTTCCTATCGCAGAAATTCATCATTTTGTATACATTGATTCCAGGACCATATTTTGGACACACTCTTGTTACCAATTTGTAATGAATGTTGAAGATGGTCATGAGATGGTTGTTATAGATGATATGAATTATGGTACTACACAAGTACTGCATTCATGATTAGTTTAAATCTATGACCATTCAAATTCAAGCACTACACATATATGTGAATACAAACTCTCAAAATAAGTGAATTCTTGTACTTTGATGCTGAAAATCACTTAGAACAGGGGGAAAAATTGCTTAAGAATTTTTTGCACATAAACCTTTCTGGACTTTGTGAGACACGCTTTTCTGCAGCTTGCTAATAAATCATGCATCTTGAGGTATTGTTCAATTCAAATGACACAATCCCATAAAATAACCACAGAAATGTGGTTATCAAAAAGCCCACTGTCAAACTTAATCTAAAACTCATTATCCAAAGAAATACAATCAATATTTACAAAGAATATACTTGCACATTCTGAAAGCATGTATGGTGTATCCTAGTTGTTTTGGTAAGGGAAAATAAGAAAAAGAAAAAAAAAATATTGTAGGTGTTTTGGTGATCTTGGAATACTTCTTGACTTAGAGGGACAGATTCCTCATATGAAATCTTATGATTTTTTAATTTTAAATTGCCATGGAAACAGTGGGATTATGCCACCCAAATCAACCATTATTCTTGTTTTGCCATTTCAATGAGTCTTGCAAATACATAAACCATTGGATGGTTTAAAAGGATGGAAATGTACGAATGTAAAAAATTTGTCCCTTGGATTCCCTTCTTGGAGCAGATTCCTCATATGAAAATTTATAATTTTAATTTTAAATTTCCATGGAAACAGAGGCAATAATGCTACCCAAATCGGCCATTGTTCTTGTTTGGCCATTATGGTAATATAGTTGGTCTTGGAACCACTAAATGTTATAAAGTTCAAAAGCCTTGAAATATACGAATGCCCATTGATTTCCCCTTCATTTGGAGCATATTACAAGGTCTTGCATAGTTGCAGCCATTCAACCTTTGATCCTAGCCAAAAGGCCAAGAAAGGTATGGATTCATACAACATATAATGGACACCAATGGCTGTAAGCTGAAATTTCAGCATTCACCATTCTAGCATTGGACCAAATCCTTAAATACATGGACATGGTCATCTTCATCTTATTTTACCTACAAAGGAAATAACTATTCACAATGATCTCCAGAGATTCTTATCTCATTCCATTCCAGTGGCTCGACCAGTAACCAATGGCGAAAACTCAAAAATCCATGGTTTCCCGGTAGAACCCTATTTCGCCCAAGTTGTTGCGGAACCGGAAAAAAGAAGCGGTTTTTCGCACAGCTTGCTCATAGTGCAGGTCCCACTTATGTTTTTATTTTTTATTTTTATAATCATGTAGAGCTCTTCAAATATGGAAAGCATGAGAAGCATAAACAGCTGTTTGGTTATATTATGTTGCATTGGTTTGTTCAAGTTCTTTGGCATTGCAGATTCTAATGTAGGAAATAGGCTAAAACCTGGCGAGGTAATGCAACAGGGGGAACACTTGGAGTCTTTGAACAAGAAATTCAGATTGCAATTCTCCAAAGACAGTCTTTCAAACCATGGCTACTTGGTGATTAAATACATGGGGTCTAATGCAGAGAGTACAGTTTGGGTATCCAACTATGATAACCCTGTAAACTACTACACATCATTTCTAAACTTCACTCTAGACGGGTACTTGGTGATTGATGATGTATCTGGGACCGTTGTACAATTAAGCATTGAGCAGCCTGGTACCATTAGTGAGACCAGTGCAATCTTGGATGATTCTGGAAACTTTGTTTTGAGGAAAGGAGAGCAGATTATATGGGAAAGTTATGATCATCCTACTGATACATGGCTACCAGGCATGAAATTGGGATGGTTTGACTTAAAGTCGAGCAAGCCACAGAAACGGTTTCTGACTTCATGGAGAAGCCCAGAGGCTCCACATCCGGGCATCTTCACTTTAGGTGTTGATATCAACAACACAAAGCAGCTTGTAATTTGGAAAAGAGGGGAGGTTTACTGGCGCAGTGAGATTTGGAATGGCCAAAGTTTCAGCTCCTTCATTGGAACTCAAAAGGATATTGGATATAATTTACTCTACTTCTCAAGTGAAAATGAGTCCTACTTTATTTTTCCAGTTGATGAAAATAGTTATTTGCCTCTGATTCAGATAGATTGGCGCTGGACAAATTGTATTATTAAGTGAGAACAGTTTGACAATTAATTTAACGCCATCAAAATGTAAGGATGGAGATGTTTTCAGTGAGACACGAGGATTTATGGATGGAGGATTCAAAAATGGTAATTACAGTCTGCTTCCCATTGACTGCGCCGAGATATGTCAATCCAATTGCTCTTGCAATGCATTCACTTATGTGAGTCTTTTTGAGAAAGGGTGTAAATTTGCTCGAGCCTCTTCAGACTACGAGATTGATGAATTAGGAGAGATCCTTTTCATTCGCAAAAGTAATCTTGTAGGTAAGCCTTGCCGTGATGCATTATAATTGTTGTTGTTCTAGTAATTGTTATTGTTGTAATTATTATTATTATTATTATTCTTATTATTATCTTTCAAGAACTTGGCAGTTTTGTGTTTTGTCAACTCATTATGGCAAAAGTGTGCTACTATTAATTTGTGAGCCAAAATCTTGTCTTTAATGTTCATACATGACAGTAGATTAGGCATTCTAATCTCATTGTTTATACTTGTATCCTTTCTGAAATGTGACTGAAAAATAAAGGTTTGTGACTATGGGCCGAATGTAGATAATCTCTTATTTGTCTGTTCATTTGTATATCAAGACATAGAGAAATATGAATGAAAGAAAGTCATTTTATATTTTTGCTTGTATGAGATTAATTAAGCCACGCTTTCTGATACTCTTTTTTGTAGATCACTCAAGGCGACCGGCCCGACGGTCGTGGTTTAGAATTGGTGTATTGATGTTTTCCCTGGCAATGATGACTACAATCTTATTGTTATGTTGTTTAAAATTGAAACATCACTGCTTTAGAGGTACACTATCTTAATTTCTTATCTGTGAGCATCACAATATGATTTTCAAGCTTCATTTTAAAGACTTACTTTTATTTTTACTAACCAGGAAGACCAAAAGGAAGCCAGGATGCATGTGTTCCAGATTGGATTAAATTGAAGGAAAATGAGTTGCCTTTCTTCAACTTTTCTAGTATAGAAATCGCAACTGATCATTTCTCTGATGCAAATAAGCTTGGCCATGGTGGTTTTGGGCCTGTTTATAAGGTTATAAATAATCTTCTCTATATGTCAAAATTAATTTCTTCCTCTTTAATTTTTCTCATTCATGACAATATGTTAAAGAAGCGGCTTGGGATATTCTAATATTCTACATGTTTCAGTTATGGATTATTTATCATAGAAGCGCGTCTTTGGAAGTATATAACCAAGAAAAATTACAAGATTATTCTTGCAGGGTAAGTTGGTCAAAGGGCAAGAAATTGCAGTGAAAAGACTCTCCAGAAACTCAACACAAGGAGTAGAGGAATTCAAAAATGAGGTTATATTGATCTCAAAGCTGCAACACTGTAATCTTGTAAGACTATTGGGTTATTGCAGCCAAGGAGATGAGAAATTATTAATTTACGAGTACCTGCCAAACAAAAGCTTGGATTTGTTTATTTTTGGTTTGTTATTCGGCCATGCTCAACTTTGTTATATTAATGATCTCTTTGTTTGTCCCCAATGTCACAATGTGCATTCATGTATTCAATACTAATTATGTGACAGATAAAGCAAAACAAGCTTTACTGGACTGGAAAACGCGTATCTGCATCATTGAAGGGATTGCTCAAGGGCTTCTTTATCTCCACAAGTATTCTAGGTTAAAAATCATTCATAGAGATTTGAAAACCAGCAACGTTTTATTGGATAGCAATATGAACCCCAAAATATCTGATTTTGGCATAGCCAGAATTTTCGGAGAGAATGAATCTGGAACAAGCACGAATAGAATTGTTGGGACATGGTAAGTTAAAAAAATACTTTTTCTGAACATCCACAAAACAAATTTGCTTATATAGATTTCCCGTGCATTCAGTTTGTGTAATAATATAGTTTGGTGTATGATGGAAAACAGTGGTTATATGCCCCCCGAGTATGTCAGGAATGGTCTTTTTTCAGTAAAGTATGATGTTTTTAGCTTTGGAGTCATGATGCTAGAGATCATAAGTGGGAAAAGGAATAATGAATTCCATCAATTTGATTGCTCTTTGAACTTACTAGGATATGTAAGTAACTATATCAATGTCTTTTTCTTTTCTTTTTTTTTTTTTTTTTGTGTGTGTGTGTGTGTGTGTGTGTGTGTGTCTCTCTCTCTCTCTCTCTCTCTCTCTCTATATATATATATATATATATATTGTTTTCAATGCTGCTTATTTTAGAGGAAATACCTTGTATAACATTGCTCATGAATATGACTTTCTAGGCATGGGATTTGTGGAAAGAAGGAAGATGCTCAAAGTTAGTGGACCCAACATTAGTTGAAACATGTTCCGACAGTGAAGTTACGCAACATGTTCAGGTCGGGCTCTTGTGCGTACAAGAAAGTGCAGCAGATAGACCAACCATGTCGGACGTTGTGTCTATGCTTAGCAATGAATTGATGGCTCTGCCTTCTCCTAAGCAACCTGCTTTCTTTGCCATTATAAGTGGAAATAATTTTGATTTCGACTTTACATTATAAATGATGCAACAATTTCAAAAATGGAGGCTCAATAATGACTTTGCTCATATAAATAATATTCTGTGTCTCTGAAATTCATCATTTTGTATTTTAAAGGACCATGTGTTGATACATTCTTGCTACCAATTTGTAATTGATGTTGACAATGGGGACAATTTCAAAATGCTTAGGAGTTAAACCTCTCAAGACATTGTGAGATTTTCAATATATACCTGTTGGGGTCACTAGTCTCCTTTCTTTCAATATTGTGCTACTGCAGAATTTTATTTGTTATGGCCCCAGAGGAGCATGGTGGCCTAGTTCTAGGAAGCTGAGAGTGAAAATGAACTCAACTAAGTCTTATGTTGCATTTGGATTCATGAATTTGGGAGAATTAGATTTTGATTTGAGTGCCAAATTCCAAATCCATGTTTTGGATGGAAATTGAGGAAATTTTGAAATTATGCAGTAAAGGAGTCATTTGAAATCCATTGAGGGGTTTTCTTAATAACCTGTTGCTTCCATGAATCAGTGAAAGCATCATTTTCCTAGAAGACCCTAGTTTTGTCCAATAGGTTTCTCCCGCCATTAGAGTGATTTCTTGCTTTCTGTTTTCCCTCTCCATTCTTTCCTCCAGGCAACCTTTTTCCTATCCTCAAAAGATTTGAAACCCAGTCACCTATGAAGGTAAAAAATAAAATAATGAAAAACAAAAGGTGAACAATGTGAATGCTGCAAATAAGTGAATTCTTTTAGTGAGAAATATTTCTTGGAATCAGAATGCTGTTTTCTTTCTTTTTTTTTCTTTTTTTTTTTTTGTGAATGTCCAAATGAGTTGGAGAAAGGAATTATTTCTATACCATATTCTTGTCCCGTTGTTGCACCACTCTTGCATATATTGAAATCAACTATTTGTGAGATATAAATTTGTTCTGTTATCTATGGAGGAAGTTGCATATATAAAATAAAGGAGCATCAAAATGTCTGATACTAGTATATAATAAGCTTGACAGGCTTCTTTTTTTTTTAATCAAAACAATTATTAAGGATTATAACACAATTAATTTTGTATATTATTGTATGAATTATAACACAATTAATTTAGATTTTGTTATATATATATATATATATATATATATATATCAATGCATGTGTTGTCTGAATTAATAAATGTGTATGAAATTTTGTAAATATTGCAGGTTCTTGAACAAACAGGACTATCAGAGGCTTTTTGAAAGAAAGAAGAAAAACTTAAATAAAATGGGAGATTTTTCAGAAAAGAGAAAAGACAGTAAAGCTTTTAGCAACACAAAACTGTGTCGCAAATAATTTATACATATTCTGAATCAGTGACGCTCAACGTCCATTGCAAATGATAGTTTTTCTCTAGCTTTTAGGGACTCTCAATGTATATCGCATAAAGTATAAACCACGATGATTGTGGGGGATAAATTCTGAAGTAGAGTTTAATTTTTTTTTTTTTTTTCAGTTTAGTGTTGTTTTTAACTAATTTACGGAATTAGAATTGTTTTTAAAATCGTTTTTTTTAAATATATTTTTTTATTTTAAAAATTCATTTTTTGAAATAAAGTTTTTAAAAGCATTTTTCAAAAAGATGCTTTCAAACAATTTTTTTTTTTTTTTTAGAAATCGTCTTTGATATACCACTATGTGACACATCAACCACTGCACGACACGTGTAAGTACGGATCGACTCAGGCTCGGTCATTCAGACTATGCTCGGTCATACGACCTAGGCTCGGTCAATCAGTTCATGATCGGCCACATGACTTATGTTCGGTCATTCAGTTCATGCTCGGTCATATAACTCATTCTCGGTCAATTAAAGGCGTAGCCCAAATAAACCGAGCTCACAGTATCAAAGCAAGGTAGCCCTCTAAATATATACAGATGCAAACTTGCAGTACAGTAAGACAATAATCAGATCTTATCACCGCCTCAACAAGCTCCGAGCAAGGAATAAGGAGGTTGTTTCCAACAAGGGAACTGCCACGTTGAGTTTCCATATTCAACAAGGTAACTTATATCTCCGAAGATCTAATCCCTATATTCATGGTTCCAAATCCTAATCAACTTGGGAGAACAACCACCTATAAATTCAACCCTTAAGGTACGCTTTATTTTCATGCTCATTATTTTGGCTTTCATTACAAGTCTTTCAATTCAGTTTTATTGACTTAGGCATCGGAGCGGCTACCGCCGGAGCCAACCCGGTGGTCCTCTGATCTTCTGTTTCGAGTGTTTTCTCAGGGAGCCGAGCTTGGATCTCTCGTGGGCCAAAAAGTGCAGCATCAGTTTGGCGCCGTCTGTGGGAACGACAATCACCAAGTGCTCTACTCAATCTAAGCTCATCTTCCGTTTACCAAAGGGATCATGGCTCCCAACTTGCGACCCAGGAAGAACACTCAAAACCCTCATCCTCAACCGACTGCCGGACGAGGAAGAGGGCGAGTGAATAATCCTGTACAGCAAGAACTGATCGAAACTAGGCGGCAGAACCAGTTACTACGGGAACAGCTCTTGACTATGTCCAGGACCTTGGCAATGTTCACCCAGAATCATGAAACCAGTCCTCAAAATCCACCCGTTGTCACAAACACTCAACAGGAGCAGCCTCCTGCGGCTGCCGGTATTCGTGTAGACCCCCAGCCGTCGATGGCAGCCGGCCCAGGAGTTCCCACCTTTGTCCCGGAGGTCCATTATCGAAGTACTACCCGACTCCCCATCCTTGGGGCCTCGGGAGTAAACCACTTTCCACAAGGGTCACCTCCTCAAGTGGTTCCTATACCACCGGTGCCAGAGAATCAAAACAACCCCCCAGTAATGGGCCAAGATCAGCCTACCCGTGTAGGCCCTGAGGTCATGAGACCCGCTTCACAGCAGCCCGTCCCGCCAAGGGGGTCAATAAGAGCCGAAGAAGTTGCTGAATCAATAGACCGTACTGCCGTCATAAGAGGTGCCCAGTATCCGGAACAGGACGAGCTGGCCAGACTACTCAGGAGGTCGGCCACCCCGTTTACCAATGCTATCATGGCTGAAGAAAGACCCAAGAAGTTTATCGTCCCTAAGTTCACCCCTTATGATGGGACTGGGGACCCGGGGGACCACCTCTCTCACTACCAGCATACCATGGCTTTGCATGATACTTCTGATGCCTTTCTATGCCGAACGTTCGTGACCAGCCTCAATGGTACCGCCCTGAAGTGGTTCCACCACCTCCCACCGAACTCAGTATCTAGCTTTTATGAGCTCGGCAGAAGGTTCTTGGACAGATTCATGACTAGCAGGAGGCTAAGAAAGGGTCCGGAATTCCTTCTGAACATAAAGCAAACAAGGGAAGAATCACTCAGGGGGTATATAGCACGTTTCAACGCCGAGCTCACCGAGGTGACAAACTGCAGCCCTGGTTTCCTAGTGGCTGCTCTAGCCGCCGGACTTGCACAAGGAGGCTTTAGAGACTCCCTGACCAAAAATCCCCCTACGGATATGGCGGCACTCATGGACCGTGCAAGGAAGTACATTAACCTGGAAGAGGCCAGGGACACCTCTAGAAAGATCAAAGAGCAAGCTCAGAAAGACGATCAGAAGAAAGATAGTCAAAGGAAAGACGACCAAAAGAAGGACACCAGCTCGGCCAGGAAGAGAGTCAGGAGCCCAGAAAAAAGGGGGGCCACCAGAACCTCCTACAATTCTGGGCTGAGGGAATTCAACCACTTTACTCCTCTAAACGCCTCTCCATACAACATATTGAAACAAGTAAGATCTCGAGAAAATTTGAGATGGCCAGAGCCTTTGAAAGGAGACCCCAGCTATCGAGATCAAACTAAATATTGTGATTTTCACAAAGATCGAGGGCACACAACCAATACCTGCAAAGCTCTCAAGCATGAGATTGAGCAGCTAATAAGAAGAGGACGGCTACAAGAATTCGTCAAGCAGGACGGAGGACAGAACCCCCGTGACGAACGACCCCAGCAGAGAAAGGCCGACCAGAGGCAAGAACAGAAAGAGGGTAGGAACGAGCCCCCACGACAGAACAATCAGGTGATCTTCGTTCTACACGCAGATTCCCCTACAACAGGCACCTCTAACAGGTCAAGGAAACGATATGCTCGGGAGGCCAGGTCTGCTCCCAACGTCATGCAGGTCGCTAACTTGGAGAAAAGGTTAAAGCCCGTACCAGAAATCCAATTTACGGATCATGACCTTATAGGAGTTCATTGTCCTCACAGCGACGCCCTGGTTATCTCCCTTAAGATCGCCAACTTTGAAATCCGAAGAGTCCTCGTTGACACTGGGTGCTCAACCAATGTACTGTTCTACGACCCTTTCAAGCATATGAAACTCGACCCCAATGACATTAAGCCCACGGGCATAATCATGACGGGCTTCGATGGAAACACTAACACTCCACTAAGAAGGGTCGATCTGGCCACAACTGCGGGTGAAGGGGACGGACAGAAGACCACGATAGCTGAGTACATGGTCATAAAAGCCAAATCTCCCTACAACGTCATAATCGGGAGGCCCTGGCTACATGAGATGGGAGCAGTCACCTCAACTCTGCACCAATGCTTGAAATACGTTCACAATCAGACAGTCTACTCCATCAGAGGATGCCAACCGACCTCCCGAGAATGCCATGCCCTCGCACTCAAAGCTAAGGCCCCCAAATAGCAATTACTGCACGCCCGTGAGTGCAAGGATGCAATCTACCCTTGCTGTCATGAGGCAGAAGACTGTCCCTCCAAGATTGACGAACCATTAAGCCCCAGAGGAAGGGATAGCAGAGCCAAGCCTATAGGGGAGCCTATTAAAGTCCTGGTCAGCTCAGAAGATCAAGGACGTTACCTGCAGATAGGTCCCGACCTGACACATGCCGAGCAGGATGAGCTCGTCAAGTTTTTGAAGAAAAACCTCTCCGTATTCTCCTGGGAGACAAGGGACATGGAAGGGATAGATCCCGACCTGATTACACACAGATTAATGGTGGATCCGGATCATCCACCAGTGAGACAAAAGAGAAGGCCACTCGCTCCAGAGCGGCATCAGGTCATCAACGACGAAGTTCAAAGATTGCTCGACGCCAACATGATACGAGAGGTATTTTATCCTGATTGGTTGGCCAACACTGTCCTGGTCAAGAAGAAGAACGGAAAATGGAGAGTCTGTGTTGACTACACAGATCTCAACAAAGCATGCCCGAAGGATAGCTTCCCTCTTCCACGAATAGATCAGTTAGTCGATGCAACTATAGGGCACGACCTCATGAGCTTCATGGATGCTTATTCTGGATACAATCAAATACAGATGCATCCTCCCGACCAAGAGAAAACTTCATTCATCACCGAACGAGGTCTCTATTGCTATAGAGTGATGCCGTTCGGACTGAAGAATGCTGGAGCTACCTACCAACGTCTTGTTAATAAGATGTTCAGCTCATTGATCGGCAGCACTATGGAAGTTTACATCGACGATATGCTGGTCAAGAGCCTAAGGAAGAGCAGTCATCTCCAGCACCTAGCGCAAACCTTTGATATTCTCAGACAATATAAGATGAAGCTCAATCCCTAAAGTGCACCTTTGGTGTAACAAAAGGGAAATTCCTTGGGTACATAGTCTCTCAAAGAGGTATAGAAGCAGACCCGACTCAGATCGGAGATCTGATCGGATTGAAATCCCCAAAGACCCGGGAAGACATTCAAGCTCTGAACGGCAGGATAGCAGCTCTTAGTAGATTTATTTCAAAATCCACGGATCGGTGTCTACCATTCTTCAAGGCTCTAAAAGGTAACAAATCTCTGCAATGGACTAACGAGTGTGAAAAATCCTTTCAGGAACTCAAAAGGTACTTGGCTTCACCCGAGCTCTTATCAAAACCAATCCAAGGAGAAAGGCTGCTTCTCTATCTTGCAGTCTCTGAGAACGCCGTCAGTTCGGTACTGGTCAGGCAAGACAGGAGCGTACAGAGGCCCATCTTCTATGTCAGCAAGGCATTACTGGACACAGAAAAGAGGTACCCCGAGATCGAAAAGCTAGCCCTTGCACTCATAGTATCTGCACGGAAGCTGAGACCTTACTTCCAAGCACATCCCATAGAGATTCCAACTGCTTACCCACTGAAAACAATCCTGAGAAAGCCAGAAGTATCAGGACGGTTGGTCAAATGGTCGGTGGAACTAGGAGAGTTCGATCTGTCCTACGTTCCACGAGTCTCAATTAAAGGGCAAGCCTTGGCAGACTTCGTTGCAGAATTCACTCCCGCGCTACTAAGCAAAGCACAACTCTCGGACGATATGGGGACTTGGAAGTTGTATACTGATGGATCATCTACTGACCGATGTGCCGGAGCCGGGCTAGTATTACACTCTCCTGATGGACTTACGACCGAAAGGGCAATTAGCTTGGGGTTCAAAGCCTCCAACAACGAAGCAGAATATGAGGCCCTTATCTTAGGGATGAGGCTAGCTCAGGAGTGCGAGGTACATAACCTCGAGGTATTTTCTGACTCCCAACTGGTGGTTAGCCAAGTTCAAGGAGAATACGCCGTCAAGGATGAAAGAATGCTTCGATATTCGGAGCTAGTCAACTTGCTGAAACATTCCTTCCGAACATTCGCAATCCAAAAAATAGAAAGAAGCCAAAACAGCAGAGCCGATGCCTTAGCAAACATGGCATCTCACATGAAAATGGGGGTGGAATCGACGATAAAATTCTCTCACCAGCCGAGGCCTAGCACCGAGGAAATCCAGGTCGCCCAAGTCACAGAACAGCCTCAGAACTGGATGACTCCTATACTCCAGTACCTGGAAGAAGGACTCCTCCCAGAAGACAGAAATAAGGCAAAAAGAATCCACATCAGAGCAGCTCGGTATCTTGTCCTTAACGGAAAGCTCTACCGAAGATCTTACACTCAGCCATTGTTAAAATGCCTAGCACCTGAAGAGTCTCAGTACGTCTTGGCAGAAATCCACGAAGGAATTTGTGGAAATCATAATGAAGGGAGAACCATAGCCCACCGAGCCCTAACTCAAGGCTATTACTGGCCTGGAATGCTGAAGGAAGCAAAGGAATATACTCGAAAGTGTGACAAATGCCAGAGGTTCGCCCCTTATCAGCATCAGCCACAACATGAGCTCATCCCCATTACTAGCCCATGGCCCTTTGCACAGTGGGGAATGGACATCATAGGACCATTGCCTAAATCCAAACCGAACAGGAGATACCTATTGGTGGCCATTGACTACTTCTCAAAATGGGCTGAAGCAGAACCATTGACTCGCATCACCGAAAAAGAGGTCCAGAACTTTACTTGGAGAAGTATAGTCTGCAGGTTCGGCATACCTCATGTAATCGTCTCAGATAATGGCACACAGTTCACTGGAAAAATATTCAAGAAATTCTGCCAAGACCTAAACATTAAACAGCACTTTTCCTCCCCTGGTCATCCTCAGGCAAATAGGCAGGCCGAGGTCACCAACCGAACTATCCTGGACGCTCTCAAGAAAAGGTTAGAGGAAGCTAAAGGGAGATGGGTCGAGGAACTCCCTGGGGCACTCTGGGCCTACCGGACAACCAGGAGAACTCCAACATCAGAAACTCCCTTCTCCCTCGCCTACGGAACTAAGGCAGTAATCCCTGTTGAGATCGGCATGCCGACCCTAAGGACTGAGGCTTTCAACGAAGAGACCAATGACCGACAACTAGCAGAAAATTTGGATTTGCTCGAGGAAAGGAGAGAGCATGCCGTAATCAGAATGGAAGCATATCAGCGCAGGATGGTTAACCGCTCAAAAATTGGCCTCAAACCTGCCAGTTTCCAAGTTGGGGACCTCGTCCTAAGAAGGGTTTTCCAGAACACCAAGGACCCCACCATGGGGAAGTTATCACCGAACTGGGAAGGCCCCTACAGAATTACCAAGACAGTTAGACCGACCACTTATTGGTTGGAAAGCATGGATGGGAAACCTGTTCCCATGCCTTGGAACATGGAACATTTACGAAAATATTATCAATAAAGGACTTTCTTTTTATTTCAGCATATTCCGTGAAGCGTCTCAAATGTACAGACCTCTAAGGTCTGGTCCATCTCAAATGCACAGACTCAGGTCTGGTCCATCTCAAATGCACAGAATCAGGTCTGGTCCATCTCAAATGTATAGACCTCTAAGGTCTGGTCCATCTTAAATGTACAGACCTCTAAGGTCTGGTCCATCTCAAATGCACAGACTCAGTTCTGGTCCATCTCAAATGTACAGACTTCAGGTCTGGTCCATCTCAATGTACAGGCTCAGGTCTGGTCCGTCTAAATGTACAGACCTCTCAGGTCTGGTCCATCTCAAATGTACAGGCTCAGGTCTGGTCCGTCTAAATGTACAGACCTCTCAGGTCTGGTCCATCTCAAATGTACAGGCTCAGGTCTGGTCCATCTCAATGTACAGACTTCAGTTCTGGTCCATCTCAAATGTACAGACTTCAGTTCTGGTCCATCTCAAATGTACAGACTTCAGTTCTGGTCCATCTCAAAAGTACAGACTTAAGTTCGGGTCCATCTCAAGTGTACAGACCTCTAAGGTCTGGTCCATCTCAATGTACAGACGACAAGTCTGGTCCATCTTGGTAGACGAAGCTGATGTTTCATTACAAGCGCACAAAGGCACTGTGTCAGAAGTTATAAACAGGCAAGAATAGTCTTTAAAGTGCTCAGTCATACCGACCATATTCGGCAATCAAGCTCGGGCTTTGTTCTAAGAGGTCAAAATAACTGCCTTATACCAGTTTTTACAATTGTTGATTAGTGATCAGATTGATCGATTATTATTCAAGTTATCTTTCTTAAAGAAAGTCCATGATTCAAAAACCTCTCCAATATCAAGAGTTCGGCACAAGTCTGTTATTACTACACATTACTTCAGGATTACCATAAGTTAGTTCTGGAGAAAACCCATGGTCGGTAAAGACAGTACTTCGTAAACCGAGTAGGTTTACTTGTGTCATAATACAAACATCTAAGACCAAAGTTCGGTTACACACAACAAAGCATTGATACATTTTTTAGAGCAGAACTCAAAGAATGCCAAACAACCAAAGAAAGATAGAGACAGAAACTGAAGAGAAGACATTTTCATTGATAACGCAAACTCGGTTACAAACATGATGAGACAGGATTAACAAAAAGTTTCCCTAAACTAGAGGGCTTGCAGATCCGTCGTCCTGATCACCATCTTCGTCCTCATCATCATCGTCAATCCCCAACAGATCAATATCCGGGTACTTGGCGAGAAGCTTGGACTTGAAGTTGTCATAACCGAGTTGCGCAATAGTATCTCCCATCTTCTCCAGCTCGGTCTTCAACCTGGCCTCGGTCTCAACCTTGGCCTCATCAACCTTCTGAACAATTGAAGACTGAAGAGCACTGTTCTCCTCCTTCAGCTTGGTCAGGTCCTGAAGAAGGGAGTCTCGTTCAGATCGCAAAGAATCCCTCTCAAGTTTAACAGAATCCCTTTCGGATTCCATAATTGAGAGGCAATTCCTCGCCTCCTTCAGCTCGTCCTCGGCTATGGAGGCATGAGATTGAGCCGTATCGAGATGAAGCCGGGCGTCATCCAGCTCCTCCTCTAACCTCTCCACGGCCTGGAGATCCACCGTGGCCTCCATTAAGGCGGCCAAGCTGTGAAGAGTCTGCAAAAATAAAACAAAGACACATCAGTAAAGAGGAAAAGGAAGAAGAACACAAAAGCAGAAAGGTCAGTCGTTACCTTCAGATGAGCCCTCATGGCACCAGCCACAGTCTTCTCAGTACCCTTCCTGGTGCTATAGGAAGGGATGTCAGTACAAGGGGCCTCAGCCCAGAAATCTTCAATGGCCTGATGGACGGCCTTGTATCCATCAGGCATTTCAGTACCCACCTTCGCCTTACCCCTCTGTTGAGATTTTTGGGCCGAAGAGGGGACAGGCCGAAGAACCGCCGAACCCCTCTGAGGGGCAGAAGAGGGTTCCCTGATCACCACCCCCTTTTGAGGGGCAGAGGAGGGCTCCCTGATCATAACTCCCTTCAGAGGAGGTCGGGAAGAGGGAGAAGCAGAGGAGACCGCCCCCTTCTTGGGAGGCACAGAAGGGGACGGGTCGGTCGTCCTCGTCTTCTTCGAAGAAGACGCAGAGGGAGGAGGCTGGCTCGCCACCCTCTTCTTCTTTGACGACCCCCATTTGCCAGCAAGAGATTTGAGGACGTCATCAACAACACCCTTATCCTTGGGAGGCATTGTAGGGCCTGAATGAAGAATGGCTCGGTAATCCCTGTTTGGAGTCTGGAGGAGCCTCTTGTATTGGTCTTTCAAAACAGGGGTGAAGTGAGGCCTCTTCTTGACGCTCTTGGCTACACAAAAGAGTTTTGAACAAAGGTTAGTCAGATACACAAGAACAAGCACAAAGCAAAATTACAAAAGAAAAGGGTGTCTCACCCATGAACCCCGTGCTCCGGGGGAACGTGGAGAACTGGTCCTCAGGGTCGGTCACCTCCCATTTTCCACCAACAAAAAAGAACCGATCCTTCCAAAATTTGTTGGAGGACGGCACGAAAGTCAAAGGACGGAAGCCCTTGTCAAACGACATATAGTAGAGGCCCTCCGCCTTCCTATACTTAAGATCCATTTTACTACGGATCAGATCTAAAGAAACCTCAACACCGTTCAGACGACCCAAGGCCATAAACCCTAACAGATGCCTCCAACTGTTTAAGAGCAGATCGGCCGGGCAGAAGTTGAACCAACAGAAAAAATCCCTAAGCAGTCTAGGGAAAGGAAGGCGTAACCCCATCTTGAACCAAGCGGTGTAAACACAAATTTCCCCATCCTGAACTTCCCAAGGGTAATCGAAGTCATCGGGAGCCCTAAGGGTGACATTTGGAGGAATCTCATACCTCTCCCTAATGGCCTCTAACCAGGAGGGTGCCACAGTACTCTCTGTTTGAGAAGACCGACTTGAGACTTCACCCTCTCTATCCCTAGACTCCGAGAAGGCATCAACGATTCTAACTGAGGGACTAGAGTGAGTCTCCTCCGATTCAGTCCCCGAAGAATTGCTACCCCTAATTAGGGTTTGTGACGAGGAAGGAGCCTCCGGGAGGCTCCCCGACCCATTACCAACATCAGAAGATGCCGAAGAAGTCGACATTTCAAAATAACCGAAAGGAGAGGAAGAGAAAATGAAAAGATGAACAAAAATAATAAAACCGAACCTGAATCAAAGTAAGAGACTTCGGATGGATGGGAGTCTTCACAAGGTAGCTTGCTGGTTCGACAATGTCGGATGTATATCTCACTTCGCAGAGTAGAAGATGGTAAAGAGAATCGTACAAGGCTCTTTCCCCCTCTTATACGCATCCAGAGAGTAATTGCTACCTAGGCGAACCGTCGCGACAGTATCGCAACAATAATGACGTGAGAAACCCAAGAACCAACTGCGCAATAAATGATGTACCAACGGACGTCTCGAGAAACGAGACGACAGAACGCATGGCTTTTCGGACGCTCATAAAACCTTAGTTATGACCCGAGCTCAAACTAAGGCTTGGGGGGGGAGTAACTGATATACCACTATGTGACACATCAACCACTGCACGACACGTGTAAGTACGGATCGACTCAGGCTCGGTCATTCAGACTATGCTCGGTCATACGACCTAGGCTCGGTCAATCAGTTCATGATCGGCCACATGACTTATGTTCGGTCATTCAGTTCATGCTCGGTCATATAACTCATTCTCGGTCAATCAAAGGCGTAGCCCAAATAAACCGAGCTCACAGTATCAAAGCAAGGTAGCCCTCTAAATATATACAGATGCAAACTTGCAGTACAGTAAGACAATAATCAGATCTTATCACCGCCTCAACAAGCTCCGAGCAAGGAATAAGGAGGTTGTTTCCAACAAGGGAACTGCCACATTGAGTTTCCATATTCAACAAGGTAACTTATATCTCCGAAGATCTAATCCCTATATTCATGGTTCCAAATCCTAATCAACTTGGGAGAACAACCACCTATAAATTCAACCCTTAAGGTACGCTTTATTTTCATGCTCATTATTTTGGCTTTCATTACAAGTCTTTCAATTCAGTTTTATTGACTTAGGCATCGGAGCGGCTACCGCCGGAGCCAACCTGGTGGTCCTCTGATCTTCTGTTTCGAGTGTTTTCTCAGGGAGCCGAGCTTGGATCTCTCGTGGGCCAAAAAGTGCAGCATCAGTCTTTGAACTTGTTGCCATTGAGTTAAAACTCCTTGACACTATGTCATTCACTTTTCAAAAGAAGTTTAAAGACAATTTCTTAAAATAAAAAATTATTTTAAAGCATCTTTTAGCTTTTGAAAGCATTTTTTCAAAAAACGAGTTTTTAAAATAGAAATCGTTCTTAAATATACGTTTTTAAAAGCATCTTCTTGAAATACGATTTTAAACAAATTTTTTTTTTCTTCTTAAAATTGTCTTTCAAAAAAATAATTTCACAATGATCCTAGTTTAATAAATAAGTTTACTGTAACCTTATTTTTGAAAAAAAAATTCAAAACAAATCTATTTTGGTCAAAAATTCAAGATTGTGGCCTTATGGATTGCAAATAGTGGGTGGTCTTTGGCTTTTAATGGCGGACAGAATGCGCGGCTAAAAGTGTAGAAGTATCAGTGATAGCTCTTATTTCTTGCAAAAAGTGGGTCACATTTGACTTTTAGCAATGATTGACAATGTCTTGGGATGGTTTTTAGAGACATGTTTTGAGACTATATGCAATGCGCAAAGTGTCAGCAATGATTTTTTTTATTCATTCTTAAGATTATTAGCAGGTATTATGACTCTTTTAAAGTTTTAGCAAAGTACAACACTAAAGACCTTATTTTGTATTAGTGTTCACTTCTTCAAGTTTCTCGGGGAGAATTTTCAAACTCTCCACAAACTCCTTGCCTCACCCTTCTCTAAGATTTTTGAGGGAAGTATTGGGAGGCTTTTAAAGTCGAGTGCACGGCTATAGTGTGATCCCTGTGTCATAGTCCATCTCTCAGAATACTTGTGATATGGTAACTAAATTATTGAGTAATTCAAGGTATACCTTGCACCACTACCTTACGTGTGATGCTCCTTGGACATTTCAAAAATAGATAAATTTCATAACTACATATTAATCTTATCGGACATGATGCAAACCCTAATAATTGGCATGTGTCACTACTATTATAAATAGTTGGTTCGATTCTCCATACGTTACTATAAATGTAATTTTTAATTATTGTCAATTACTGGAGAGTCTATTTCTAGTATTGTGGCTATTGTAAGCATTGCATAATTGAAATATTGCAATATATTCGTACATGTATCCTACCCTCAATCTCTCATAGTTCATTTGGGTCAGTGGAGGGAGAGAAAATGAGAACATTAATTACAAAAGAGAGGTGAAGAAAGTGTAATCCTTTATTCATATTTAGATAACTAATGAATAAAGAAGAAGAGGAAGAATAGTGCAATCCTTCCATCTTGTTTGAAAAGAATAAAGAAGAGAATGGAAAACAATAGAATGCTTGTTTACGTGAGTAAAAATGATAAAATAGAAATTCACTTCTTTTTTTTAAAAAGACAAAATTGATAATCATTAACTCTCTAATTTGAATTTTTTTATGTTACCCATGTTTTTTTTAATTAATTTTCGTGACAGCGTGACTCATGCACTTTTATATTTGTTATCAAACTCGTGTAGTTTTTAAAATGACTTTTTAAGAAACATATTTAAATAAAAAAAAATAAAAAATACGCCTTTTCAAAAGGCTTATTTTAGTTTAAAATATAGAACCTTAATCAGTAAATAATCCTTCAACACTCAAAATTTATTCAACAAAAATACGTATTTTTTTCGTTAAAAAAATTATTCAAAAAAATCTTTTAAAAAGATGGCTTTATAGAATGCATAGGTCCAAAAATTAAATAAAAAACTGCATAAATCACAAAATAAGAAAATAAATTACTTAGGTAGGGTCAAAAATTATTTCCAAACCTCTCCCTCCATTTACTCCCAATTTTGGAAGAAGAACAAAAAAATGGGATTTTGAGCCCCTCCCTGTACCCTTTCTCTCATTCCTTATTTTGAAACCAAACATAATCAGCTCTTCCTCCCTTTTATTCCAACTCCTTCACAATCAGTGTTTGACGTGAAATAGCAACTCCATCATGAACTCTCTTTGACTCATCTTTCCTGATCCTAACCATTCACACCGACAAAAAACCATGCTTGACGTGCTCCCTAGGAGGTTTCTCTGTAACCAGGAATTTTTTTTTTTTGGGTACGGTCGATTTTTTAGAGCACAGTGACATTGCCTGAGATGGTGACCACAATGGGCGAGGCACCACTGAGACTATCACCACGATGACCACGGGTAGTCTTTTCTTTTAATTAGACGATCAACAAAAGGATGGGCAAGTATGTAACCTTGAAAAGTTACAAGATTATTCTTGTAGGGTAAACTAGTAGAAGGGAAAGAAATTGCAGTGAAAAGACTCTCCAAAAGCTCAATACATGGAGTGGAGGCGTTGAAAAATGAGGTTATATTGATCTCAAAGCTGCATTGTAATCTTGTAAGACTTTTGGGTTATTGCATCCAAGGAGATGAGAAGCTATTAATTTAGGAGTACTTGCCAAACAAAATATTGGATTTGTTTCTTTTTGGTTTGTTATTCTTCTATGCTCAACTATGTTTTATTAAAGATCCCTTTGTTTGTCCCAAAAGTCACAATGCGCATTCATCTATTCGATGCATATTTTGTGACAGATGCAACAAAACGAGTTTACTAGACTGGAAAACAGGTATCAGCATCATTGAAGGGATTGCTCGAGGGTTTCTATACCTCGACAAGTTTCTAGGTTAAAAATCACTCATAGAGATTTGAAAATCAGCGACATTTTTTTGGATAGCAATATGAACCCCCAAAATATCTGATTTTGGCACAGCCAGAGTTTTAGGAGACGATGAATCTGGAGCAAACAAGAATAGAATTTTTGGGTCATAGTTAGTGAAACAAAACTTATTTTTGAACATGCACAAATCAACCTGCTTATATAGATTTCAAGTGCTTTCAATTTGTGTAATCATATAGTTTTGTGGAAAATGGAAACAATGGTTACATGCCCCTGAGCATGCCATGGCCGGTCTGTTTTTTAGTGAAGTCTGATGTATTTAGCTTTGGAGCCATGATGCTTGAGATCATAAGTGGGAATAAGAACAATGGTTTCTATCAATTGGATTGCTTTTCGAACTTACTAGGATATGCAAGTATTTGTAATAAGGTCTAATTTTTTATATTTTTATTTTCAAAATTGTTTATTTTAGAGGTACTATCTCGTGTAACTTTGCTCATGAATGTGACTTTTTAGGCATGGGATTTGTGGAAAGAAGGAAGAGGCTTGGAGTTAATGGTTCCAACATTAGTTGGAACATGTTCTACAAGTGAAATTATGCGATGTGTTCAGGTCAGTCTCTTGTGCATTCAAGAAAGTGCGGTTGGATGTTGTGTCTATGCTTAGCAATGAATTGATGGCTCTGCCTGCTCCTGAGCAACTTGCTTTCTCTGCCATTATATGTAGAAATGATGTTGATTAAACTGAAAATTCACCTTGCTTAATAAATTATGTAACAATTTCAATAATAGAGGCTCAATAACAGCTTTGCTCATCTAAATAATATTTCCTATCACTGAAATTCATCATTTTCTATAAATTACCCATTTTTCATAGATGTTGAAGATGGACACAAGATGGTTATTATTTGTGATATGAATTATGGTACAACTCAAGTGCTACATTGAATTATGGCACTACATATCTATTTGGTGAAAGAACTTCCAAAGTGAGTGAGTTCTTGTACTAAATTAAGGAATGTTTGGTGCCGCATGGACAAGCCAAATCGCGGGGCCATCACACAATTTTCTCCAAGCTTGTGAGAGCTCTGTTTAAAGAAAGGCAGGGCCGGCCTGTGTTTTTTTCCCTCGGTCGCCCCGCCAAACAAGCTCTTAAAGCAACTCCAATGTCGCTCCTCAAACTAAAACCCAATTTTGGAGCTCCAAACGAGCTCTTACTAATTCTGAAAATTGCTTAGATCAAAGGCACATAAAGAAACATTGAAATGCTTAAGAATTTCGTGCAGTTACACTTTTCTTGACTTTGCGAGACTTGCTTAGCTGCAGCCTGCTAATAAATATGTATTTTGACGTACTTGTTCAATTCAAATGTAGCAACCCAAGAAATAAACACAAGAATCTGGTCATCAAAAAGCGCAAGGGGTGGTTCCAACTGCCAAACTTAATCGAAAACTCGTTCATCCAAAAAAAAAAAAATACAATCAATATATACAACATTTACAAAGAATATACTTGAACAGACTGAAAACATGTACATTGTTTGCCACTAGCATATGACTGTAATTGGAAACAATTGGACTTCCTACCTGACTGCTTGCAAAGTAAGCTGAGCAGTTGAAAGAAACCCCATTTCTATTCAGGCTGGTCTTTTTGATAAATCACAGAGTTCAAATTGGGACAATGCAGGAAAACATTAATCTGTAGGATGATGGCTTTTGGAGCCTAAAACCTAGAATAATGATCAACAGAAAGACCAAAGAACCCATTACAAGATTAGGTCATGTAGTGATAAGAGAAAGGATGGTCATGATTTTTAATTTCCCAAAATAACTATCTATTATGGTATAAAAAGCCAATTTTTCCTCTATCTTTCTTTTCCCCTGTATTGTGTTGGATTGAATTGTATTAAATAGGCTAGTAGCCTGTAGGCACTCTTATAAAGGTCAGATATCAAAGAATATGGGAAACTATAGTGTTAAATATTACTTAAATAAATTGAAAAACAGAAAGAAAATTCTATTATCAGATTATTGTATGCCATTGAATTAGTATTATCTTTTGTGCACTTGGCAGTTGGCACTCTAGGCAAAACTGTCCAAAATAAGGGGTTAAATTGTTTTTATTCATGTCATATGATTTGAGAGCCTGAGGAACCATGCATATAATTTTTCAAACTGTATATAATTTTTTATTGAAAAATTTTTCACTCCTTGAAATATGCATCTTTGACATACCTTTAATCTATTTGGGTAGTTATGGTAACAAATGACCACTATGGAGTGGTTGCTCTGCTTTGAATCTCATTGGTTCAGAAACCTCTTAAGTGAGTGTTCCTACTTTACATCAGTAAATAAAAAGGCAAGGTAGAATGCCATCAATCAAGATCTCACTGCAGGAACAGTGCTGATTCTCATTCTCATTCCTTAGAAGCTGGAGCCCCTTCTGACAACTGTATTTGAGTCCGTTCACTCCTCACTCTACTAACGATGGGTAAGTGATTATTGATATCCGACTGCCGGTGGGGAGACTGTAGACTGAACTGACTCTTGTTACCAATTTGGAATAGATGCTGAAAATGGGCATGCACAAGATGGTTATTATTGATGATATGAATTCTAATACTACCCAAGTGCTAGTTTAATTCCACCAGCATATGAATTGGTGGACTTAAAATGCTTAAGAACAGGAGACAAAAAGGAACCTTGAAATGCACTCAAACCTTTCTGGACATAGTGAGACTTCAATGTGTACCTAATGGGGTCACTAGTCTCGTTTCTTTCAAAAATTTGCTACTGAAGATATTTAATGGTTATGGCCCCAAAGAATCATCGTAGCCAAGTTCTAGGAAGCTGAGACTGAAAATGAACTCTAAGTTTTATGTTGCATTTAGATTCATGGATTTGGTAGAAGTGGATTTCGATTTGAGTGTCAAATTGCAAATCCATGTTTTGGATGAAAATTGAGGAATAAAAATATGCAAATTTGAAATTATGTAGTAAATCATTTAGTATAGTGAATGATGATAACAGTGATTACATGCACCTTGAGTATGTCATCTTTTTTCAGTGATATATTTAGCTTGCAGTCATGATGCTAGAGATCATAAGTGAGAAGAAGAACAATGGTTTCTATCAGTTTGATTGTTCTTTGAACTTACTAGGATTTGTAAGAAACTGTAATAAGGTCTAATTTTGTTTCTAAAGCTGTTTATTTTAGGGGAAATACCTTGTACAACATTGCTCATGAATGTGACTTCTTAGGCATGGCATTTGTGGAAAGAAGGAAAAGACTCTGAGCTATGGACCCAGCATTAGTTGAAACATGTTCAAGTCAGTCTCTTATGCATTCAACAAAGTGCAGCAGATAGACCTACTATGCTGGATGTTGTGTCTATGCTTACCAATGAATTGATGGCTCTGCTTTCTCCTAAGCAACCTGCTTTTCTGCCATTGCAAGTCCAAACGATGCTGATTTAATTGAAAACCAACCTTGCTCTATAAATTATGTAATAATTTCAGTAATAGAGGCTAAATAACAACTTTGCGCATATAAATAATATTTCCTAAACGATGTTGATTTAATTGAAAACCAACCTTGCTCTATAAATGATGTAACAATTTCAGTAATAGAGGCTAAATAACAACTTTGCTCGTATAAATAATATTTCCTATCGCTGAAATTCATCCTTTTGTATACAATGCAGGACCATCTTTTGGACACACTCTTGTTACCAATTTGTAATGAATGTTGAAGATGGTCATGGATGGTTATTATTGATGATATGAATTATGGTACTACCCAAGTACTGCATTCATGATTAATTTAAATCTATCAGCATTCAAATTCAAGCACTACACGTGTGTGAATACAAACTCTCAAAATAAGTGAATTCTTGTACTAATGCTGAAAATTGCTTAGAGCAGAGGGGGAAAAAATACATTAACCTTTCTGGACTTTGTGAGACATGTTTGCTGCAGCTTGCTAATAAATCATGCATCTTGAGGTATTGTTCAATTCAAATGATACAATCCCATAAAATAACCACACAAATGTGGTTTTCAAAAAGCCCACTGTCAAACTTAATCTAAAACTCATTCATCCAAAGAAATACAACCAATATTTACAACATTTACAAAGAATATACTTGCACATTCTGAAACCATGTATGGTGTATCCTAGCTGTTTTGGTAGGGGAAAATAAGAAGAAAAAAATCTTGTAGGTGTTTTGGTGGTCTTGGAACACTTCCTTACTCAGAGGGGCAGATTCCTCATATGAAATCTAATGATTTTTTAATTTTAAATTGCCATGGAAACAGTGGGATTATGCCACCCCAAATCAGCCATTATTCTTGTCTTGCCATTACAATGTGTCTTGCAAATACATAAACCATTGGATGGTTTAAAAGGATTGAAATGTACGAATGGAAAAAATTTGGCCATTGGATTCCCTTCTTGGAGCAGATTCCTCATATGAAAATTTATAATTTTAATTTTAAATTGCCATGGAAACAGTGGCAATAATGCTACTCAAATCAGCCATTGTTCTTGTTTGGCCATTATAGTAATATAGTTGGTTTTGGAACCACTAAATGGTATAAAGTTCAAAAGCCTTGAAATATACGAATGCCCATTGATTTCCCCTTCATTTGGAGCATATTACAAGGTCTTGCATAGTTGCACTCATTCAACATTTGATCCTAGGCAAAAGGCCAAGAAAGGTATGGATTCATACAACACATAATGGACACTAATGGCCGTAAGATGAAATGTCAGCATTCACCATCTTGTCATTGGACCAAATCCTTCAACACATGGACATGGTCATCTTCATTTTTTTTTACCTGCAAGGGCAATAACTATTCACAATGTTTTTTTTTTTTTATAATCATGTAGAGCTGTTTAGATGTGGAAAGCATGAGAAGCATATACATTTGTTTGGTTATATTATGTTGCATTGGATTGTTCAAGTTCTTTGGCACTGAAGCTTCTAATGTAGGAAACACACTAAAACCTGGCGAGGTAATGCGACAGGGGGAACACTTGGAGTCTTTGAACAAGAAATTCAGATTGCAATTCTTCAAAGACAGTCTTTCAGACTATGCCTACTTGGTGATTCAATACATGGGGTCTAATGCAAAGAGCAGAGTTTGGGTAGCCAACCAAGATCACCCCCTATACTACTACTTACCAGTTCTAAACTTCACTCTAGATGGGTACTTGGTAATTGTTGATGCACATGGGACCCTTGTACAATTAAGCTTTGAGCAGCCTGGTACCATTAGTGAGACCAGTGCAATCTTGGATGATTCTGGAAACTTTGTTTTGAGGGAAGGAGAGCAGATTATATGGAAAAGTTATAATCATCCAACTGATACATGGCTACCAGGCATGAAATTGGGATGGTTTGACTTAAAGTCGAGGAAGCCACAGAAACGGTTTCTGACTTCATGGAGAACCCCAGAGGGTCCATATCTGGGCATCTTCACTTTAGGTGTTGATATGAACAACACAAAGCAGCTTGTAATTTGGAAAAGAGGGGAGGTTTACTGGCGCAGTGAGATTTGGAATGGCCAAAGTTTCAGCTCCTTCATTGGAATTCAAAAGGATATTGGATATAATTTACTCTACTTCTCAAGTGAAAATGAGTCCTACTTTACTTTTCCAATTGATGAAAATAGTTATTTGCCTCTGATGCAGATAGATTGGCGTGGACAAATTGTATTATTAAGTGAGAACAGTTTGACAATTAATTTAGCGCCATCAAAATGTAAGGACGGAGATGTTTTCAGTGAGACACGAGGGTTTATGGACGAAGGATACAACATTGATAATTACAGTCTGCTTCCCAGTGACTGCGCCGAGATATGTCAGTCCAATTGCTCTTGCAATGCATTCACTTATGGGAGTCTCTTTCAGAAAGGGTGTAAATTTGCTCGAGCCTCTCCAGACTACGAGATTGATGAATCAGGAGAGATCCTTTTCATTCGCAAAAGTAATCTTGTAGGTAAGCCTTGCAGTGATGAATTATCATTGTTGTTGTTCTAGTAATTTTTATTGTTTGTACTTAGTATTATTATTATTATTCTTATCTTTCAAGAACTTGGCAGTTTTGTGTTTTGTCAACTCATAATGGAAAAAGTGTGCTATGATAAATTTGTGAGCCAAAATCTTGTCTTTAATGTTTATACATGACGGTAGATAGGCATTCTAATCTCATTGTTTATTATCCTTTCTGAAATGTGACTGAAAAATAAAGCTTTGTGACTATGGACCGAATGTAGATAATCTCTTATTTGTCTGTTCATTTGTATATCAAGCCATAGGGAAATGTGAATGAAAGAAATTCAATTTATATTTTTGCTTATACTAGATCAATTAAGCCTTGCTTTCTGATACTCTTTTCTGTAGATCACTCAAGACGACTGACCAGGCTGTTGTGGTTTAGAATTGGTGGATCAGTGTTGTCCTTGGCAGTGATGACTATAATCTCATTATTATGTTGTTTAAAATGGAAACATCGCTCCTTTCGAGGTACATTATCTTAATTTCTTATGTGTCACTGTGAGCATCACAATATGATTTTCAAGCTTCATTTTAAAGACTTAACTTTTATTTTTACTAACCAGGAAGACCAAAAGGAAGCCAGGATGCATGTGTACCAGATTGGATTAAAGAGAAGGAGCATGATTTGCCTTTCTTCAGCTTTTCTAGTATAGAAATTGCAACTGATCATTTCTCTGATGCAAATAAGCTTGGCCATGGTGGTTTCGGGCCTGTTTATAAGGTAATAAATAATCTTCTCTATATGTCAAAATTTTGGTTTGCTTCAAGGTTAAATCAATTTCTTCCTCTTTAATTTTTCTCATTCAAAACAATATGTTAAAGAAGCGCATTGGGATATTCTAATATTCTAAATGTTTCAGTTATGGATTATTTATCATAGAAGCACATCTTTGGAATTATATAACCAAGAAAAATTAGAAGATTATTCTTGCAGGGTAAGTTGGTCAAAGGGAAAGAAATTGCCGTGAAAAGACTCTCCAGAAGCTCAACACAAGGAGTAGAGGAGTTCAAAAATGAGGTTATATTGATCTCAGAGCTGCAACACTGTAATCTTGTAAGACTCTTGGGTTATTGCAGCCAAGGAGATGAGAAGCTATTAATTTACGAGTACTTGCCAAACAAAAGCTTGGATTTGTTTCTTTTTGGTTTGTTATTCCACCATGCTCAACTATGTTACATTAATGATCTCTTTGTTTGTCCCCAATGTCACAATGTGCATTCATGTATTCGATACTAATTCTATGACAGATAAAGCAAAACAAGTTTTACTAGACTGGAAAACGCGTATCTGCATCATTGAAGGGATTGCTCAAGGGCTTCTTTATCTCCACAAGTATTCTCGGTTAAAAATCATTCATAGAGATTTGAAAACCAGCAACATTTTATTGGATAGCAATATGAACCCCAAAATATCTGATTTTGGCATAGCCAAAATTTTCGGAGATAATGAATCTGGAACAAGCACGAATAGAATTGTTGGGACATGGTAAGTAATAAAAATCCTTTTTTTGAACATACACAAACAAATTTGCTTATATAGATTTCCAGGGCATTCAGTTTGTGTAATCATATAGTTTGGTGGATGATGGAAAACAGTGGTTATATGCCCCCTGAGTATGCCAGGAACGGTCTTTTTTCAGTGAAGTATGATGTATTTAGCTTTGGAGTCATGATGCTAGAGATCGTAAGTGGGAAGAAGATTAATGATTTCTATCAATTTGATGGCTCTTTGAACTTACTAGGATATGTAAGTAACTGTATCAATGTCTTTTTTTGTGTGTGTGTGTCTATATATATATATATATATATTGTTTCCAATGCTGCTTATTTTAGAGGAAATACCTTGTATAACATTGCTCATGAATATGACTTTTTAGGCATGGGATTCGTGGAAAGAAGGAAGATGCTCAAAGTTAGTGGACCCAACATTAGTTGAAACATGTTCCAACAGTGAAGTTACGCGACATGTTCAGGTCGGGCTCTTGTGCGTACAAGAAAGTGCAGCAGATAGACCAACCATGTTGGACGTTGTGTCTATGCTTAGCAATGAATTGATGGCTCTGCCTTCTCCTAAGCAACCTGCTTTCTCTACCATTGTAAGTGGCAATAATGCTTGTTTAACTGAAAATCGAATTTGCTCTATAAATGATGTAACAATTTCGGAAATGGAGGCTCGACAATGACTTTGATCATATAAATAATATTTACTGTCACTGAAATTCATGATTTTGTATACATTACAGCACCATGTTTTGGATAATCTTTTTTTACCAATTTGTAATACATGGTGACAATGGGAGCAAGATGGTTATTTTTTATGATGTGAGTTATGATACTGCTCAAGTGCCATATTAAATCCACCAACATTCTAATTGGGGCACCTAAAATGCTTAGGAGCTTTGTGCAGTTATAACCTCTCTAGACATTGTGAGACTTTGAATATGTACCTATTGGGGTCACTAGTCTTGTTTCTTTCAATATTGCGCTACTGCAGATTTTTAATTGTTATGGCCCCAAAGGAGCATGGTAGCCTAGTTCTAGGAAGCTGAGAGTGAAATGAACTCAACTAAGTCTTATGTTGCATTTGGATTCATGGATTTGGGAGAAATGGATTCTGATTTGAGTGCCAAATTCCCAATCCATGTTTTGGATGGAAATTGAGGAAATTTTGAAATTATGCAGTAAAGGAGTCATTTGAAATCCATTGAGGGATTTTCTTAATAACCTGTTGCTTGCATGAATCAGTGAAAGCATCATTAAGACCCTAGTTTTGTCCAATAGGTTTCTCCCTCCATTAGAATGATCTCTAGGTTTCTTCCTCCATTAGAATGATCTCTTGCTTTCTGTTTTCCCTCTCCATTCTTTCCCCCAGGCAACCTTTTTCCTATCCTCAAAAGATTTGAAACCCAGTCACCTAAGAAGTTAAAAAATAAAATAATAAAAACTAAAAGCTGAACAATGTGAATGATGCAAATAAGTGAATTCTTTTACTGATAAATATTTCTTGGAATTAGAATGCACAAATGAGTTGATGAGGAAACACTTCAAATTTCAAGCCCTTAAAAATCTCTGTTTTTTTGTGAATGTCCAAATGAGTTGGAGAAAGGAACTGTTTCTATACAGTGTTCTATGTCCCTTAGTTGCACCACAATTGCATATATTGATATCAACTATTTGTGAGATATAAATTGGTTCTTTTATCTATGGAAGTCATATACATAAAAATAAAGGAGCATCAAAAAGGATAACACTAGTATAAAATAAGTTTGACAGGCTTTTTTATTTTATTTTATTTTATCAAAACAATTACTAAGGATTGAAATTGTAAATTTGTATATTATTGTATGACTTATAACACAATTAATTTAGATAAATCACACAGTTCAAATAGGGAAAATTGATCAACAGAAAAACCAAAGAACCCATTACATAATTAGATCATGCAATGATGAGAAAAGGATAGTCATTTACATAAATTTTTTAAAAAAAAACGTCCAATTGGGTTGGATTGAATTGCAATGAATAGTCTATAGCCACTCTTATAAAGGTCAGACATCAAAGAATTTCTGAAGTTAACAGTGTTAAATATCACTTTAATTAGTTGAAAAATAGAAACCAAAATTCTTAAATCGGATTATTATATTTCATTGAATCAATTTGATCTTTTGTGCACTTGGCACTCTAAACAAATCTGACCAAAATAGAAGGTAAATTTGTTTTTACTCATCTCACATGGTTTGGGACCTGGGAAACCATGTGCTTTAAACTGAGAATAAGCCTTTCAAACTGTATATAAATTTTTATTGAAAAATAATTCTGTATATTAAATACCTTTAATCTATTAGTGTCTTCTGGTTCTGGTTGAGTGGTTGCTCTGCTCTGAACCCTATCTATGAGAGGATTATACCTCAAACATGTAAGATAATTTGTGGTGCTTAGAATGAAAGATATATTTGTTTTTGGTGTGCAAAAAAAATATTTAATTGAGTCTCATTTTATTAAAAAAGATGATCACACATTCACTTTTTAATTCAAAAGTACAAAACTGGTCTAATCATCAGTAAGAAACAAAAGTGCATTACAGAAATAATTTTTTGTTAATTCTTGTATAGCAAATAATCAAGTTACCTAAAAATAACTACTTTCACCTCTTTTCTCAATGTTTAATCGTTTGATAGACTAAAAGTCTTTCTTATTTTGAGGTCAAGGGATAGGCTGAAAGTTAGTTATTTACTTAATACTATGGATTACTCCATTAAAACATGTTTTTACGAGTCCAAAATGCCACCCCTGTGGAATTCCTACCCAATTCAGGTTGTGAAGATCAAGTCCAGTGGACTCTTTACTGCCAATGGGAAGTTTAGTTCGAATTTTTTACCTCACCCATGCGATTTTTTTTTTTTTAATTTTCTGTGATCCATGCAGTTTTTTCATTATTTTCTTAACCCAAGCAGTTTTTAGAAGCGTCTTTTGAATAGACGTCTTTAATCTAAAAATTTTATCCAACTCTAGAAGTGTCTTTTCAAAAAGACTCATTTTGGCTTAAAATATAAAAACTTAAAAGAGTAATGAATTCTTAAATACTTAGAACTTTTTCCAACAAAATGTGTCTTTTGAAAGACGTCTTTTCAAAAGATGCTTCTATTAAAAAAATTGCTTCAAAAAAAATGCATGGGTCAGGGAAATAATGAAAAATTAGCATGGGTGACTGAAAATTTAAAAATAAACTGCATGGATGAGATAAAAGAACTCGGTTTAGTTCTGCTTCAGCTTGGGAAGAGCTCAGATCCTCCCTTCCTACAGTTCCTTGGGCTTAAGTGGTTTGGTTCAAACAGCATGTGCTTATAGGGGTAGATTCCTTGTATGAAATTTTATGTTTTTAATTTTAAATTTCCATGTAAGCAATGGAATCAAAACCTCCCAAATCAGGAATATGCTTTTCCATTACAATGGGTCTTGCAATTACATAAACCATTTGATGGTTTAAAAGCATTGAAATGTACAAATGCCAACAATGTGGCCACTGGATTCACCTTCTTGGAGCGGATTCTTCATCTGAAATTTTATGATTTTAATAATAATTGCTGTGGAAGCTGTGGCAATATCGCCACCAAGATCAGCCATTATTAATGTTTGGTCATTATAGTTGGTCTTGGAACCACTGAAACTGAATGGTATAAAGTTCAAAAGCATAGAAATCTACAAATGCCCCATTGGATTCCCCTTCATTTGGAGCATATTACAAGGTCTTGCACTGTTGCACTCATGCAAAATTTGATCTTGACCAAAAGGCCAAGAAAGGTAGGCTGAATATTCATCTTTCACCATTTTAGCAGTTAGCATTGGACCAAATTGTTAAACACATGGACATGGTCATCTCAGTTTTATTTGTAATGGTGAGCTCTTTAATGATGGCAAGCATGAAAAACATTAACAGCTGTTTGATTTTATTATGTTTCATTGGTTTGGTCAAGTTCTTTGGCATTGAAGCTTCTCCCATACTAAATCCTGGCCGGGTAATGAGACTGGCGGATCACTTGGAGTCTTGGAATGGAAAATTCCGATTGCAATTCTTGAGAGATGATCTTACAAATCTTGGCTACTTGGTGATTCAATATATGGGGTCTAATGCAGTGAGTACAGTTTGGGTAGCCAACCAATTTGACCCCCAATCCTACCTCTCAATATTTCTGAACTTCACACTAGATGGGTACTTGGTAGTTGATGATGGATATGGGACCTTTGTACAGTTAAACTCGGAGAAAGCTGGTATGGGTAGTGACACCAGTACAACGCTTGATGATTCTGGAAACTTTGTTTTGAGGGAAGGAGAGCGGATTCTATGGCAAAGTTCTGATCATCCTACTGATACATGGTTACCAGGCATGAAATTGGGATTGTTTGGTTTAAAGTTGGGGCAACCACAGAAACAGTTTCTCACTTCATGGATGAGCCCACAGGTCACAAACGGGGGGCTCTTCACTTTAGGTCTTGATCTAAACAACACAAAGCAGCTTGTAGTTTGGAAAAGAGAGGAGATTTACTGGCGCAGTGAGACTTGGAATGGCCAAAATTTCAGCTCCTTCCTGGGGATACAAAAAGATATTGGATATAATTTAAGGTACTTCTCAAATGAAAACGAGTCCTACTTTATTTTTCCTGTATATGAAAACAATTATTTGCCTCTGATTCAGATAGATTGGCTTGGACAAATTGTATTATTAAGTGAGAACAGTTTGACAATGAATTTAGTGCTTTCAAAATGTAAGGTTGGAGTCTTCAGTGAGACATGAGGATATATGAACCAATGGTACAGCAATTATAATTATAATCAAGTTCTCAGCGACTGTGCAGAGATATGTCAATCCAATTGCTCTTGCAATGCTTTCACTTATTTGAATGTTGATCATAAAGGGTGTATATTTGCTAATGACTACAAGATTGATGAATTAGGAGCAATCCTTTTTATTCGCAAAAGCAATTTTGTAGGTAAGCCTTGCGGTGATGTGTTATCATTGTTGTTGTTCTAGTAGTTGTTATTATAGTTGTTATTATTATCTTTCAAGAACTTGGCAATTTGGTGTTTTGTCAACTCATTGTGGCAAAAGTGTGCTACTATTAATTTGTGAGCCAAAACCTTGTCTTTGATGTTTGATTAAACATCCCAGTTGTCAATTCTCTTGGAAGTTAAATCAATTAATGTCATAATCAAACAACAGGAAAAGAAAATATCATTAGTTTTTTTACTATGATGGTATATTGGGCATTCTGATCTCATTGTTTATACTTCTATCCTTCCTGGAATGTGACTAAAAAATAAAGCTTCGTGACTATAGGCTGGATGTAGATAATCTCTCAATTGTCTGTTCATTGTTATATCAGGCTATAGGGAAATATGCATGAAACAAATTCAATCTATATTTTTGGTTATATACAAGATCAATTAAGACACTTTCTGATACTCTTTTCTATAGATCACTCAAGACGGAAGGCCATGCTGCTGTGGTTTAGAATGGTTGGATTGGTGTTGGCGCTGGTAGTGATGACTACAATCTCATTATTATGCTATTTAAAATGGAAAAATCAATCTAGAGGTACATTATCTTATCTTATCTTATGTGTTAGCATCACAATAAGATTTTCAAGCTTCATTCTAAAGACCAACTTTTAATTGTACTAACCAGGAAGATCAAAAGGAAGCCAGGATGCATGTGTACCGGATTGGATTAAGGAGAAGGAGCATGAGTTGCCTTTCTTCAGCTTTTCCAGTATAGAAATCGCAACTGATCATTTTTCTGATGCAAATAAGCTTGGCCATGGTGGTTTCGGGCCTGTTTATAAGGTAATAAATAACTTTCTCTATACCTCAAAACTTTGCTTTGCTTCAAGGTTAAATCAATTTCTCTCTCTTTATTTTTCTCATTCAATACAACATGTTAAAGAATTTTATTGGGATATTCTATATGTTTCAATTATGTACTATTTATCATAGAAGCACGTCTTTGGAAGTATATAACCTTGAAAAATTACAAGATTATTCTTGCAGGGTAAGTTGGTAGAAGGGCAAGAAATTGCAGTGAAAAGACTCTCCAGAAACTCAACACAAGGAGTAGAAGAGTTCAAAAATGAGGTCATATTGATCTCAAAGCTACAACACTGTAATCTTGTAAGACTTTTGGATTATTGCAGCCAAGGAAATGAGAAATTATTGATTTACGAGTACCTGCCAAACAAAAGCTTGGATTTGTTTCTTTTTGGTTTGTTATTCAGCCATGCTCAACTCTATTATATTAATGATCTCTTTGCTTGTCCCCTATGTCACAATGTGTGTTCGTGTATTCAATACAAATTATGTGACAGATAAAGCAAAACAACAAGTTTTACTAGACTGCAAAACGCCTATCTGCATCATTGAAGGGATTGCTCAAGGGATTCTCTATCTCCACAAGTATTCTAGGTTGAAAATCATTCATAGAGATTTGAAAACCAGCAACATTTTATTGGATAACAATATGAACCCTAAAATATCTGGCATAGCCAGAATTTTCGGAGAGAATGAATCTGGAACAAGCACGAATAGAATTGTCGGGACATGGTAAGTGGAAGAAAAAAAAAACATTTTTCAAAGCATGCACAAACAAATTTGCTTATTTAGATTTCTGGTGCATTCAATCTGTGTAATCATATAGTTTGCTGGATGATGGAAACAGTGGTTACATGCCCCCTGAGGATGCCATGAATGGCCTTTTTTCAGTGAAGTCTGATGTATTTAGCTTTGGAGTCATGATGCTAGAGATCATAAGTGGGAAAAAGAACAATGATTTCTATCAATTTGATTGCTCTTTGAACTTACTAGGATATGTGAGTAACTGTCACAATGCCTTTTTTTTTTTGTGTGTATATATATATATATATATACTGTTTCCAATGTTGTTTATTTTAGAGGAAATACCTTGTATAACATTGCTCATGAATGTGGCTTATTAGGCATGGGATTTGTGGAAAGAAGGAAGAGGCTCAGAGTTAACAGACCGAGCATTAATTGAAACATGTTCCAAGAGTGAAGTTGTGCGACGTGTTCAGGTCGGGCTCTTGTGCATTCAAGAAAGTGCAGCAAATAGACCAACCATGTTGGACATTGTAGCTATGCTTAGCAATGAATTGATGGCTCTGCCTTCTCCTAAGCAACCTGCTTTCTCTACCATTGTAAGTGGAAATAATGCTGGTTTAACTGAAAATCGAATTTACTCTATAAATGATGTAACAATTTCGGAAATGGAGGCTCGATAATGGCTTTGCTCATGCAAATAATATTTACCGTCACTGAAATTCATCATTTTGTATACATTACAGGACCATGTTTTGGATACCCTTTTTTTTACCAATTTGTAATACATAGTGACAATGGGAACGAGATGGTTATTTTTTATGATATGAATTATAATACTGCCCAAGTGCCATATTAGATCCACCAACTTTCTAATTGGTGAACTTAAAATGCTTAAGAACTTTGTGCATTTAAACCTCTCTGGACATTGTGAGATTTTCAGTATGTACCTATTGGGGTCACTAGTCTCGTTTCTTTTAATATTGTGCCACCGGAGATTTTTAATTGTTATGGCCCGAAGGAGCATGGTAGCCTAATTTTTTTGATAACTAGGTATCTGCGCCAACTTGCGTGCATCTCGACTAATCTCAGAGAGTCCGGAAGTTAATGACCAAATAAACCTCCAGTAACCCAAGGGAGACTGAGCATGGTAACCTAGTTCTAGGAAGCTGAGATTGAAAATGAACTCAACTAAGTCTTATGTTGCATTTGGATTCGTGGATTTGGGAGAAGTGTATTTTGATTTGAGTGCCAAATTCCAAATCCATGTTTTGGATGGAAATTGAGGAACCTGAACCTGGATCTTGATCTTGATTTCCATGAAAACAGAGGATGAAGTTGAGACAATAAAAATATGCAAATTTGAAATTATGCAGTAAAGGTGTAATTTGAAATCCATTTGAGGGTTTTTTTAATAACCTATTGATTGCATGAATCAGTGAAAGCATCATTCTCCTGGAAGACCCTAGTTTTATCCAATAGGGTTTTCCCTCCATTGGAATGATCTCTTGCTTTCAGTCTTCTCTCCCTATTCTTTCCTCCAAGCAACCTTTTCCTGTCCTAAAAAGATTCAAAACCCAGTCACCCAAGAAAGTGAAAAAACTGAAAAAATTGAATTCTCCAAAGAAGTGAATTCTTGGTGAGATATATCTCTTGGAACTGGATTGAACAAATGACTCTGTTTTTTTTTTTTTTTTTTTTTTTAAGAATGTCCAAATGAGTTGGAGGAAGGCACTGTTTCTATGCAATATTTTGTGTGCCTTAGTTGCACCACACTAGCATATATTGAAAGTGTGGTCCTTGCCCATAATTATATTTACTCCAAAGAAGTGAATTCTTGGTGAGATATATTTTTTTGGAACTGGATTGAACAAATGAGTTGAAGAACAAACACTTAAAGCTCTGTTTTTTTTTTTTGTGAATGTCCAAATGAGTTGGAGGAAGGCACTGTTTCTATACAATATTCAGTATGCCCTTAGTTGCACCACACTTGCATATATTGAAAGTGTGGCACTTGTCCATAATTATATTATCTACAGGAATCCCTGTATAAAAATAAGAGAAATGCTAGTATCAGTCGCGAGTATCCAACACTCGCAATCTTATTGGTGTGTATAATACACGCAATCACGTAGAATCCCTGTATAAAAATAAGAGAAATGCTAGTGTCAGTCGCGAGTATCCAACACTCGCAATCTGATTGGTGCGTGTAGTACACGCACGCACGTAATCGTGTGTGAAATGAACTCGTGTAATACACGTGCCAATCAAATTACAAGTACGGCCACTCGTGACTGAAGTAACATTTTTCATAAAAATAAAGGAGCATCAAAATATCTGATACTAGATAAAATAAGTTTGACAATTTTTTGTTGTTTTTTTAATCAAAACATTTATTAACCATTGTAATTGTAAATTTGTATAACTTATAACATTTAATTAATTTATATATTGTTGTTATATATATATATATGTGTGTGTGTGTACATGTGTTGTCTCGAAATGAATAAATGTGTATGAGATTTTATAATTCAGCAGGTTATTGAACAACCGGGTTTATAATAGGCTTTTGAAAAATGAAATTCATATAAAATGGGAGATTTTTCAAAAAAAAAAAGAAAAAGAAAAAAAAGAAGCAAACGTTTAGTGCTCAACTGTCCGTCGCCAAAGATGAGTTCTCTAGCTTTAAGTGATGTGGGTGGCTAATAATATTAGAGATTTTAACCATGTGTCGCAAAAGTGAGTGATTTTTAACTTTTAGTAATGCACAGTGTGCATTGCTAAAGTAGTGAAGTAATAATGATACCTCTTGTTTGTCACAAAATGTGTGTTACATGTGGTTGACCATGTTTTGGAACGGTTAATGTTTGGTGACAATTTGCAATGCTTAAAAGAGTTGCAAATAATGACGTTTGTATCAGTGACTTTGTTGTTTGTTGCTATTAGTGATCATAATTTTCAATCTTATGGTTGAATCTTGGCTTTTCTAACACTTCTCGAACTCTGTAATGGTGAGAGTCTCGTGCACTAGCCTAATCTTTTTTTGGCTTTTCTGTTCTTATTTCCGTGCAACAAGGCACCTTGAAACTAATCTGGCAATTCGAGGACTACTAACCATGTCTTCTTCATCCCCAACACTGCAACACAAAACATGAAGACTGACTCTATATTTATTCTGGTATCTTATTCTAGCACAAGCTTGAAGCCCTTTCAGGAGCTGATTCCCAACTTTAGTTCTGGATCCTGATTGATTGCTGGCATGGGATTAGCATTACATCTTCCTCTAAAAAATCTGTGGGTTAGTGATCTACTGCCCATGCAGGGCTCAATTTTTTTTTGAGAAAACCAACAAAATGTCAATGGCAGGAAAATGACAGAATGACACTTTCTTCTGTCATTAGTGAATTACCATAGAAGCCAATAAGCGTTATGATTATAAGATCACATGCATGGTACATGTCAGTTGTCACTTGCAAAATTCTAAAAAGTGTAGGGGTGGTTTTGGGTCAAGAGGAAATGCATGGTTCTATCAACTATTTACTGATATTACATAACTCAACCTTATATACCATAAGGAATATCCTGAGATTGTACCAAAATAGGGCCTCCTCTTGAAGGAGGCTTCAGCTATTCTCCCATTGAGATAATTGTCTTGTTATATCATATATGAGAAGTGAAGTGTAAACTTTTCTAGCTCTAGGTGGTTTCCTTGAATAATTGCTAAATGGGCCTGTCCTGGGCCTGAACTACAGGGTTTTCAAGTCCAACCATGCTCTAGTTCTTTCATTTTTCCTTCTTTAGCACTGTACGTATTTTCCTTTCATTTTTTTCCACTTCCAGATTTGTTGAAAATTATAAACTAATGTACATGTTAGTTAAGTAAAATTATGAATTTGGAGGGTTTTTTTCTTTGGTTTAATATCTAGTAGCAAAGCCTGAAGAAAGTGTAAACAATCAAGATATATAGGGAAACATAACAGTGATATTATTCAAATTTAAATTATAAGCTCCTCACATGTACACTATATATGATAATCCTTTTATGTCACAAGTCCTAACTGATTATGGATATTGATCTTCTTTGAATGGGAGTGTCACAGATCCTTAATTCTATATGACTTTTTTGGTCTAGATTGACTCGAGACTTGAGAGCCTTCTGCAGGAATCACATTAAATAGAGCAAAATGAAAATGGCGAGACTAGATTCATGTAACTGACCCCAAATAATTGGGATAAGGCTGAGTTAAGTATTGACTTGCGAACCTTGGGCTGCATTGAGCCAAAGCAAAAACATTTCATAGATATCAATCCATCAAGTATTGCTGTTTCTGCAAAGGGTTAATGGTGAGCATTCTTTTCCTTCATTTTCTTGTGTTCCCAACCAACTAGACAATCAGTTATCTGAATTAGGCGCCAAACCCACATAAAGAGAAGATCATATGAAGAAAAATAAATAAATTTAAGTCATAACTATCAACTAGGGCTAACAATATAAAGTCATAAACTACTTTGACTCATAAGTTACAGCCAAATGAAAGCATTATTTTGATTACTGCAATAATGTGAAAGGAGCTAGGGATAACCCTTCTCTTGTTTTCACTAAATCATGTAAAGTTTGTAAAACTGATAACATAAAACAAAATAAATGTCTTGGACCCCATGAGTTGGGGCTGCCCATGATGATATGTCCCAGACAATGGAAAAGCTATAAAAAAGAGAGACATCAGATTAAGTTCCTCAGTATATGTATCCATGTCCTTTTTTTTTTTTTTTTTTTTATAATTGGTCCACTTTTCACTGAAATTTATGTTTTTTTCATTGATATTTTCTGAGTAACAGTAGGATATTCCTTTTTTTTTTTTGGTCTTGTTTTCATATATATATATATATATATATATATATATATATATATATATATATATAGTATTATGGGGTTGTCAGGTTGGCCATATTTGTTCAGTGCATTTTGGACATTTTTGGAGTGGAATTTTACAGTTGAGATAATGATTCTGGTAGTAATAGTAGTATTCCATCTTGAAAATCTTGTTTTTTTCATTGTTTTCTGTGGTTAATTTTTATTCAAATATCTTGATTAATATATATGTCAACTTCACACACTTATTCAAGAAAACAAATTAAAGAAATAAATAAAACAATTGGATTTTGGTAGTTGAAACCAGCAATTTTGCTGTCAAGATGAAAGATTTTCTAACTTCAGAAAATCTGTTTCAGATATGGAGATTCAGATGGTAGGGGAAGAAGAATGTATGGGGCAAGTTATGGCGCTTTGATTGTTTCAATATATTTGCCACTCTGCATTGCTACAATTTCTGCTGGGTATGCTGCCTGAAATTGCAACCAAATGTGGAAAATGATAAGATTCTGCAGAGAAAAGTGGAGAAAAGAAAGCAAGGATAACAAAGGAAACATGTTTTATTGTTTTATTTGAAAGATACAAAGAAAAAGCTCCAAGTTCAGAACAAGTCCAATGCTATCCATAGTGGAAACAAGATTCTGTATGATTTTTCTCTACTTGAATCAATCCATATATATTTACCATTTTGTGTTAAGATTAGGCTGTGTTACAAATTTATAATTTACTTTTTTGGGGGTTGTTTAATGGATTGTGTGATTGATAGTGAAGCTCAATGTAATGAGATGATTAATGAAGACTTCTGATACAGAGGAAAATTCATCACACTTGAAAAAGAGTAATTTATTGGCACTATGTTTACATACCTTTTAGAACGAGGCTTGATACGATGGTAAGGCTACTTCATTGTAATATAAAGTTGCTTACATATGACTCTTCCTACGGCGACAACCTAAACTATGAGAGTTAGGGGTATAAAAGTCAAAATTTAAGAAGGGTTTCTTATAGAAAAACAAAATAATTGGGTGGCAACTCCTAATTTGTTTTTTTTTTTTTTCTTTCTAAAATCTATATTTTCAAAATTTTGGAGAGTCATAACCCCACCCCCCACCCCCTCGGGAGTCTTGTGCATTGGAACTGTCTATCTGTTACATTTATTCGAGTTGTTTCATTAAACCATATCTACCTAGAGTCTGTTTGGGGGCGTTTATCCCAACTAAATCATAGTTTTGGTACATGGTGAAGTATGCAATTAACTTTTGAGGTGTTTGACTGTATTTTTCAAAACAAAATTTTGCAATGAAATCCACAAGTAAAATTATAATTTGGAGAAGTTAAAAGAATCACTTTGGCGTTTTACAACTTTTACTTATGAACCCATCACTTATATATTGCTCAAAATATATAATATAAAGGGTAAAAAAAAATTAATAGTTAGAATCACTTTTATATAATTTTTACCAAACACCTAAATAACAAATTGATTATATTTTTTTGAAATTTCTTCTCCAATAATCAATTCTTTAAAATCTATTTTTTAAAATTTGAAATTCCCCCGAACTCTTACTCTATTTAGTTCCTTTCACGGAAAAACACGAACTCATTTTCTTTCTTCAGTTAAGTGGAATTATTGAAAGAAAATGAAGCTTTAAATTGATCAAATCAAGCATGGAAAGGTCTCAAAGATACATTCAAAGTCAAAATCTTACACAACCAACCCATTGAATAACTGTGGGAAAGAGAAAAAAAGAAAAGAAAAAGAAAGGCAGAATATATATATATATATATAATTTTTCTTATCAATAAACTACATTATTATCATCGAGTTCTACTAACTACAAAAATATTTTTGTGAAAATTGAGAGTCGTGATAATTGAGAGTTGAAAAGTTTATCTACAAACGAAACTGAAACAATACTATGACACAATGAAATTTTCTTGTTCTACGTGTAGCGGCGGGTTAAGGCTGGATACAGGCCCCCTTCACATGCATAACAAACACTTCATAATGATACAAAAATAAACACATATAAAGAGTATCTATAGATGTATGGGTGTGTGTTTGTGTTTGTGTGTGTGTGTATATATGTTTATATATATATGTGTGTGTGTGTGTGTGTATGTATATGAGGTGGAAATCAATGGATGAATGGGGCACGGGTGTTTCATGTACTTTTCAGCCTTTTTTGTTTTTTTACAGCTTCCTCAACTGCTATTGTAATCAATTATTGTAAAAAAATTTATATATTAAATTACCGAAAGCTTCCCAACTTTACGTTGAAACTACCATTCAAAAGAAGAATGCTTGTATGCCTTTTCGCAGAAACGATGAGAGCCTTTGACCGTCAACCACTACATCACGATGACAAAAATGTCACATACTTTAGGTATTCGACTACTTTGGTGGCATTTTTTTTTTTTCCAAAATGAAATAGATTTTAAATGATGTGATAATATATAATTGATAGAATATTTATAATATATTTAAATTGTTAGATCATTAATTGTTTTAAAAATTTAAGAACACTCATTTAGACTCGTATAATATAAAAATGAAGATAGTATAAATATTAACGAGAGAATAAATATAAATAAAAAATTTAAATTTAAGATTTCGTACGATTAATACTCTGACATCAGATAAGATTACCTATTATTTTAAAAAATTAAATTATTAAAAAATAAAATAACAATATCTATCAAACTTTAACGTAAGCTACTTGAATCGCATACACCTTGTCTAATTTGTTTATTTTCTTCCATTAGCAAAAGTAACACTTTTGTAACTTTCTTAATACTTAATACCCAGAAAAACTGTATATATATATATATATATATATATATATATATAAAGCCTGAGAAAGCAAGAGAGGCTCATACATGCTCCCAACCATTATGGCGACCATAGCCCGAGATGAATCCGACTATGACAGTAGCTGTTCTTCGTTAATGGTGCCGGACTCTAGCCGGAGCTCCATCTCCGTTTGTTCATCCGGCGATACCTATTTTTCTAACTGCCACAAGCCCCACAAGGCAAACCAAGTTGCTTGGGAAGCCATGAAACAGCTCAGAAGTGACAGAGGCCGAGTGGGGCTCAACCACTTTCGGCTCCTCCGCCGTCTCGGCAGCGGCGATATCGGAAATGTCTACCTTTGCCAGATTCGGAACCCGGTTGTGGGGTTGCCACAGTGCTTTTATGCCATGAAAGTGGTGGACAGAGAAGCTCTTGCCATAAGGAAGAAGTTACAGAGAGCAGAAATGGAGAAGGAGATTCTGGGTATACTTGATCACCCATTTTTGCCAACTTTATATGCAGAGTTCGATGCTTCTCACTACTCTTGCTTGGTTATCGAGTTTTGTCCCGGCGGCGACTTGCATGCCGCCCGACAACGCCAACCGGCCAAGCGGTTTAGCATTTCATCAGCTAAGTAAGTTTTGTTAAAACGTCAAGGGCTTTGTTTTGCTTTTTCAGGAAAAATTACACTGAAACTCCTGTATAAATTATAAGTCAACTTAATAATTTTAAAAATTTGCATTTAGTCCAATGTAAATCAAAAAATTAAAAATAAAATTACACTTGAACCAATATGATACGAGTAATTTATTATGTATTATGATACTATATCCTCCGAATAGTTTCTTATATGTTATCATTAATTAAATTAGTAGCACATATCGCTGGTAGCTTAAGTATAAATTTTTAATTTAATATTTGTTTACGTGTAATTTTTTGAAATTATTGAGAATATTTGAAATTTATTCTCAAAAATTTATGTTAAGTATAATTAATATTTAAAAAAAAATTCATGAGTAGAAAGAAATTTGAATTTTTCTACGGACTAAGAATCATGTAATACTCAAATCTAAGTGTGATATTATTTAACATGATTTTTTGAATTTTTTTCTCTGAAAAAGATAGAATTAATTATTAATAGAACCGACCAGAAAACTGTACTCACTTTGCCATGAAAATACAGGTTTTATGCTGCAGAGACACTCTTAGCCCTAGAATATCTCCACATGATGGGAATTGTTTACAGAGACCTTAAGCCAGAAAATGTGCTTGTTAGAGAAGATGGTCACATCATGCTTTCAGATTTTGATCTCTCTCTGAAATGCGATGTCATCCCAAAGCTTGTTAAAAGGTCTAGAAAACCCAGTTCAGAAGACAATGACATGAAGGAAAGAGATCACTCAACAACCTCCTGTGCCATTCCCATGCAAACTGTGCTTTCTTGTTTCTCATCAGCTTCCACCAAGAAGAAGAAGGCTGTAGTCACAACAATTACAGTCTCAGCAAATGTTGATGATGTTTATCAAGAATATGATCATCCAGAATTGGTGGCTGAACCGATCAATGCTAGATCAAAGTCCTTCGTCGGAACCCACGAGTACTTGGCGCCGGAGGTGATTTCCGGCCAAGGTCATGGAAGTGCAGTGGATTGGTGGACTTTTGGAGTGTTCTTGTATGAGCTCTTGTATGGTAGAACACCTTT